>JAQISU010000155.1:1960000-2307500 GCA_029339505.1 Unio delphinus | reverse complement strand
AGATAGATAGATAGATAGATAGATAGATAGATAGATAGATAGATAGGAGGTGTAATTTAGGTAATCTGAGAAGTAATGTGCACCAGGTTAATGGTTTTAATAGTGTAACACTAAAAAGGTTCTCATTTTGATCCTAGGTTTCAATTGTACACTTCATTTACATTCTACACTCGTCCTCGTCTATCTACATGTAAACTTCATTTACACTCTTCACGTGTCCTTACCTGTCAACATTCAGGTGATATATGGAACAGTTGCAATTTCTCCTATATTGCACAAGCTTATTGTGTTTGTTTTAAACCGAATTCACCCGGTAGGCAACATGTCTGTCTTAAATATCGAAACTAGCTATCTGTCTATATCTATATCTATATATCTATATTATGCATAAATGTAAGTATGGTTAAGTACGGTATGTATGTATGTATGTATGTATGTATGTATGTATGTATGTATGTATGTATGTATGTATGTATGTATGTATGTATGTATGTATGTATGTATGTGGTTTTTTTTTAGAAAATCAGTTGACCGGCATTTTCTCTGGTAAACAAAGTAATGTTGACCTAGATCATGACCTTGGTTCAGGGTTAATGGCAACACCACCAACATATTTAATTTCAATTTTAAAACGATTATCAAGGTAAAGATGGCACTAGTGAAGAAGTAAACGACTTTTCATTATTGGAGTGTGGATGTTTGGTTTCCATCAGGGTCATGTTAGGAGTACGTGATATAAACTAGCACGTGACTCCTCCCCCTCGATATAATCTTTGTTTTAGCGAAATGTAGTTAGTTTTGGGCTTTACGAATGACGTTAAGTCGTTTTCCTTCGTTGTAGCCACGGATTTGAATCCGTATTAACTTTCCTTCGGTTGACTTAGAGTTTAAATTATTAATTCGTATATCTGGAAATAGTTGATGTAATCATACAGACGTCTTGGATATATACAGTTTATCAAATTCTTATTCGGATTTCCAACACCGGAGTGTTAAATCTTGTTATTTTACAAGAAACTATGGATAAGCACAAAACAGACTTCAGCATACGTCATCGTCTTCCATCTTGGATTTTCGAATAGGACTCTAACTTGAATCTATTAGAACATTTCTTTACTAGGACTTTTGTAATTTAATTGGTAGATTATTCTTGCAATATTTTGGATTTGATTCTTAAAATTGTAAGTTAGTTTAGGAATGCAGGGAGGAAGGAAATATATAGAAAGGTAGATAAACAGAAAACGCTGTGGTTGAGTTTAGATCTATGAAAGCTGGATCTGAGTCATTGGCTTATTCTAGTAAATAAGATGAATCACATAGCAATACACATATCTCATGTACTATTTATATATTTTCTCCTAGGTGTTGTGAATGTAATTTGAACTCTCTGGGCATTATCGATATTTTGTCTGCTTCAAGGGCAGACACTGCCTAGGTATATATATGGGTGCAACAATTGCACAAAGAAGGAGCTAATATAAATTCTATATAAGGTCTCAGTATATTTTGCATCGCACAGCCATTACCATAAAACTACCAGCCCGAGAACATTAAACATTGAATAACCGCTTTGATGGCCTAGTGGTTAGAGCGTCCACCGCAGAAACTGGAGGTCATGGGTTCGATCCCCAGCCGAGTCATAAAAACGACTTACAAAAATGGTACTAACAGCTGCCTCGCTTGGCTCTCAGCATTAAGAGGTTAGTGTTAGGATTGGTTGGCCTGGTGTCAGGATAATGTGACTGGGTGGGACATCATGCTACATGTCTGCGACACGATTCCCCAGTGGTAGACATCACTATAAACTGCCTCACTGCAGACATCGTAGCGATATGACTGAAAAATTGTTTAAGCTACGTTAAAAATTATAAACAAACAAACAAACTAAATATTGAAATGACTGGAATAAAAGCGATTTAATCTAGCACCCGATAACAGTCTGACCGCAAACGACTGTTTTGAAAGAAACGTTTCTGTATCATTGTATGGATATATTTTACATCATAGGGGACCTGAACAAAGATTGTGTCTTGTATCCAAGTATGACATTTTATGCGATCAAATATAAAATATCATGTGAAAAGTCATCCGAGTTATAATGAAAAAAAACCCACTAAAAACAAATCAAATACTTTTTTTTTAATATAAAGTTTATCTAAGTCTATGAAACATAGGCGTACTTAAAATATTCGGCATCTGGGGCGGTTCCTTATATGGTACCCTTACATATAATTTAAAAATGTAAACACACAGACAATATATTATGTTTGCAAGTAGATTTTTAAACAGTAAACATACGCAATTTTTAAATAACCTTTTCTTCGGCTATTTTTTAATTTGGTTTGAAAACTTGTACTAGTATGTCAACTCTTTTCATTCCGCCCCCCCCCCCCCCCCCCACTCCTCTGGCTGCCGCCCAAAGTGGACCACAGCCGTGCCACCCACCCACCCCCATTAGCGCGACACAGCTTGTTAAAAACAACTATTAAGTATTATTATGTATAGTTAAAAATAAATAGGTAGTAATAATTAGACATTGTACATAACTAAAAACCAGTCGGCAGTAATATTCAGACATAGTACAAACAAAGAAAAACTAAACAAAAACAATAGGCCATGGGGGGCCCTGAGTGGTCGAGTGGTCTAAAGAGCTCTTCGTTTGTCATCTCATCTCTATCTGCGTGGATTCGAGTCTTAGATTCGGTCAATGTGGGTATGTAAGAAAGCTTGTCAGTAGCTTCTCTTGGGTCGGTGGTTCTTTCCGGAGGTTTTCCCGGGTTCTTCCTCCACCATTAATACTGGCCGCCTTGTATAGCCTATCGAGTGCTGAAAAATGGCGTTAAACCCTACAACAACAACAACAACAACAATATGCCATGACATTCTATAAATTTGTCCAAGTGAAACGAAATCTAATAAAATAATATTATTTAAGTGATACATTCCTCCTGAGCTATGGGATTTCATCATCTGTACGAAAAAACCAGCATAATCATAAAAATAAATCATTTTATGTGGAAAATTTATGCGAAGTTTACATTATTTATATGTGTTTGGTAAAAGAAAAATATTTTAAATCTGAAGAAATGAGGAAATGTCATACACATTTCAACCATGAAAGTCTGCTCACCATATACACTCATTCGATTGACGGGATTGCGTTTAATTATTTCACTACATGCAAAAATAAATGTTGCTTTAAGACTTCTCAATTTATATATATTATACATTTATTTTCAGCTCCTGGAGATTACACTGCCGATCGTCTGCACAACTGACACCTGTATGACCGAGACCGCGCTGGTTTACTCGTCAAACCAAGTTTGTCACGTGATTGAGGGCTCGCAGGAGAGCAGACGACATTACATTACAAACTGAAGGTAGCTGTAGATGGTTGAATATATAAACGTAGATATGTGGCGGTAGGTTAATGAGATATAATGTTTACACTTCGAAACATACAAGCTACCGGTGCTTAGTTAATTTATGATTCCGAGACTAGTTTAACAGTTGAGTTCAAGAACAGTTCCATGTGTCGTTAGACACGTTGTAATCCGTGTGAATATTATAAGTAATGACAGTATTTCAAGGTCTTGGAACGAACTGGTTTTTCATCTGCATGGATGATTTATTACATCCGTTCATTTAAGTGAAGAAATACAGAGTGCGTATGTACATCCAAATATTATAGACTGGTCGACAGTGACTAGGAAGTACTTTTGTTAAAACGCAGGTGATATACGTGTGGTGGGTCTGTGAAGCTAAATGGATTATGTTGTCTATTAATCTCAGCAATGGAATATGATTTAAACAGATTTATGAACCAACAGTTTATGTAATTTATTGATATTTATGGATCACTATGCAGTATTAGGAGCCCTATGAAGATAGCCGAGGACAACTAGTAACTACGATGGTGGTGAGTACACAGTTAAAATAGATACTGCTTTTCCTGAACATTCTATTAATAGTAGACGTCAAACGTATAACCTATTTTGTCAATATGAATGGACTAAGTGTTAAAAGCCCCCTTTCGCCCACCAGCGAATTCTCCAGGGAGATGATGGAGCTATATACAGCCGAATTTGGCGGGAGAAAAATGATGAAACTGCCCGACCCAGAATTCCACAGAGAGGTGGCAGTGGGCAAGGCGCCAGATACATTTCCGTGTGGTCATGTGCTTTGCCATGGTTGCATCCGTAAGCATTTGAAACCCAGCCGAGATACTGCACTCACGTGTCCGATATGTGGTCAGGAAGCTTCACGTATTCACACGGCTGATCCCAGTGCCTCTTTAGGGTTCAGCACAGAGGATGTTGATACGATTTCGTTGTTGTCTAATTTTGATGATATTGTTCAAAGATTCAATGGTATCGACTATAATCTTAGACGACTCAAAGAAGAATCTGTTAAAAGTAAAAGTATGGCAATGACTTACAGTAACTGTGAATGCCATATGTGTGAGGAAAGCCATGGGACTTTACATGTTGTCCAAGAATGGAACCGACTTCAAGTTTACCACCACAGACCAGCAATAACCAATCCATATTTATACAGATTGAGCCAAGGCCATGTTGTCACCACATTTTATAGTGAAGTCAATTCCTCTTCTATATGTGTGCCGTGTACATATCAAGAGCTTCGTCAAAGCGGTAATAAATATCCAAGCTTGCAATGTCTGAAGGACAAAGATGGTTTTGAGAACCCACAGAGCGTTCTGTCCCAAGTCGGAAAGATCATCGCCAATAAAGGCGCACCGCTTGAATGTCTTAGAGGCAAAAATGTAATGGACATTGACCACACTATTCGTGTTCGAGAGAGAGCAGACGAGTTCAATTTCAAGGAAACAGCATCTGACATAAAGAGGATGGTAAAGCAACAAGAGCAAATCATGATGAAGGTGGCTTCGTATAAGATTCAAGACAAAGGGGGGCTTTATCACATCAAGGAAAGTAGTTCGGTGGAACAAAACAAAGGAGAAACTGTTATATGGTGATTTAGTTCTGTGTTTTACTTCTTTCTACTGGTGCTTTGGATCCTTGATGTCTTGCATTTGCAAAGAAATAATCAAAATATGGCAGGCACAGAGCATTTAATAAATTTAGAACAAAGTTAGGAATGGATATTTGAAATACGAGCTATCTTATAGGCACGAAGCTTCTTGGAAAGATAACATTTGCATCATATTTCTGGAACGAGTTCCGTTTTGCAAATTTTTCGATTTTATGAAAGTTCATTTGTGCTTACAGCAATTACAGACTACATTCATTCACATATTCGTTATGCTGGTCGATGATTTTAACATGTGTGTGAAATGAAAAAGGAGTGGTACTGTTCTCATAGGTTGTGAACTACGTAATCCTGTGTTATTCTTTAGGATGTATACGCAGTCTTAATGATTCAACACATCAAATAAAAGATTCTATTCGGCCAATAAATCCTAACCAAATGGAACAAGAACTGACCTTGGTTAAGTTTCAATGACATCACGTTAACGAAAAGGTCGACATAAGAAATCCTGCATGTACCTTATTCACTGTTGTGTTTGTTTGTGTTAACTAAACATGATCTATACATTCGTAAGCGGAGTGTAAGTGAATCAAACGTCAGTGGTGTGGTGCGTAACCCATCGAAGCATACAAAAATAGAACATGAATTAAAACGTGTTTGTAGTCTGTTGATAGGTGATTTGTCACTGATGATTTTCAAATATGAATAATTTACCTTTCCTAGCTCACATTACAAAAACACAAATATAGACACACATATAAACTGCACACACAATCAGACATACTTTGGTTGTTCACACGTTTTACTTCGGAAGCAAGCATATAATTCGCTGTTGCACACGAAATGGATCAGATGCAAAAAACTCGCTATTAAAGAACGACAAATGTACGTCTAAATCATTCCAACTATAATTGAGGCAGTAAAAGAGCTAACAGGCACATGTCTCTATTGCTGAATCTAGGTACCCATGTTTGGCTTCAGTGTGGTACTACCATTGAATATTCATATTAGTCTTCTGTAAAATAGATGAAGATCAGATTCCTAGTGCAGAAATTTTAGCTTTCCAAAACATGCAAATGCGTTCATTCTTGTTCGATTAGCATAATCCTTGCGCTCTTCTTTACATTAAAGGGAATGTCCGTGTCGCGTTCTTTTTAAATGTATATTATGTAATATAAAGATTTTACATAATCCCCATGAAATTGGATTTGTTTATGCTTTATCGCAACATATCACGTGCATGTATCGTCCGTCTGTGTCGCCCAACATTACAGACTACCGTGATAACGCCACAATCGCTGATCGCACTACGCGGACACTTGAGATTGAAGTACTTCCTTTCATAACATAACAAATTATTTATTTGCTTGTGTATTTAGAGCTACGGTGAACACAAACCGACCTCATGACGAAAGAAACATGCTTTTACATTATTTGTATATTTTCATGTCTGCAATTAGACGGTACTGAACATGAGACAAAATTGCTAGCTTTTCAAACGCTTGAGCTAGACGATTTCCATACGAATGGGGGTTTATTCCGTGCCTCAGCTGAATTTTCCATATTTATAAAGATAATATCTCCCTACCTCCCTCCCCCTCTCTTTCTCCTACAACACCTACACACGTTCGCGCAATATATTATTTATTCGATTTTCAAATGCATTAAGCGAACATGATTCTGCGTTCTTTATAAATTTTATGAAAGCTCTCAGTATTACTCGAGTGCTCAGATAAAACATAATGATAAAGAAATATTTGATCGTTGTATGTTGTAAATAGTTGTAATACGGACCACTGACTTAACATTTGTATGATAATGGATGGAGTCGTACAGTCATCAGTATATCCCATTGATACAAAATAATATGAACATGAACATTGAAACCTAGAGACACATAAATTCACACAGAGTAACGGAGAACCATAAGAAACGCCCATTTAAAAAGGAACCGGATTTGGGATAAATCATTTTACCCATCAAGACGGTACTTTTAATATGTTGATATGACACTATTAGGTTGTCTCAACAAAAAGAGGAAAGGACGTGAAATTGCTAAGGATGCATACGTTATAGTTCTCACGTGTTGGCAGCTAGATTCTCATGTATAGTAATGAAATCAAAACTAAATATACATAAAGCCAAACAAAAGGAAACTAATCGGAAAGGTTTTTCTTACAGGTATGTATAGTAATGAATAGCACAACAAAGTAGATGTATCCAAAGAAGTTTGGCCATTGATGGCCCATCTAAACTATGTATCTGTTTCTTTTGATGTGACCGTTTTTGGCTATTAAAGGCCTAATAATTTAACCCAATCTTAGTGTCTGGAATTGAAAACGTTCGAATCCAGTATGAACAATGCCTGCATATCATCATATCGTTTTCTTGGATGACTATTAATTTGTAACCATGGTTATGGAAGATCAGACTGCCACGAACATCTAAACTATCTTTATATTTCTGTTGATGTGACCGCTTTCAAATCTCATTTATTTCACGGAGATCATACCGTAACGTGTTAAAACCAATGTCGGTAACAGCTTAGTCTCCAGGCCACTCGAGTTATGTCAAAACCGTCCATTCTTCGCTAAACGGAAAATCTGCCCAAGGTTAAATCGTCTTTACCTGCATGTACATTACATTTTCAATGTTTTAATTGAAGAATATTGATAATGTACATAACGCACATTGATCGCACACACGCGCATATTATGTTCATGTTATCCCACTGCTAGTTGAATATATATATATATATATATATATATATATATATATATATATATATATATATATATATAAGAAAACGTTTTCCCTTACTTAATTAGTGATGCATGTATGATTGACGATTCTAAAAGCTGTGTATGTGTATGAGAAATGATGTAATTGGCAGAAGTGATAGCCAAGGAAATTATAACAGATCTTTCCGATCTATCATAGCCCATACATTGTTGTACTGAATGCATAAGTCCATTAATAACCAAGTTACATCAAGATCATCGTAGATTATTTTGGTCAAGGCATAAATCTGTATAGAGATGTCACTTTATGTCGTGTCTTCACCTCTATAGTAAGCCATTTAGAGTGAAAGCACTCCCACCCACACCCACTTATATATATATATATATATATATATATATATATATATATATATATATATATATATAGTAATATGCTGGGTCATTCAGTGTTTTGCTAGAGATGGTGATTTTAATATTTAGAGATAAATAGTGAACTATACGTTTCCGGTCAAATATGACTTAAATATCTTCAGATTTTCACAAATAGATGTTTTGGAACTGGTGATGTAATCATTTATTGTAATAACGACAATTTGGTCTTCTGTTCAGTGTGATAGCTAAAACACAATCCAATATACTAATCCAAAGCTGATTAATCGCATCCGTATTGATGTGGGAATGTAGAATACATTGAAATGAGTCACTTTTAGTTTGTACCTTGTGTAAAAGTTCCAAATCAGCGGTATCAGTAGTAAACTGGAAACATATCAAGATTGAGGCAGTCATGTAGTTTGACCTTTAATCATAGAACCATTTTTGTGGCGCTATACAGTTTTACAGTGCTAGTGCACTGCAAAGCAAAATATACAATCAACAATCAACCAAGAAAACTTTAATTTCGATCTGCAGATGTGTCATGTACACCTACAGGAGATGTTTGTTTACTTTGTTAGTTTTTTGGCTGGCTGATTATGGGTTTAATGTCTTATTCAGTACATGATATGCAATACACGGCGGCCTGTATATTTGGTGGACGAAGAATCCCGTTTTTATGAAGTTTCAAAAAAAGGACATAATAATTCAATTAAAGTAATTATACCTGATATCCGGTACAATTCTGGCTGTATAATTAAGCAATATACGTAACGTTATCATTCAATATATTTTATACTTAAACCCGATATACAGTATGTACGTTTTCAAAGTGAACAGTACATATCTCTCTCAACACTTTTGCTTACACATGAAGAAATAAGTGCTACCTGGCTTCTTATTACTACCCTGTTAAAGCATAGGGATGTTACTGCTACCCTGTTAAATCATAGGGATGTTATTGCTACCCTGTTAAATCATAGGTATGTTATTGCTACCCTGTTAAATCATAGGTATGTTATTACTACCCTGTCAAATCATATGGATGTTATTGCTACCCTGTTAAATCATAGGTATGTTATTGCTACCCTGTTAAATCATATGGATGTTATTGCTACCCTGTTAAATCATAGGTATATTATTGCTACCCTGTTAAATCAAAGGGATGTTACTGCTACCCTGTTAAATCATAGGTATCCTATTGCTACCCTGTTAAATCATAGGGATGTTACTGCTACCCTGTCAAATCATATGGATGTTATTGCTACCCTGTTAAATCATAGGTATGTTATTACTACCCTGTTAAATAATAGGGATGTTATTGCTACTCTGTTAAATCAAAGGGATGTTATTGCTACCCTGTTAAATCATAGGTATCCTATTGCTACCCTGTTACATCCTAGGGACGATATATGGTTCTCCTGGTATCATGGTTGCTTCCAAGAAAATCATGTATTATCCCTATTATAAATAACATTACTTTTACATTATCAGATTCTGTTTACAGTTAATAAAGTGAAGGCGCCAGTCCTTTACCTTGGCTTTACTTAATCCTTTTCAAGAAGGACAAAAACAAAAAAACGGATGAACTTTGCAATACATTATATATTCTTTTCCGCGTAAAGTAGGTAAGAAAGAATTAAATGGAAAAAATATATCAGGGCATCAATGGCGCGTGAAATGGAATATCGATACATTGATACCCCACGTGGATACACATCGTCCAAAATAATGCTGCACAATTTTATGTACAAATGTTGGTTGCAATTACAACACTATCGCCACAAGGAACCGCTCCAGTGGCCTAGTTGATAGGGTTCAATCCCGGGCCGAGTCATACCAACGACTTACAAAAATGGTACTAATATCTGCCTCTCTCTAAGCTCAGCATTTAAGATGTTAGTGTTAGGACTGGGCGGCCTGGTGTCACGATAATGTGACTGGGTGGGACATCATGCTACATGTCTGCGGCATGATTCCCCAGTGCTAGACATCACTATAAACTGCCTCACTGCAGACATCGTAGCGATATGACTGACAAATTGTTAAAGCTACGTTAAAAATCCAACTCAAACAAACAAACAAACAATCGTGCCCAGTGTAAATCGGGCGTTGAAATGGCCTTTACATAGTCTAAACATCACGAATGGTTTGTACTACTAATTACGATTGGATCACCTACAGCTTAAAAGTTCAAATGGTGCGTTTACTATTACAGGTGCCACAAGGCACCCATGATTGAGAAAATGCTTATGTTGTACACTATATCATCATCATCATCATCATCATCATCATCATCATCATCATCAGTCCCTTGACCTAGTGAGGTCGTTGAGGCACTGTGCTTCTGGACATCTGACCGGTTCCCTCCACTTGTCTAGATCATGTGCCAATGCCTGTGTCTCCGCAAAAAATATTTCCTGGTTCATTCTGTGATGTTGTCACTCCACCCTTTTCTCTGTCTACCTTTCCTTATGCCACCTTAGACACTGCCCTGCAGTACTGTTGTGGATAGACTATTGGCTCTAGTGACATGGTCATATCATTTCAGCTTTCTCTTTTAGACAGTATCGAAGAGGTCTTCATAATAGCCTATTTTGCGCCTGATGATGTTACGCACTTCTTCATTTATGATGTGGTCCATGTAAGAGATGCCAAGGATGGTTCTGTAGGATCTCATTTCAAGTGCCTGGATTCTTCGTTGTAATCCTGCTGTCAGGGTCCATGCCTCACATGAATATAGAAAGATTGAGATGACTAGTGCTCTCATTAGTCTGATTTTAGTTTTCAGACAGATATTCTTGTCTCTCCAGATGGGTCTTAGCTTTGACATAGCTGCCATTGCTTGTGCTGCTCGTGACTCAATTTCTGCTCTTGATCCCTCTTCGGTGATTAGTGAACCAATATATTTGAATTGGCCCACTGTTTCCAGTTCCTGTCCTCTGACTTTAATCTTGGTTGAGATTTGTTTGCCACTATTTTTCATCAACATTTTCTTCTCGGCACTTATCTCAATGTCAAATCTGGGATATGTTTCATCCAGGTTCTTCACAAAGGTGGCAATCTCATCTTCACTGCCTGCCAGCCCATCTAGGTCGTCTAGAAAGAGTAGGTTGGTGATGTTACGCCCTCCAATGCTGACTGTCCCACAGTGGTGTTCCTGGGCTTCGCTCATGATGCGCTCTAAGTAGATGTTGAAAAGCGTGGGTGACAGGAGACAACCTTGCCGTACTCCACCTGTTGTATTGAACCAGTTACCTGTATAACCTTGAGCAGTTACTGCACCGGTAGCCTTGGAGTACTGCTGCTTGATGGTATTGGTCAACTTTTGACCCATGTTATACTTCTTCATTGTGGCCCGCAATGCTTCATGCCACACTCTGTCAAAAACGTTTTGAAATCTATGAACACATGATAGATGTCTTGTTGATGCTGTGAGTACTTTTCACACAGAACCCTGACATTCAATATTTGTTCTGTTGTGCTTCTTCCACTCCGGATCCCTGCGTCTTCTTCAGCGATTAGTTTTTCTGCTTTGTGGGTTCAGTCTGTTCAAGAAGATCTTCACCATCATCTTAATAGCATGGCTGATCAAACTGACCGTTATGTAAATTTGGTACAGCTGGAGATTGCCTGTTTTGTGGAGTATTATAATCATTGACTGGGTCCACTGTGTTGGCCATTTGCCTGTCTGCCAGATCTGGTTGCAGATTTTTGTTGCTCTTTCACTGATTTCCCACCATTCTTGATAAGTTCAGCTGGAATGTTGTCTATTCCAGCTGCCTTCCCATTCGTCAGTGCTCTTATTGCTAACTCCACATTTTCTTTTAGAATGGAGAAATCATCATCATTTGTGGAGTTTGGAACTTCAAGCACATCTGGGTCTCCTGTGGACGAATGTTTTTGAGTTCTTTACAATACTCAGTCCATCTTTATACAATGTCACTTGCTTCTGTGAGGCATTTTCCATTTTTGTCTTGAATGGTACTGACTCTTGGTTGCTTCTGTCTGCTGAGGCCTTTCACAATTTGAAATGCCTTTTTGCTGTTATTCTTTATCAGACTGCTCTCTATTTTTGTGTACTTTTGTCCAATTTAATCTTCCTTTGCTTTTTTTGAAGTTTTCTGCAACATACAGGGACCTAATAAATCTGAAGTTTTGGCATTAAACCTGTTCCTTCTAACAAAATAAATACACAATCTTTCTTGTGAAAACAAGCATGTGCTAAATATTTGAAAACCTAAGTCCCCTGTTAAATTTTGATCTTCCTTAAGAAACAAAAATTAAACTTTTAGTAGAAAGAAACTAAATCGGCACTCTACAAAACATTACTAGGTTGTACAAAACTATGAATATATTTGAAATCCCTACATATACTGAATTTACAGCTGAATAAACATGTACCCCGTGTTACCCATTCGAGAGGTTACATCATGTGGGACTAAAGTTTTGTGTTAACTGGTGACTCAAGGTGTTGCATTTGTAACCAAAGAGGAAACTGGCTGACACTATAATAGCGTGGTGACACTAACGATGCTAAAAAGCCTCAATAATTCCATCGTGCACCGAACGGATAATTGCAAACGACAATTGCTTTAGCTAATCCCGATCATTTATACACTTCCATTCTTAATTGGAAAAATCATCTGCAATGTCGCAAAAATGTGTTAAATGTTCATGTAACTGAAATTCTGGTTAAATGCCATAAGATAGGCCCATATGTATGTATGTATGTATGTATGTATGTATGTATGTATGTATGTATGTATGTGTGTGTGTGTGTGTGTGTGTGTGTGTGTGTGTGTGTGTGTGTGTGTGTGAACCAGTTAAGTTCATCGGTATGTATGTATGTATGTATGTATGTATGTATGTATGTGTGTGTGTGTGTGTGTGTGTGTGTGTGTGTGTGTGTGTGAACCTGTTAAGTTCATCATGTGCGCTTGACGACAAGTATTATATATATATATATATATATATATATATATATATATATATATATATATATATATATATATATACATATATATATATATATATATATATATTCCTTATTTATTTTACTCATGTTACGTTTTTTTAAGAAAATTTTTGATTTTTATAGCTTATTCGTGGAAATATGCTTTTCAAGCTTCTTAATGAACTATTAAAATTCATAGATTATCTGTCTCGCAGGAGAATTCACACACACACACACACACACACACACACACACACATATATATATATATATATATATATATATATATATATATATATATATATATATATATATATATAATTCAACAGAAGCGCCGTGTCTCAGTCATTTTTTATTGTCTGTCTCATGCGAGATGGTAACTTTGTATATAATATCAAAAGTTACGATATGCAGACGAAATACGGTAACAAGATCTCCTCATTTTTATCCATTGATGAAATACTAACTGTAGTTATGTGTTTTGCAGTGAAATGTTTATGACCTATGTCACAGTTGTTGCTTCTTTGCTTGATGCTACTTTTCAATTGTAAAATCTAATAAAAACGAAATGATCAATATAGATTTAAACGCTAATCGTTGATGCTTGAAGACTCGTATCATTGTACAAAAGTGTTTTAGTTTTAAAACCAAGGATTTTATGTAAAGGACTAGTCTAAGCGATTGGTGCTATTTTGTCTGCGCAATAGCGTGTAACGTTTTGGATAGTTATGTTTTTGTAGCCGGTATATTCACTGATTTAGAGCCTGATTGCAAAATTTCTTTTATCGAACTTTCATCAAATGTCAGACCGAACTTACAGACTGCTTGTGGAACAGGTTCTAAATGTCCAGAAACATTTTAATATTTTTTTTTCCGATTCAGACATTGCAGTATTTTGTATTTAATAATTTTGACGATGTTCAGAAATTTGCAGAATTAGCATGAACAAGGGATACAATAAGTCACATCAGAAATACATTGTATGATTAGGTGTCGTCATTGTTTCGCAATACAAGGAATTCTATCTTTCGAAAAATGCCCGATTGTTAAAAAATGCTATTAAGATAGACCACCATTGGGTCTATTTTAGTTCCAGTTATTTAACAAGACTTTTATTATACACCGTTGTTTGGGTTTCTTTTAGTTTTAGTTTAAAGTTCGTCATATAACGCTGTTCATGAAAAAAGGTCTTAAATGGAAGAAAACAGCTAAAATTATTTTGAAAACATGGAATGATACTCGTGTCTACATACTCAAACACTTTTCGATCTATATTCCTGATGGCACTTATGTATCTATGTTTATTCATGAAAATCTTTGACAACAATTGCCTTATGAAAATGTATTACTCATGAAGGCATGCGTCTTAAGTACGAAACCGTTCTTATATAACGCTTTAATTAGACAATATCTGATATAAATTTATATACTTTTACGAACAATACCTGAATTAACATATCATGTTTTGCGGTTCTCGCATCCATATGTTAAATATTGTTGAGAATAAATACAGGTGTGGGAAATGAAATATATATGCCTTCAGATCATCAAGGCTATTTGGTCGGTAAGACGTTATTGAAAACTTAAAATCATCAAGGCTATTTGGTCGGTAAGACGTTTTTAAAAACTTAAAATCATCAAGGCTATTTGGTCGGTAAGATGTTATTAAAAACTTGAACTTGTCAACGTTATACTCATAGATCGCTTGTATGGTAGTCATAAAGCAACATCTAATTTCTTAAGATAACAACACGGACCTTTAATTAAATTAAGTTTATAGCTGGTAATGAAGAAGATTAAAATTCTGATCTAAACGAACACATAAAATGTATGTTGCATTGTCATTAGATAGCTTATTGTAAAAGCAATTGAGTGGTTATTTTTTATAATTGTAAATTCTTTCATTAGGCATGTGCGTTCTATGACTCAGGCGAAAAACTCACAAGATGCGGGTGCTGATATATTTGTTGGTTGATAACTGTCAAACGAATATGTATATCATACTTTTATGCTTTTTTGTAACAAATATAAAGTAACTTATATGCATTGTATGTATTTCTTTGTTATACGCTACAAATAAATATTTTACCTTCAATGGTGTTTTCTGTGTTAGCTTCCCTGTGGTTTATGTACTACATTATTTCGCTGTTGCGATTGTGAAACCATTTTAAAATTTTATTATATTAACTGGATCGAATACTATAGTAACCATGCTATTAAGGTGAGATAAAATGTTTCTCACCGTACTTAATGCTTTAACTAATTAATGGGAGCCATGCATCCTTGGAAAGGACCTTGAACACAAATGTGTTTTGTGATCTCCTAATTCAATTAAAAAGAAGAAAAACCTTACTAAAACGTAATAGACATTATTTGTAGAATGACACAGATTCAGAGAGAGAGAGAGAGAGAGAGAGAGAGAGAGAGAGAGATTCAGTTTAGGTGAATAATATAAATCATCAGCTGAATTAAAGAAGTTTCATCACTAGGTGAAATTGTGAAAAAAAAACATTTTACAATCTTTAGAACAATGTGTGCTTTTCCTTTTCAAAATGTTTCTTAGGTAGAATAGAACAAAAATGTCACTTTCGTTTAGTCACAAAAGTATCTGTTATGTTTGTATATATGCTTATGAATATTTGATGGATTTTTTTGTCGTTCTAATTGGAAGAAAATAGCTAACTGTTAACATGCATGAAAGTGGTTCTCTAACAGTATTTGTGGTGGTAGATTTATTTAGTTGCAAGAATTTATATCTCGCATTTATGTGTATATAGACACAAAAAGTTGAAGAATTTAATTAGATGTTGTACAATCAAGGAAAACCGATCGCTTTGTAAATTTAATACAGATTCTACAAAACATTTAAAACAAATTAAACATGCAACATCCTTTGGATAAACTGGATGACATTTTAGAAAATGGCTAACGACATTCAATGCTACGAAAATGCAAAGAATACTGTCTCCCAAATAGGTTAGAAATACACTCAATACAACGCAATTAATACTGTCTCCCAAAGAGTTTTGAAATACAATACATACAACGCAAATAATGCTGTCTTACAAAGAGGTTTGAAATACAATCCATACAACGCAAATAATACTGTCTACCAAAGAAATTTGAAATACAATCAAAACAACGCAAATAATACTGTCTTACAAAGACGTTTAAAATACAACAAATACAACGAAAATAATACTGTCTACCAAAGAGGTTTGAAATACAATCAATGAAACTTTGCTAACCTACATATTCACGTTGGTTTGACCTTTCACAATTATTTCAAATTAAATGAATGCATTATAAGTCAAAATAACAAATGATATGCTAGCTTTAGTAACACAAGTTGAAAATTAAAACTAAACATTTAAAAGACCTATGTTAGAATAAGTCAGGACAGTATAAAATGGTTGTAGTAAACATATTCGATGAAATTAGAATGTAACATGAGACATACTAAATTATCACTGCTCTTTCATTTTGCGCCAGCTATGGAGACTCTAGAAAAGGGACCGGTTTTACTGCTATGAATGAATGAAGACATTTGAAAAAATTATGAACCTTCTTCAGAAAAATTAATGGTGATACAACATTATATTTAAATGAATGGATCAGTTACTATTAATTGAAATCTTAAATTGAAAACAAAATCAAAATAAGCTAATAGGTCATGGAGTGTAAAACTGAATTAGAAGCACGAAAAGTTCTTACATTTACTGTACCCAAATCTTGTGCGATTAAATTATGATCTTATATTACACGTTGCATCAACATTCGCAAAAGTTGTATTCGTGTTAAACGAAAGTATGTTAAAACTTTTGAAATTTTAATATTGTATTAACATGGACATATTATGATTTATGGAGACTGCATTTTCAAAGTACACAATTATTCATATTTTGACGTGCAAGGAAATTAAAATTGTCGTGACATGTATTAAGAAAAGAATGAATAGTTTTACGACATAACACGCAATGAGAGCACAGCAAGCCTATAACATAACAGGCAATGCCATCATTAAACGTTTAATATAAATATCAGTTTTATTCTATAACTAGTATAATTAGTGTAGTATCAGAGGTCACAAAGCCTTGAAAAACACTCTACCAGAAGAAATTCATATTTGTTTCCTTTTAAAGAAGACGTAGGCGTACTTAGTATCGCGTGTACCACGCAGATGATAAAGTGACAAATTTATAAATGGCACATCAAAGCGTAAATACCGAAGATAACTATTAATATTTCCTTGTCATTGTTTTCATAAATGTTAATTTAAACCATCGCCAATGTATAATGTATCCTCTCACAAGCCTCCTATTTACAAATCCACATATAGAAACTAATAAAATAACCAGTTTCATATTTATATCTTCAGTAATATCTTGACACATTAGACACAATATTGCAGTTACCCTTATTAATCTAATAATGTAGATAACATGTATTTTCATCATATCAGGCAGGATTTTATTCAATAAAAAGTAAATGACAGCACACAGTTTTAAAGATCTTATCGTTGTGGCGTAATCAGTGATACGTACAGAACATATATATTTTTTATTATATCGACTACGATGATAGAAACACTAGTAAAATGAGAGAATACAAGCTATTGTACAAGACCAGATGGCACACAGAAATCATTATCAAGATAAGACAAAATACACGTAAAACACCAATGTACCGTGGTAGGATAAAATACCAGTAGTGCTTTAAAATCATTTGAAGTTTCATGCGGTTTTTACAGATGTAAAGTTGATGACAAATATCTCTCTCTCTCTCTCTCTCTCTCTCTCTCTCTCTCTCTCTCTCTCTCTCTCTCTCTCTCTCTCTCTCACACACACACACACACACACACACAGACACACACACACATACACACACATCATACATACATACATACATACATACATACATACATACATACATACATACATACATACATACCACACGCACGCAGAGAGAGAGAGAGAGAGAGAGAGAGAGAGAGAGAGAGAGAGAGAGATTCTTTCTATAATAACTCGTATCATTGTGCTTTACTGCTTGACAAACAACTTGACGAAAGTCAAGCATGCATGAATGATTTGCATACAAAATTTAATATGTAGGTATAGGCAAACGTCTAATCCAAAAGAGTTCCATTTATATCCCTTTCACCATTTCCGGCGCAATAAATTCGGCCGTTAATTAAGATAACCTATGATCCTATTGTGCCAACTATCCAAGAGATACCACTGCATATTGCAATATTCAATGCCCAGTCAGTAAGACCACCCGAAAAGCGCACATAAATAGTTACTTTTACCAACGATCAGAATATCGATGTCTTTTTCCTGACAAAGACATGGCAAAAAGACATCAGGCGATGAGCCCAAGTGGGCGTATCTAACACCCACTCGTTACTCCATCAAGTCGTTCCCCGCCACTCTCGCGGAGATGGAATTGTTGTCATCACAAAAAACTCCATCGTCAAACGTCTTAACAATACAGCAACCTTCAACTTATACCACACTTCTTTTGAACTAGTTCAAACAACACTCACACTGGAACAGAGTCCAGTCCATATTTTCTTCTTCTAGTAGAAAAACAAGCTGAATTAATCTCTTCTAGGAGCAGTTTCGGAATCTCCTGAAGTTCGGAACTTTGAGATTTCAACTTTAACTTTGACTGTCCTGGAAACCCATACATATCAAAACTCATAGATTCCATTCATTTTTCAACCTCAACCATCAGTTAAACAGCCCAGCCATACTCACTGTCACATTTTAGAATGGATTCTTCATAGACTTGATGAAAATATTCTACGGTCCAACTTTGCATCCCACAAACTTGCATCAGATCATTTCTGCATTATATGCCATCTGAATGTATCAGTCCCTAACCCTCCATCTTTATTTGCTACTAAGAGAAAACTCCGGATGATAATTAGAACCAAACTAATGCACGACATCCAAGCAATCCTAATAGCTTGCTTACCTGCTAAAGCAAAACAACTCGATAACTGCCTGGGTTCATTGCTTGAAAAACATGCCCCAGCATTCAAGTGCAGAGTATCAATTCAAACGTGTTTTCCTTGGTATAGCGGTGTTATGAACCAGCTTCGCACTGCTAAATGATACCCCCAATAACGCTGTGAGGCTTTGCCTTTCCACCAGACTCACTACTTATCAGCAAATTTATAAAGCCGCTAAGAAGACCGTCACAGATATAGTCAATGCAGCGAAATCAGCCGTCTACAGTACTAAGATCACGGAAAGTTCCAGCTCCAAAGAGTTCTTTGAGATTAAGAAATGTCAAAGAAATAAATGTACACCACTTCCAACTACATTCTTTCCAGCAGATCTTCTGAACCTGGTACAAACCATTAGAGACAAGCTTGACATCACAATTTCAATTGACTTGTTGTCACCATACAGTTGCGATATAGAATTTCAGCGGCAACCGTTTTCAGCATTTGAAGTTGTCGCGATGGATTTAGTACGTGTAATCGTGATGAAGAGTACACAACAGTTATGTAAACTTGATCAAATGCCAACATCACTACTGCTTGAATGCTTAGACCCAATATTGCCTTCACTAATTGATGTTATTAATACCTTTCTTTTATCTGCGGAATTCCCATGATTTTTAAAAACTGCCATTGTAAAGCCTCTGCTGAAGAAACCAAACTCGACCATAACGATTTACAGAACTACTGCCCAGTTTCTAATCAACCACTAATATATAAAAATAATCACAGAAAAAGTTGTTCTAACCCAACGTGTATCTCATCTGAATTCAAACAGTCTTCTTAGCAATGAACAATCTGCATATCGCACTTGCCCCAGTACGGAAACTACTCTTCTGAAAGTAGTTAACGCCATTCTCTCTGCTTTGGATAGCGGAAAGATTACAGTCCTCATCCTCCTTGAATTGTCTGCAACATTTGACACAATAGGCCATGATATATTCCTTCACTGTTTCCAGCATGTATGTGGCATTCACAATACAACCTTACAGTGGTTCACGTCCTACTTTGTCAACAAGACACATATTGTGTCCGCAAATAAAATACATTCCAGCCCAGTTGATCTATGTGCTGCTGTTCCACGGGGATCTGTTCTTTGACCTGTTTTCTTCATTATATTCACTCAGCCGCTCCCAAGTGTCACATATCATCATCGAGTGTCTCACCAACTAGACGCTGATGACACCCAAATATACAAATCCAGCCAGGCAACTGAAGTTGATGCTAGCACCCAATGTGTAGAGAGGAGCATTTCTGATGTGAAATCATAGATACCACGTAACAAGCTGCAGATGAATGATGCTAAAACTGAGGCCATTCTGATTCAAGAAAAAATGCGCTCTCATTCACATCCTTTACCTCAAACAATACATATCAGCAACACCAACATTACATTCACACTGTCAGTACGAAATATATGTGTCACGCTGGACAGTACTCTGACAATTGCGCCAACATGTCACGAACATATTCAATGCTGCGTATCTTGAGCTGAGACGCCTCAGATTTATTCGCAGATATCTTTCAGTTGATGTAAATAAAACACGTGTGTGTTCATTAGTACTTTCATGACTGGACTATCCTTAGAGTACCACGATCAGAGCACCTCCTACCCGCTGATTTGTATCCTACACTGGCTATGCATTTGTGCTACGTTCAGTGACGGACTCCGTCCAACATGTATATGCGACCTCACACATGTGTATACAACAGCAAGATACTTACGCTCTTATTCTGACAATCGTATACTCATTATTCCCACTATGAAAACTAAGTCATATGGACAACGTTTTTTTGCACACCTGGGCCCAGAAACGTGGAACAAATTGCCAATGAAACGTAGACACAAAGACACAGTAATCCCTTTCAAGAGTGCTCTTAAAAAGTACCTATTTCGACGGTAAGAAAAAAACTTAAAGATCTAATAATGTTTTCTACGTTAAATATTTTCAGCACCTTTTATGTTTTCTAATTTCATATTTTTTGGCAGTCATTTCATTATAAATGATGTCAAGAGCTTAGATCTTCTAAAGAATAGACGCTATACACAGTCCTCGTCCTCCTTATTATTATTACTATTATTATTATTATTATTATTATTATTATTATTATTATTATTATTATTATTAATGATTATGATGGATATTTGACATCTAAATCTTAATGACATCTAACACTAACTCACCATGTATATATATATATATATATATATATATATATATATATATATATATATATATATATATATATATATATATATATATATATATATATATATATATATATATATATAAAATGCAGCAGAGAGCAAAGGAACCATATCCACAATAATAAAGAAGATCAAAGTGTGTCAGAACATAGACAAACTGACACCATAAACAAAGAACAATTTACAAAACAATGATGCTAGACAGAAACATGCGATACTGCACAGCAGTACATGATGTTTGCATTTTCTATACTTATTTATAAAATCCATTGTATTTGGAATAATTGTTTTCGGATATTTTATTTAAGAAGTTTACAGTTTATTTCAGCTTTTCGTTTCTTTTTTTAAGAACATTGCGTGAAATCCAAAATTCACGTCGATTTATGTATTTTCTTCCGTCCTTGTTAATTGTTTGTTTTGTCTTTGTCTTTTGCGTTTGTTTTGTGTATGCCTTTGAAAAAATGCATGTAGGACCCAACAAACAAGCCTAAATCAAAACATTATTAGCTTATTTCATGTACCATATTGTTATCTGACAGATGTGACATTTACATGACTAATGTACATTTTGTAAGATTGTTAAATACAATATGTAAACACGCACACGTGAACATAGTTTGATAGATCATGTTTCCCCCATTTCCGAGGACGCCAACACAACAAATACTTGTCAAATTTAAAGTTCTCAAACGAGCAAAAAGTACAGCACTTTTTCTCTAATCAGCTAACGACCGCACATCACGAAACGTAATTTTAAAATTTACAAGATTCATTTTGTTCCACATGTGTTTGATTCTTCAGTAAGCCTTTCCATGTCCAATATTAGTATTGTATGCTATGCAATGCAAAACACGACCCAAATCACAATACAGGGGATCATCCCTACCTGAAATTGCTAAACACGTATATCTAAAATGCCCAGAGAATTCCATATGGTAAGAAATTAGAGAGGGTCCCTTTGTGAAATAAGTTCCAAACACTTATTCTCCATAATCAATAATCATTAACATCTAGCAGTGCTATAAAAGGAGCCGTAAAAACAAATTGCTTATACCCTAAGTTTATTTCCTCACCCACGCCTCCATACATAATTCGTTCCCGAGTGATCATATAAACGTTTTAGTAGTGGCTATGAATCGAAACTGATTTTTGTCCCGGAATCAATTACCAAATCGATTCGACATTCTCAAAGATGATTACGTATCAGACTTAGAAACAATGGATTGGATCCATCCCATAAATTCGTCTCTATCCATCGAACTAAAGTTAAAACATATTCACTCACCGCCTAAAAGATGAAATACTTGAAAACAATGAGTAAAAACTACATTCATTTCAGCTTTCATTGTCGTGTACTAATGGCAGGTTACAAGTCCATTCAAATGTATCGGGATCTTTTGAGGAACCTCAAAATAAAAAGAGCAACTGTGATCTTCTAATAGTTGATTGACAGGTCTGCCTAAGAAAGCTAAATAAATGACAGCTTCTACATACTACTACAAAGGATATACATCGAGTATCTCGCTAGCAACCAGCAGGCCACCAACAAATGGTCCGACACGCGGGCTCCTTCTGCTACCATAACGAAGATGCTGTATGTAGAGCGATATCGATTCTTCGTGTCTGCTCGATACATAAGCCGCCACACGATCTCAGCCTCCTGCCGTTGACATGCCTCCGATATCACATCCTTTTTAATGCCACAAGTCTCTAATATTCGACAAAAAACAAACCTGACTTATACTTCATTCCGTAAGCTCGCTCAGTTATGACATACGTATTTATGGCATAGGCTGTTGTGACAGCTAGCATACATCCGCGGATATAAAATCGTTGATATAACACTGTTAATTACCTGACATTTGTAGGAGAGTGTTGGAAAATATCTATACTAGACAAGGAAGCAAAAAGTAGTATAACGCAACGCTATTTTATTACATCAATGTTGGTGTCAATAGACGCATGCATTATGCTTACGGAAGTCAGACAGTTTATGCATCAAACTTGAGACAGCCTTGAATGATCATTATCATCGTGCGGAGTTTGTGATCCAGTCCGTCTCGCCATTAGAGCGCGCATACCAAGCGTCATCAAAATATTTATATACCATGCAATATCGCGAGCGTGCATATGCCACTAAAATCCTTAAATGCCGGAGCGAGCATTCGTGTGTAAAATCTGTCAACTCATCCTCTACGAGTAAATATAGCGAACGTGAATATGTAGTCACTAAAACTCCTCCTATGCCGTATCTGATCAATGCAAGAACGGATCGGTCATTACAAACTCAAGTATTATTGAATTTTACACCAGTTCTTCAAATATTAGTATGAATGTTATATATCAATCAAAATAAAATAAATTTAGATTTGAACGCGCTGTAAATACAACAGGTAAGATCTAATAGAACACATTTGAATTACATGCATTGGTTATAAGTATTTTGTAGTTGAAAACTATGTCTGACAGTTTACTGAAAGAAAATATAACATATCTTTGATACAGATGTTTTCCCCTTCTGCTAGAGAACACTGAAGTATTCGATAAGTATGTGAATAACAAACAGTTTATGGTTAAGTCAGCAATTTGAAACAAGAGTTATCGTAGACAGTTAAAGTACTTGGTAGCGCGCATGTCATAATCACAGCGAATAAGAACTGTAACTAGAAATTTTCGTTTACATTAATTTGTCAATGAAATTGCTTTAAAATCAAAATGTGTTCAGAAAAAAAACTAATCGACTTTTCTTTCTTTCGTTTTTAACAAAGATTACATTCCTATATTTTTAATATTACGTAATAGCAATAGAAACATTAACGTGACATTAACGACACCACAGCAGACTAAACAATTAAATATATTTGCAACGGTACGCCGATTGTTTGGAGAAATCTGCATTAAGATTGTGTACACTGAATCAGCTTGAGAGAGAGAGAGAGAGAGAGAGAGAGAGAGAGAGAGAGAGAGAGGGCATGCACTGACTTTAAGATGTGGTTAGGCTTTCTATATATAAGTATGCATGTGTCTGTTTATGTCTACATGCACAGGATGTACATGAATGATTACATAGGTAGAGGGTTGAATGAATATCATAGTAGTCGTGACAGTTGAGTTGATTATATTAATAGTGTGTGTGTGTGTGTGTGTGTGTGTGTGTGTGTGTGTGTGTGTGTGTATGTGTGTTAGACGACCAAAAATGATGAACGATCAGAATACTTTTGTAAAGAAAATCCGAATATATATGATATACTTAAATTGTATCCATTTGACTAATGCCGTTTAAATATACTACTACGTCAATTGCTCTACTCAATACTTGCAGGCAACATGTATAAGTACGTTTCAACGCTGGGTAACATATTCAAGTTTATTTGTTCTACAATGCATTAATTATAATCTTTCTGCCACGATACACATGAATGATTGTCATGCCAGGTCAATCATAAAGGTAAACTTTTCCCACTCTTGCGCCCCGCTGGATGTGAGTTTGAGTGTCATCGTCTGACAGAAAAACAACTGGGAATTTTCCATATCTAATGAGTCAATTATTTACTCAGACATGATATTGCGCTCATCAGTTTGATTTTGGAGAGATAGGCGTATATGTGTAACTATGTCCGCAGCTAATGTTTTATGTGTTACTTTAAATTACTTGTGTGATTTACACTGTCCTACATATTGGTTTCTTGAATAATTGATTCCTTGAACAGGCTTCATGCTTGTGCGCACAATCTCGAACTTAACTTTCACTAACCTGTGGGTCGTTGCGAGTTGTCTAGATGGCTTAACTCTTGCATACCTTGTCAAAAGAATCCTGGGATGCAGGGGTAAAAAGAAAACATTAAAACGAAATATAGCACATTGCTACATATTTCATATTTCGTACTATATCAAGACAACGAAACACAATTTTCTACTCTGGGTATTATTCAAGGATGTGATGCCTTCAAACTAAATCCCGCTTGAGAATGTATTGGTAATCAAGATGTCATCATTGTAGCCTGTGGAGCAATGAGGCAGAAGGTCACGCGTCATCTCGTAATCCGACGTGATATCGTGCGGGATCATCATTTTGACCGCCTGGTGTGATTTTGTCCTTAATCCACAATTATTACTTCCCGGTCAATACACATACATGTAGTACCAGTCTATTTTTTTCTTCATCCATCTCATTCTGATTTGAATGCATGGGTTAGATTTAGACATTGTTGGTATTGATTTTAAATGACATTAAATATTAGAAATATGTGACCCACTGCATGTTGTTTTGTAAATACGCCAACTTCTAAAACAACAAATGCAGTATAACCTATGACATTAACGTCACCCTGAGTTCATCATCCTTGAAAGATAGTTTAGATTAGCAGGTGATTTGGACACAATGTAGAGTTCAGTACTGAAATATAGATGTAGGGACGATATAGGAAACATAATAGTCATCTAAGTCCTTATGCCAGCGCAGAGTTTAACGGGCGATTCGAATCGATAATCTGACTCTTCCTATGGATGGCAAAAACCGTCCTTAAAGAAACAGTAGATGTGATAGCCAGTTTAAAATAAATAATAGACTCTCAAGGAAAGGAAGAACAAGTTCGTAATGCTTTTCGGTTTTGTTGGAACAAGCTTCATAGTTATAATTTTCCTCCTTACACTCTGCTGGAAAATTTGCTGTGCAAACTTTAACAAAACCAGGTGAAAGTATTACCTTCTATAATTACACTAATCTTCTGCTATAACTGAACACATTGCAAATATACATAGTTTGCAAAAGAACAAAGTCTTTTCTGGGAACCATTTTCTAGGCTTCCACATTGCCTTTGGTCGAATATAAGTGTATAAAAGTTCATAATCTAACAGTTCGGGTCTAGATTCCAAAGTTTTCATGTCTACAATCTATTTTTCAAACTGTTTTTGTCAGTATTTTTTTTCAAATATGTTTTAAAACAGAAGATATCTTATTCGCGTATAACAAAAAAGGGCTCTGAGCAAGTATTTCACACAAGCACGTCATCTTTAGCAAAATCAGAACTCCGAGACCTAAGGAGCAGGGCAACAATAATTCTCTTGTTGAACGCAAATTCCCATGCTGACGAACATTTGCTATGTTAGTGTTTTATTGATAAAACCTAATATTACTGCTACATATTGTATGTGTTGGCCTTCATCCAAGACTATTTATTGTTGTCTCTTTCGATGACCTCTGATCGAGACCTTGAATTATCTTGTTGAACGCAATGTTTCATTCTTACAAACATCTGCTCTGCTAGTGTTATTGATAAAAGCTAGTATGACTAATACATTTTTTCTGCGTTGACATTATTCCAAGACTATGTATTGTTGTCTCTTTCGATGACCTCTGATCAAGACCTTCAATTGTTTTTTGCGAGAAGGTTTCAAAGCAGAATACCAATTTCATTAAATTACGAGGATAGCAGGGTCGCGTCATCAGCTAGTTGAACAGATGAGATGTTTAAGTTACCAAGTTATATTCCAGATTGTGTCGACTGCAGTAAGGATAGTAAGGCTTTTATCGTGAGTAAGAATATCCATGTTGAAAGACTTCTTCCTTTACATATACCTTAATTTGTTGGGATACTGGTCATTGAACAAAACGATGGTTTTGACATTTAGAACAGAATTATGAATTAAACTCCACAACTTTCCTTTTCTCCCAACAGCAAAGCCTATACAAATAGACAGCATCCTATACTGTGTTGAAGGCCTTCGCAGTATAGAAATACAGCTGATATTTTTGAGAGTTTTTACAAATAACAGGTTATGCACTATTTTACAATAAGACTAATAGTGACGCCACTGTAACTGTCTCAAAAGTCCTGTCCTAACTGGTGAGAAAAATCCTTCTTTTTACTAAATGATACTGTATGTTTTCAATGGTGCTTGAATGATGAGAACGATTGAAAAATATTTATACTTATTTACGTTGAACCTATATTTCTTACACATATCAAATAGTCGGAAAAAGCTTCCAAGGACACGATAAGTTTGTATATTTGTAATAAAATTGAATTAATCAAGGAAAGGAGCACGTACAACTAGTTCTGGGTGCAGTTGACTACGATCTCATGCTTTATTTGTCTGTGCCATCTTGTATTATGTTTCTGCGCAATAAGATGTTCCATTTTTAATTTAACATCAATACGTAACTACTTGAATCCCCAATATTCTTGACAATGTTCCTAATTTTAGAAGCATGTGATCCACTGAAATTATCGTTTGTTTCTGTTCTTCAAGATGGGTACGTCACACATCATGAATCAATCACAAGGGCCAGAATTATTTTTTCCACTGCTTTTAGTTCAAATATAGCTTCATTACAGTTGTTCGTATCCATTCTTACTATTCGATAGACCACACATCCGAAACAACATGTTGTTTAACTGATCGAATTGTTTCCGTTCATTGTGTTCTTTTGCCTTGTTTAATTGTTTAAAGAACATTCTGTTCGCACTCTTGTACAATGCATATGTTGTATTCAATGGGGACGCTCGTCATTCCTTCACGAAATCATTTTCTTTATCATTTCTCTGTAGCTCACGCACATTAAGATATTTTCACAGGGTCATAGATACCGTTGGAAAGTATCACTAGGGAGATGTTTTTTCCAGCTGAATCGATTAAACAGTACCTATATAATATCGGACCTATCGTATACTTGCAACGTTGTGCAAATGTAATTTTAATTATAATTCCTTCTATTGATTTAGCATGATGTCCCACCCAGTCACATTATCCAGACACCAGGCCGACCAGTCCTAAAACTAACCTCTTAATGATGGGCGTCAAGCGAGGCAGCTGTTAGTATGATTTTTGTAAATCGTTGGTATGATTCGGCCTGTGATCGAACCCACGACCTCACGCATCCGCAGCGGACTTCTTAACCACTAGGCCACCGGAGCGGTCCTGAGAATTAGACAATCACATATTCTTATAAACATTATTAGATGAATCTGTTATTACAGCCATTCGGGATCTTATGTATGTATGTATGTATGTATGTATGTATGTATGTATGTATGTATGTATGTATGTATGCATGCATGCATGCATGCATGCATGCATGTATGCACGCACGCACGCACGCACGCACGCACGTACGTACGTACGTACGTATGTATGTATGTACAAGTCAATCCCTATTACAATCCAACTTCGTTTATTAAATTTACTACGGAATAAAAGTATATTCGAAGAAAGCCATTTTTTCTTCTGATAGATCTTTTCTTGGAATATCATGTTGAACTTTCAAACAAAATTTCGATAATGATTATTGCAAATTTATGATATGAAAACACAATTTCTACATATGATCAAAATGTGTAATATTTAATTTTATTTCCATACCACGTCTGCCACCTAATGCCGATTCCAGGTAAAATAATAAATACATTGGAATAAGGCACAAAACTATTTCCAAATCACACGGCGCTTTCGTAATTAAAACTGAATTTTTGTGAACTTTAAGGTCATTTCTTTACAAAGGAAAACAAACGAACAAACAAACAAAAAAGAGAATAAGAAGAACAGGTAGCTTTCATGAAACAAGTTTGACCTTGCATTCAACTCTTTTGCTACGACAATGACTTGCTAGGAGATTGCCCGGTGCTATCTTTGAATCCAGTCCATGTTTATTTTTCGAAACTATTTTAATAAAATCAAGGGAGATTAATATGGAATCTCTACTAATAGATATGTATTTAAAATTTCTCCGTTGAGTACTTCGATAAAAAAGCTATCACCTTTGTCTATCCTTCATAAGGGATATTGGGTCAACTTTGAAGATCAATGTTTCAAACCAATTGTACAAAAGAACAGTCACTTAACGTTACGTTTGTATATTAATTAACAAAGAAAAACTAAGGCAAAAAGCCAAGCAACATATTCAGTTAAGTAAATTATAAATACTTTTTAGATTTTGTGCAAAGTCACGGATGTATGACTTAATGACCATAATGACAACTCTATATCGCGATTGACTGGGCGAACGCACAGCATATATTTAATGCTGTATGTACATACAGATATAATCGAAACATCCACATCACCCAAATATGACTGCAAGTGCAATTGGACAATGCTTATCACAATTAAAAGGATGTTACAAACCATATATATATAACACCAATTAAAAACAATATGAAATTGCTGTTGCATTAAATTACCCGTACTTCTCTATTCTCCTTAAGGGGCCCCGAGTAGCCGAGTGTCTAAAGCGATGTCCGTTAAGGATCACTGCCATCTCACCTCTGTCTGCATGGGTTCGAGTCTAAGATTCGGCTAATGTTGTTATGTGGGAAAGCTTCTCGTAAGTCGGTGGTTCTTTCCGGGGGTTTTCCGGGTTCTTCCTCCACCAATAATACTGGCCGCCATATATAGCCTATATTGTGCTGAAAAATGGAGTTAAACCATAAAAACAAAATAAAAAATAAAACAAACTATTCTCCTTATTTATGTGCTATTTTTATGTTGTGTATTTTTTATGTTCTGTTTTATTATTTTTACTTCACAAATGACTAGCATTGGATAATCGACATGTAAATGTCTTTGTTTTAAAAAAATCGAATTGACTAAATGAAAGCGAGTATCTGATATCCTGGTATTCAATAAAATTACTTGCTGTGTTTTCTTGTGTACGTCATGTAAGAATACAAATTGTCGGCCTTGAACTTCAAGCTGCTTTTAATACAAAATGAACTAGGTGTGACAAACACTTTACTTTGTTCTGGTGTTAATGCTTAAACAGCAAAACGTGTCTTGGCATATTTTACTAACTGATTAAAAAAATTACTTGACACACAAGGTCATATAGTTGCTATTTGTGGCCATTTGAAGCGGACCGAGAAGAAATAACATGGCTAGAGAAAATGGGTTGCACGCACAAATCAATTAGCATGCGCTTGGAAATTCCATCACCCTGAAATTAATACCGGTATAAATGTTATTGTCACTGCATGGTCGCCTTTAGAAATGATTACAAATTCTTTAAAGATATCGCTATTTTTATCAATACCAATGTCGCAAAGAAAGCATCTTTGGTAATATGTATAACAAGTTATCGGATAATGGCCTTCTTATCATGACATATCCATAAATCCAAATTTAAAACAAGCATCGAGCGTTGTTTAATTATCATGTCGTTTTCTTTTAGATTTGTGTAGACTGAGCACGCGGTGTCATATATGTAAAAAATCAATACTAAAACAAAATATAAATCCCCAACAACAACAAAATAAAGTCTGAGGTGAAATTTGAGTCTTTTCTGTTATTTAGTAGTGTTTGGTAATAGAAAAACACGAAAATAAAATCACCTGTCAGTTTGAAGTTTAAATGGAATATTCATAAAATGCCAAGTCAAGTTCATAAACAGTGTTCACATAAATGTAAAATTAGGTCTCTAACGTAAACCATCCACATTTTATGTACGCCGCCATGTTTATCAACTGGTTGATCAGGCCCTTAAACTTGTTTCAAAGAAAGGTTAAACATATTCGTCACGTTGGTCAATCTACTAGTAGCCAGAGAGAAAAAAACTACATGTACTCAGAGCTGGTAGATACTATCATCGACGAAAAATAGCTGATTACTGAATTTTTAATTTAAAAAAAAAAAAACGCTTTCGACCCAACTGTTATCATATTATTGATCTATGTTCTCATCTTTGTCGGTATGAGCCGTATATTGTATTGAAACTCATATGTAATCAAAAGATATACAAAGAGTAAGCAAATCCAGTATTGCGCCACAAGCTGTTATATTGGGTCTCGGTCTTCTGTTTTAGAGTATTGCAATTGTTCAATTGACCGACGATATTTATATTTTGTATTAATATCAATTCTGTATATTGTTCTTGCTTTACTCCTTTTGATTTTCCCATCCCTTGCTCATTACGCGTATCCATGACAGAATGATGTCTTTTGGAAATGTGAGCAGAGCAAACATTTTTTTACGACCCACGTAAACTTTTAATTATTTGGAATTCTTTCCTTCGTTTACAACGTTAACCTTTATTGTATGCAATCAGTGAAAGCTGATAGTTTATATTTGTTACCTCAGCTGATTCATTTGGGGGAAAACACCTTTTCCTAGGTGCCAAATTTTGCAAGATAACGAAGATTTCCAAAGTTGCGATGAATTAAGGCATGAGAAATTACCCTTCAGATTCATAACAAAAGTAAAAGCATGACCATCGTATGTTTACCAGCATTCTTGTTTGCTTCATTTGACTTATTATCGGAGCAGAAAAAAGGTATAATTACAGAGCACTTCATGTAAAAACACCCAGATTTTATTTTATGGCCATAGTCCATTTGGCAAACAAGATATAACCACGCCCAAAATAGATTCACGGGACGTTTCTTTGCTGCTTCGCCTACCCCCATACATCCATTTATGTTGGCCTGTAAATAGAGTGTAACTGTGATCTGTAATTTAGTGTTTTTGTGCCTTGTTGTCGCTAATAATTCCATGCTAAGTCGAGAATATGCATTTTGTTAAGTGACAAATTAATTGGCAACATAAGTACCTTGGGCAGTTTATTGAGATTTTATAGGTTTAAACACCATCTAATACATTACAAATAGTGGTGAACTATGTATTTAGCAAACCATCTGATCGGAAAACCTTGTTTTGAAGCCAGATAAATATTCATTAATAGTGCCATGCATTATTTAACGTTAAATTACATCTCAGGCAATGCTATACTTAATTACAAATACAATTTAAACATCTGCTGAGCATCGTTTGATCTACCATTGATTTATCTCTTTATATGGGATATTGTCAAACCAATGCCAGGTTTTGAAGCGTAAATTATCTCAGCAAAGATCGTCTTTCCGAAACGATTTTACTGATCACAACAAAATAACTTTGGAAGGGTGGGTGGAGGGACTCCTCGGACAACAAAGTCCCTATTCAGACGAACAATCCCTTAGATAGAAGAAGAAGAATGTGTTCTTCAAAAATTAGGGAAATAACCACGATTCAAAAACATTTTTAAATTTAAAACAATTATCCCAAATTCTATAACATAAGAAGCACAACACCATAAACCTTAGTAAGTACATAAACATGTAAAATCATTTTCTACTTTTGGAAAATTGGGTGAAGGGTCTGTGTGGTGACCCCTCCCCCCTCAAGAAAAGAATTTACATTGTTGTTGATTTGCTAAAGTAAGAGGTATGATGGTTTACATTGAAATGAGCGCGTGAAAATAACCGAAACAATATGAACATGGAATTCCGCAGTATAAGTTCAAATAGAGATGTTTGCGCTACCCAGGACAGAAGATCATACTATTGAGCGATCATAGTGTCTTGATTAATTTTATCTCTGCTAAAGTCGCCGTGTGGTTACCTATGTAGCGCCATCTGAATACGGCACTTCTTATAAAAATTCTCATGAATGTTTTATATCGCACTGCTCTCAAGTTTATCTATGTTGCGAAAATCCGTGTAATGGGTTCTTTAATCCCGAACTTAAACACCGTCCTATTTTCTAGATAACGTAGAATGCGTGAGTCACCATATATCGGTTGTATCTTTAATTGTACATAGAAGGTACCAAAACTGGTGTTTTAATACGCATTGGAGGCTTATCTTAGAAGGTCTTGTGGAGTGCTGACTTGAAAGCTTCCACTGACTTGGATCTCACAAGACTCGTCCAGATGGTGCGACTGCACAATATAACTTTATAAATTAAGGGTCTCTAAATTGTTCAGTACTGGAACGTTTAACACCAAAACATGTAGATTTCTTAGTGACCTGATTTTCTACAAAAGTTTTAAAGTCATCATAAGATTATGACTTTATGTGAGATCAAGATCTTGTGAGATTTAAATCTTATGTGAGATTTAGATTTTATGTGAGATTTAGATCTTATGATATATTTAGATTTATGTGAGATTAAGACTATGTGAGATTCAGATTTTATGTGAGATTTAGTCTTTTATGGTTTAAATCTAAATAATCAGCGGTGTATATTATTGGTACCAAATCCTGTCGTATATTGAATAGACAAGTGAGCCAATTGAAAACACGTGGTTCTTGAAGGCTCGGGAGTTCCAGAACTTGTAACATCCTTTATGAAAAAAAACTTTTATCATGAGATCTATAATCCTTTAGAATAAATTTGATGTTCGACGCCGAATCATTTCGATGGACTGTATATCTGTTGCGTGGTAGGGGTCCAGTATGCATCAGCCATACTCGACTGTTGATCGCACCAAATATATATGTAAGCCGTCTTCCTTCTTTCGTGAGGCAGTTTGTGTTAGGATACAGAGTCTACGTTGCTAGTTTTCTACGCTGATTGCCACCCCACCCCCAAATTTGCATGTGCTGTAAAATTGATGTAGCCTATATACTTCCCCCCACTAATGTTCCCCCACCCCCAATAAAGTTGTACCTGCGCCCTGAAAAGTATTTGAAATGACGTCCTGGCTGAATGTTCAGTAATCATCCTCACTCTCATCCTCGAATTTATTTAAGCTGAAATTCATTACAAATGGAAGTTGTTGGAATCACGAATATGCATATAACGTGTGCAAATATGCAGCTATGTATTCAAACATCGGATAGGAATATCCCAAAATGTATTGAATGCAGCGTTTTGGATGACTGGGATCCAGTGCACATGAAAGGACTGTTATCATTGTAAGCCTATACTCCTATACGGTTCGTAAATGAAACCAGAACACATGACTAAAGGTCATGGTTATACCCAGAAGCAAGACAGTATTGATATTTGTGATAGGATAACAAATCAATCCAGGTAGTTAAACTTGCACAAAAGGCCGGTTATTCCAAACAATATTTTAAACTAAACAACCTCTTCAATGTTTGGCGAATCAAAATAACATGATGCACGATTTATAAAGCCACATATATTTCGATACCCCTTTTCTCACTTTCTCGCTATGTCTGCTGAATGTGAAAGTTTGATTTGTATATTGTTTTGTGTGTGTGTGTGTGTGTGTGTGTGTGTGTGTGTGTGTGACTTTTTTCTGATTTAATATATATATTATTTTAATTTAATTGTTTGTTTGTTTGTCAGTTTTAATTTTTTTTAAAATTAATGACACGCTGTTGTACTGTAAATTTATTACTAGAGTTGACATGAATTATTCTATGGTATACAAGTAATGTTGTCCTATATCCTGACCGTTATTCAAAGTTAGTGACACTATGTAAACAGGTTTAATTTTAATTTTAAAATGATTGGTTGTTGTCAATGTCAAGATGGGACTAGTGAATTAAGACGTAAACAATATTTTATTCTAAAAATAAAATGATTGGTTTTCGTCAGGGGCATGTTAGGAGTACGTGATATAAACACGATCATCTGACTGCCCTCTTTTTCTCTATTTCACAATTTATGGTTTTGATTTCGAAATATTCGGAATTTGGGGGATGTTACACCTGATGTTAAGTCATTTTCTTTTGTTGTAGCCAGTTTTGGCATACATGTTAACCTTTCTTCAGCTCAGTTGGATTTTAAAAGATTAATTCATATGTCTGGAAATAGTTGATGTGCTTATACATAATTCTTGGACAAAGACAGTTTATCAACGTTTTATTCGGATTTCCAACACTTGAGTGTTAAATATTGTGATTCTGCAATGAACTGTAGATTAACACAGTACAGACTACATTATACGTTATCGTCTTCCATTTTGGATTTTCAAACAGGATTCGAACTAAATTTATTCGAGCATTTCATTATTAGGACTTTTGTGATTTAATTCGAGGATTATTCTTTGATTATTTTTGTATTTGATTCTTAAAACTGTAAGTTCTATTCCATTTTTACAATCCTTTTTTTTAAAGTACTTACTAAAGTTGAAAAAGCTTGTTGTTTTTACTTGTTCTGTCCTACCTTGTTTAGAGCGTAAACACCTATCATGTGCATGTGACAGAAACTATGTTAGAGATTTTAAAACACAAGTTTTCCTGTTCAAGACATTTAAATATGTAGGTGACAATTGCATACAAAATTGACCTCTTTCTGTCGGGGTTAGTTCAAGATAATTTTGAATTATTAAAATTGTGTTTTCTCATAAAGTTATATAAAAACAAGTGTCTTTGTGTGTTTTGTGTGTGTGCGAGTCTGTGTGTATGTGTGTATGTGTGATTTAGAATGTTATCGTAGCTTTAACAATATTTTAGTCATGTCACTACGATGTCTGCATTATGGCAGTTTATAGTGATGTCTAGCGTCATGCCCCACCCAGTCACATTATCCTGACATCATGCCGACCAGTCATGACAGTAACCTTTTAATGCAGAACACCTAGCGAGGCAGCCATAATACCTTTGTTATAAGTCTTTGATATGAGTAGACCAGGGTTTGAACACACGGTCTCCCGCATTCGATTCGAACGCTCCAACCACTAGATCACTAGAACCGTACTAGCCAGAAAAAAAAAACGCTTATAAACAGATGACTGACCCTTATTGTCATTTTATCACTAATTTTTAATTGCGTCTGAAAGGTCAATGTAAAAATTAAATGCTCTAACAATTCTCTTCAATATTTTCGAATCCTTAATTAAACTTTTTACATGTTTAATGTGGGTTGGGTTGGGTTTCGTCATTATAACACAGAATTTATCTCGAATTTCAAGGTATCTCATAGTAAGAAATCGTCTATATAAAATCCTGAATTAGAAAAACCTTTGGAAGTTTTACTTATACGAATTCTGAACGAAATTGAAGCGCCATTTATCTAATTTCAAATTGAATCAGTTACAAGAATATTTGATTTAAAACTCAACAGATTGTTTTCCTGCATAATCCATAGGTAAATCAGCACGTATGTTTGAAAAGTGGCTTTTACATTAAGAACAACACTGGATTGAGGCACGCAAATGTCTCATACATATCCCGGAGATTATGTCTAGCCTCTGCACCAAATGAAGATTTTGTATTTCTTATACTTACTCCGTTTTTGATCTAAACAAATTTACATGAAGGAAGTAATGATAAATTTATATGACTGTCTTCAAAGGAACCGGAAGATACGTAATATATGTGTATTTCAAAGGACTGCTATGCTTTTATATACGTAATGATTATATCTTGAATTTAATCTGTCAACGCCATTGTCGTGTGGTAATCATATATCTGTCGTTTTCTTCAACCTTCGTTTAATATATCCTACATTGCCTGACTGCCAAATATAATAAGACTGTCAAAATACCCCACCCCATCCTATCTCCGATACCGGAACTATCTCACTATATGATGTTCACCCTAAACATCAGATTGAAGAACAATATGAGGTTTCGACTTTAAAACGTGCAAGCAGCAGTTAAACTTGGAGAGAATATTGAAAAGGGAGTGGGATGCTGTAAAACAAATGGTAGAAATAAATCTTCTCATCTGTATCCAAGTTAACCAAGTAAAAGACAAAAACAAGCCCAAGGTCCTGGAAGTCGATGATGTAACCTTTCTTCTTATTTGGTTTTGTTTTATTCAAGTCGGATGATTTTACACCGCACATATATGTCACTTACTGAATGGTCAATTAGTGTTCTGATAGGTTATCGGGTGAGGTTGTTTATAATAATAATAATAATAATAATAATAATAATAATAATAATAATAATAATAATAATAATAATAATAATAATAATGCAGACGTTGTATGGCGCCTAATCTTTAGAAGTGCTTTACATCTATAATGACATGACTACAAAAAGCAAACAACACAATCACCACCATGAAAATAGAAAACATACAAATGCTGAAAATATTTAAGGTAGGAAACATTATTAGGTCTTTAAGTTTGTTCTTGTTGTTGAAACAGGCGAGTTTTAAAAGCACTCTTGTGTCTTTGTGTCTAACCTCAACGGCCAATTTGTTCCACGTAGCTGGGCAATGGTATGCAAAAGAACGTTGTCCATATGACTTCGTTATCAAAGTGGGAATAATGAGTATACGACTGTCAGAAGAGGAGCGTAAGTATATTGCTGGTGTGTACACATGGGTGAGGCCAGATATGTATGTTGGACTGGAATCCAAAAATAGCACAGAGAACAAATTTTGTGTTTGATTCTGGATCGAATGGATAGCCAGTGTAGGGTACAGAGCATTGGGGAGGTGTGCTACGATCGTGGTTTTCTACGGATGATCCGAGCAGCTGTGTTTTGAATCGGGAAAGCGGGAATAATGTTCATTTAGTTTACATGAAGATAATTTTTATTGAAACTAAGATCCTGAATATGATCGGTTCTTTGAAAAATAGAAATAGCAAGGACTGTTTTCAAGCTGTTTGGGTGGTGTAGGTGGGGTAAAACGTTTTTTGATTAAATTTTCCACACACACCCCTCCACACATTTACACATTTGAACATTTATGTATAATAATGGGAAAAAAGACCCTTTGTAGGAAATTTATTTGAATAGTTCAGAAAATGTCTATTTTAAATTTGAGGTTAGTATACGAAAAGTCTGACATTTGCCGTTATGATTAAAGTGTGTTTTAAAATATTATGGACTAAATTGTATTTTAATTTACACTTGGGAATCAGACAAGCGCAGATATGGAAACTGCAAATACGAGCAAACTCAAATTTCTCTTTAGATTAATTATTTGTTACAAATTTCTTAAACATGCTTTGCTTTGTCACTGTTATGATTATTTCAGAAAAAAGATACCTATCCTGAATTGAAGATGTGTCTCACGCAAGAACATAGCTTGATAATTACAGTGCCAGTACATACAAATTTATTTTGAATTAATAGGGCAACTTCTGTAGATTAAATTAAAACAAAATATATTGTCCACCACAATATTTTATAATATACCATTTTGTCTGAGACAGCAGTGTTCTATTATATATTTTAAAATTTTCGATCTGTATTCAAAGTATGCGTAAATGTACTTTACTAACGTCAGTTTATGTTGGTAAGTGACAAAATGCATTTGATTGCATTTTCTACAAGTTTCATTTATTTGGCACCATTTGTCTCATGTATTCAGTTGTTTACAATACAGATAAGAAAATCTTTTGCCTCTTTTAACAATAGCATCGATTTTTGATCATCCGATCAAAACCGAATGGTCTTTATTGCTCTCCGCTGCATTTGGTTATATCATGTAAATCAGTTTATAATAAGGCCGTGGAAAGACTATTGTCGTTTCAGTAATGAAGCTTAACTTGCTTAAAGGTCTTTATTCCAAGCTTTCTGTCACATTCTCTTAAGATGTAGTTGTTACAGTAGGATAGGGCACTAGCTGTAAAAACTTAAATTAATCCTCTCCCCCATATATATTAAAATATATTCCAATCAGAAATTAATAATGAAAAATGCTTGTTTTGAGAAAAGGCGGAAGAAAGGAGAAAATACGGGTACTGTGACATCATTTACGATTTGAGTATGCTGTCGAAGTAGTCCGGTATTGGTTATACGTTTGTAGAATTCAATATATTTCATTTCTATCACCCTTTCCCTACAGAAAACGAATGCGAAAGTCTGTAGACAAGAAGAAACAGACAAACATTATTAACATTCTATAACATTACAACGAGCCAAACTCGGACTGTCTGATTGAATTCCTCGACCTTTAAATAATGTCGTTTGAAATGTCAGGCTAAATTCTACGAAATCAGCTTGTACAACCCTACTAGTGATCACGTGGAATACTCTTAAACAAGATAAACAGTGTAGTATGTTTGGAAAAAACATTTATGTCAAAATACCGCATTTAGTAAAATACCTAGTTATGATCATCGAACCCTAGATATTCGATTACGACAGATACCTGAAAGTTGAATTTTACCATGTTTAACTTGCTGACACCCTTTTTGTTCCTGTGGTAGGATTGAAACAACAATGCATTTCTTCATGTTCTATACCAAGCATAGTCAGCAACAAAACGAATTGATCAGACTATTAGTCTCAGTGCCATGTCCATCTCTTAGCTTTGTTATATGGAGACGTAGTTTATAGATATTTGTTATCTTTAGTAATAAAAATGGACCCGTATCATTCCCATAAATCTGAATGGCTTTCGTGTCTAGAGGCACATTGTAAAATTTGTTACATTTGTGTTCGTCAAATGTTGAGAAGAATTTGTTTGTAGACTCTTTTATTAGACATAGCATCATTATTTGAGGGCTAATTAACATTATTTGTACACAGGTCTATTTTATGCCAGAATTTTTATGTCAAATTTAGGTCATGTTCAGCGGTTTTGATAAGAAAACGCTTAAATGTTTACTCTTTTTAGCAACGGCTGCCAAATTTCCAACAAAGTTTGTTTGAATATGCTCTGGAGGCTTTTGAAGTGTTGACAATTGCAATGGTGACGAATAGTAGACACGTGAAACACATAGTTATTCCATAAACTCCGGCGAGAAACATAATATCCTTAATCTACCCACGTTTGAAACATATACATCAAAGAACTAAGTCAGGTTACTTGTTTTGACACTCGCACTTAGCAAAAAACGCCTACGCTGACATATATCACTGGATGTAAAACTATTCATCCAAAGATAATATTTGCATTAATATACCTTGATTTTATTACCTTATGACAGCAAATTAGAAATATATTTTATTAGCCCGCTGCTGGGTTGAAGAACAACTCATTCACATGGCTTTAAGGTTAAACAAAACTTTGCAAACAGAGACTGACTTTCAAAAATGTATTTTTAACCTTTCATCGTTTCATCCGCACATGTCTGCTGGTTTGAGTGAAATTTACAGCATGGCATGGGGCAGAATGTAGGTCTACACAAAGGTATAAACACAAACGCTTGTTTGAAAATAATGTATGCGTATTTAGAAAATAAGTTTAAACCGAATCCATTCATATCAAGAAGTAATCTTCCCGTCCTATTCATTCCTAGAAGTAGACGAAAATCAAATCGTCGATCTATTGAATAAGTAATTTATTCTTTCTCGTCATTTACGTTTTTATCATTCAGTATACGTTTTCCTGACGTTTCAAGTGACAAGTTTAAACTTCGTGTTTTCGTCCTTTCTCAGACGCAGCAAAATTGCAGAGCGACATAACTATTGCTTACATAACATTTTTTATATTTGCTTTATTTTATGGACGTATTACTTATCAATTAGTTCTGCGTGAGGTTATTCAGACCGGAAGATGATGTTTGACTGATAGAGGCATTTGAAAATTAGATTTTTGATAAATTATTTTAGGAAAAATATATCCAGCTAATCTGCTGCTTTCAGCGGAATTATGGAAATGCTCAGTAATTGCTTTCTTCTTCTGTCTGTAAAGAACAAGTGGAGTTTGGTAGCTTGTTATTAATGGTTCAACTTTGCACTCATATTTAATCTTCATTAACTTTATATTCCCATATCACTAACAAATAACTGCATAGTTTGTAGTACACACGTTTCTGTTCCAGTAATATGAGACTTGGTAGGAAGCAAACAAATTAAACTTGCTAACGTTCAAATGAGCTACCTATAATCTCACTAAACCAATTGGCCTTTCGCCAGGCTGGAGAGCAGATTACACAAAAATCAAACTTGTTTCTTTTCCAAATTAAACTAATGTGAAATGATACGAACACTAAGTATATATATGTAATACAGAGCACTGCGACATGGTGAAGCTAAGGGCATTAGTATTTAGGTTATACACAACCTGTCAACTAGTCGACGGACATTGTACCAGAACTTGTGTTGAGCTTATCTTTGTGTCTGCGATAATCGTAATATATATATATATATATATATATATATATATATATATATATATATATATATATATATATATATATAAGGTGTTAGTGTAGGTTACAAAGAAAGATCACTGAGGCAGAAGTTATAAAATCATATAAACGTCTTTGTCATCAAAATAAATCAGAATATGCACGGTTGAACAATATTTTATTGCTCTATAATGAACATGGCAGTGTTTTAAAGAGTACACATACTTTCTTAAAAGAATATTCTAAAGCAAATTCAATAAGTATATTTCACATATCAATTTGTAAGTTTATTTTAATAAATGTATCATATTGACGTACTTTTGTATAGAGAAACACGGGAATGAATAACAATTTATTCATATTTTTGGTAATATTATGGAGGTTACAATATCTTTAATGAACCTGCCTTGGGCAGCTTGGACTAATTTTGCCCAATCGGACCCCGCACTGACAGGGGCCGCCGCTCTAGTAATTTTTACATATATATTTTTTTTATTGAGCGAATGAAATTTTAAATCAATAGAAGAAACGTTTAAGTTCAATATCAAATAAAACTTGTTTAAAAGTATATTTCCAAATGCGTGCGCACAGGGGACCTCGAGCGTAAATCCAAGAGAAACCACAAAAATAATTAAACACGATCCTTGCGTTTGCTAAGGCCCTTACTGCACCGGTATAGTCGAACAACCCTCTCTTCAACTTTTTTAAAAAATAGGTCTCAATTTATTGCATATCTCATCTGTAGTATATTGTCACACTGGAACGTGATATTTGTCAATCTTGATTTTGGCATCATTTTATACCGCTGATAATCCCAGCATCCTTTGCCATCTGGTAAAACAACGAATCAGTTCGACTCAAAAGGGATACAGGAGAGTCAAACTCCTTGACTCCTCCTCTGTCTAACACCAGAATCCTGAAACGAAATAAGAGACTCGTACAGTGGATACAAAATCAAATAGTGTTATGCGAATTCCCAAAAGTTAAAAAAATACATTTTACGAAGATGTAAAGAAGATGAAACCTAATGAATGCAATGACGAGGAACAGATGATTGCGATGACAACGAAGAAGTAAACACAGGTGAAAATTGGCATGATTTAATAAATGTATCATTTGAGCAGAAGAATTTCTTGGAAAACCAAGTTACATTTTATTTTTGCTACTTCCAAAGGCAAATTTAATTTCAGCTTTAAAAAGACATTGTAACAACAATGAGGGGCAAAATAATCGGAATATTTATGAATAGTAATCAAGATTATCGGGCTGCAATTGCTCTTCTCTGACATAACTTCTAAACTCTTTACACGAACTTGCGTAACACAATATCTCCATAATAGTCTATAGGTATCGGTTTTCACGTATTGTTTTTATCATCAACATCAGCTACATAGTACTATATACCTAATGACTAAATCAGCTGCCTAAATTGTGGCTTAATTCTGTAATAGCCAAAATTAATTTTACTTGTTACTTGTCTGGTCATACTTTTCATTTTAAGTCGAATGTTATTTCATAATATTAAACAGCTCGTTTTTCTTAAAACAAAGCAAATAAATAGCAGAACAAGAATGCTGTTGATACTGATAAGAAGGTTTCCAGTTCGACATTGTCTTGGATTAAACTTTGAAATTTGTGTGGTCGTTATTGTCTGAATCCTTCCAAAAGCTTCAAAACCATAGACTAGTATTTCAAGACACAAAGCACGTAGTGCCTTGCAATGTTTACTTTATAGCCCAGATCCTTTACTTGCCGTAGCACATATAAGTCCTAGCAGGGTCTGCAGAGATAGCATACGATCGAAGCACTGTAAATCGAATTAACTTGACATCAAAAGTCGAAATGTTAAATCGAGCTTGTCGCAGAATGGACTGGTATCAATTTTAAATGTTTCATTACAAGTATGAAGAAACCCAAGTACGAAATAATTACTCAATAACAAATAGAATACAACTAATTAAATGGACAGAGAGACAAATGTTACCTGTGTTATGCGTTTAAGCTCTTTTAAACAGAAACACAGAAAAGGTGAAAACAACAAGCTATGTAAAATTAAACAAATAATTAATTTTCCTGGAAAAATATTATAAAAATGGAAAAAGAACGTATCGTGTTAACAATCAAATCCAAATGAAATCCAAGAATAATTAACGAATTAAATCACAAAAGTACATGCAAATGCAATGAGATGTTCTAATATATTAAAATTCAAGTCATGTTGGAATATCCAACTGAACTGAAGAAAAGTTAACATGGATTGAAAAACTTAGCAACAGAAGAAAAATGACTTAACGTCAGATTTATAAAAACTAACTATATTTCACTAAAATATGTTTATATCGTATTCTAATACGCAGTTTCGAAAACAAAATTGTGAAAATAAGGGAAAAGGGAGGGGGGGGGGGCTTAACATGATCGTTTAATTAATGTATTCCTATTTTGACCCTGACGAGAAATAATCATTTTTCTTAAGAATAAAATGTTTCTTACTTTTAAATTCACTAATCCTATCTTGACCTTGACAACAACCAATTCAAAAAAAAATAAAACTAAAACATGCTTACGTCGTTGCCACTAACCTTGAATCAAGGTCAGGATCTAGGGCAACATTACTTGTTTACCAAAGAGAAATTCGGGTCAACTGACTTGAAAAAACACCATTTTTAGTGAATAATGTACAATACAATAGCATGTAGTGAAAATACAAATTATTTAAAACTTACAAACAATGAAAAATAATATTATATCAGATCTACGTAACACCTGAACGTGTTGCATAATGAACTGTCTTAGGTTCATAACAATTCATCCCTAGTATGAACAATGCCTATCAATGAGTTACAAAATAAACACAAATATATAATATACACCTTAACGTAAATATTTTATGGCTGTGTTCTTATTTCCAACGTCACATTGGCAAATACTCACTTTAAAGAACTGAATGACCTAACATCATAATGATTCAACGCAGGTATGAAAAGAATCAATCATGACGTACTAAATAAATACAAAATAAAGCTTTAACAAAAACTGTTTTAATCAAGCAACCACATCGGCGTTGCCAACGCTGGAAAGGTGACTACTTCATACCGTTTTCTTTTACACTGGGCCGACAACAAACTGGCAGTATGTAGGATTGCATAATAAACCAAACCTGTCATAATCCATCACTGTATTCAATCTGTGGGCAATGGTTAATACTGTGCAGTCTGCAAACTCTGTCCGTATTATTTGCTGAATGAGATCATCGGTTTCCATGTCAACGGCAGCTGTGGCTTCATCAAGAACGAGGACTTTACTTTTCTTCAACAAGCTTCTTGCTAGACATACCAACTGTCTCTGTCCAACACTGAAATATGTTCGAAGGACTTATTTTGATATGTGATCGCAGTAAAGTTAAGGAAAGTATTCACAGGAATAAAACAATGATAAGCATTATACCAGCAGAAATATTACCCACTCCATTTTTCCTTCTAATAGTATGTTGTTGTTGTTGCAGTGTTTAAGCCATTTTCATCACACGATAGCTATACATTTCAGCAAGTATTATTGGTGGAGGAAGAACCAGGGAAAACACCAGAAAGAACCAATGACCCACGAGAAGCTACTGACAAGATTTCTCAGATACCCACATTGGACGAATCTGGGACTCGAACCCACACAGACAGAGGTGAGATGGTAGTGATCCGTAATAGAGAGCTCTTTAGACCAGTCGGCCACTCAGGACTCCTTTTTTCTTCTGTGTCTCGATATTAACTTAACGTAATGAAATAACTTTCAATAATCACAATTCCCTCAAGTCTGGGTCAAAAGTTACCGTTTATGACTTCTAAATAATATGTATCAGAGGAGTCATGCAGCTAAACAGAATTTAAAATGTTGAAAGTTAAAACTTTCTTTACAAATAAAAGTGTCCTAAACTTTGGTCAAGCACAATAGATATAATACAGTATAAGCATTCAGGCACTGAAGCACTAAACAAGAGTTAAAATCATTCAAATTACATAAATATTTAACTTTGAAGATCTGTGTCTCTCTAAAGACTGAAAAAGACCAATAAAATGTTCCTATTTCAGCTATTTAACTCATGTTTTGCATAATATCCTCTTGTATGCCCTCCCCTCCCGAAAAAACAACAACAAGCAAACCCAAAACCAAAACGCCATTAAAGGCTAGAATCAGTTGTTACAAACCTTAAAGTATGTCCTCCCTCTCCGCATTCATACTCCAGTTTGGAAGGTAACGATTCCACAAAGGACTTAAGATGTGCCTGTTCCAGGGCTAACCAGATGGCGCTATCTGTGTGCTCATCATGGGGGTCAAGATTCATTCTTAGACTTCCTGAGAACAAAACAGGTTCCTGAGAAGGAAAACAAAATAAATGAATGTTCATCTTGAGGGCTTTCTATTTGGATTAATACACGGACATAATTTGTTTTCCCTATCAGAGTTTGATATTTGAAGAAGGAAATGTAACATTTGACACCTTAGCACACTAGGTCATATTTGGGACATAACATAGATCTGGAAATTACTTAACAGTTCTTACTGTACATTACAATAAAATAACGTCCCGGTTAACTGGATAATTGTAACGTTTATGTGTCATTGCATGTTGATTTGGAAGGTGCAATTGATCAATTATAGCTGGCGGATAGAAAAAAAAACTTTTGAGAGAGAGAGAGAGAGAGAGAGAGAGAGAGAGAGAGAGAGAGAGAGAGAGAGAGAGATTTGTTCAGTAATGTTCCATTTTTTACTTCACTGAAATACTAGAAACCAAATTCTGTAGTCATCATTATTATGAAGAATATGCAATAATTTGGGGAATAAAGAAGACAGAGACGATTAAATGTTCTTAATAAATAAACAAAATAAACCTTTTACAAGATGAAATGTTCACTTTTCACACAAGATATCCTCGTGTATGTGCGTGTCTGATTTGGAATTTAACAATGTTTCTAACATCGCTACGATGTCTGCAGCGTGGCAGTAAATAGCGATGTCTAGCAATGGGGCATCATGCCACAGATATGTAGTATGATGTCCCACCAGTCATATCATCCTGACACCAGGCCGCCCAGTCCTAACACTAAATCCTTAATGTTAAATGCCAAAAAATGCAGATGTTAGTATCATTTTTAAAAGTCTCTGCCATGACTCAGCCGGGAACCGAACCTGAGACTTCCTGCATCTGAGGCGGATGCTCGAACAACTTTGGGCACTGAATATTTCTGAATATGCCGAAATGTATGTTATCGCTAAAAATGTGTTATGAAGAAATATTAATTTATACAAATATAAACCAAATATGCATCAAAATATCTCAAAGATTTCAAGTTAACACATTTACATAGCGGATTTGCTTCAAAATCAAATAGGTTATTTGTATTTGATGTTTAATCATAAGCCAATGATTGGAATCTGAAGAAAAAACAAGATAAGTCCTGGATAATTCATTGTGCTGATCATGCTATTATTATTATTATTATTATTATTATTATTATTATTATTATTATTATTATTATTATTATTATCAAGTAGCAAATTTTAAAATACTCAATAAAATAGAAACCCGCCTTACATTCAGTATTTGGTTAAATACCTTTAAAGGTTGATCTCAACTGTGGGAGCATGAAAAGGTGAATCATAAACTTGGTGATCATTTTTGAATTCGTATCACAAAACATCCTTATCTTCTTTGCTAAATGAATACATCTGTATAAAACGGATGTTTATTGATCTGTTGCCTATAGTGATAGTTTAGTCAAAGTTTGAACCTGAGATATAACATATTTGTGAAATTGCGATTCTTTGGAGTAGCACGGTTTTGGAATATTTTTTAAAATATAAAGGTATTTTATAGATCACCATTCTTGCATTTAGATCCCACTTATGAGAAATGTGCAAAACATAATTGTCACCACAAATCTGCAAAATAATTTACGCTTGTATATGTTGTGAAAACAGCTGCTGCTGTACTTGCCACGTTTTTTTGATGGAACCTGTTACAATGTATGATGATCAACCTTTATCCAACAATAGTCTCTTACCTGTGGCAGTATTGTGAGCTTGGACCTGAGGTCTTGCAATCCAATCTTAGTAACATCCAAACCATCCACCAGAATCTGACCTCCTGCTGGTTCAATCAGACGGAAAAGTGCCAGAGTCAGTGACGACTTGCCTGCTCCAGTACGACCAACCAGACCGACCTGGAACAATCATGCATTTGAGCACATTATGCAGTAAATTGGAGTAAATAGTTGTGTAATTCTTGCAGTATTCCATTTTTAAGGCAACCATTAGAAAGTTTTGATCAGGGTGGCAATAAAGTTGATTTCACACATTCATTGATATATATATATATATATATATATATATATATATATATATATATATATATATATATATATATATATATATATATATATATATATATTATAACATTTTCAGGAATAATTTCGTGAATTTAGAAATTCTATTGCAAATTTCTTTCTCCTAAAATTACCATACTCTCCACGTTTCGTACTTTTGCCATATAGGCGTTTGATAAAAGTGCGGCGAATTTTCATGTCATGTCTTGAATATAGTTCACTTAACAAGGCCTTCAGGGATGAGTTGATTATAAACTTCTTTAAGCTACAACGTGCACCGGTAATATTTACGGTTCTGAAAACTAACGTGTTTTCCTTTGAATCGAAGTCAAGGTTGTAAGCGTGTTTGAAAGAACTTTCTTGATTCTATCAGAACCTAATGAAAGCATGGAATATGTATCGCCGTTCTAAACATATGTGATTCTACATGTACATGAACGTATTTGTATCAATTTGTGATTACCTTTTCTCCAGGTTTAACTGACACCGTGATGTCCTTCAGAATAAGGTCAAGGCCATCCCTATATCTGGTAGAATACGATATTAACTCTATTTTTCCCTCGGAAGGCCAGGAGGGAGGAGGGCGTACCTCTGTCACCAGGGGAGCCTACAATTGTTTTAAATGTTGAGTTTTGCTACTCTCGAGCAATTATCATTGGTCATTTTTGCCAAAGGTTTGAGAAGAATGTTTTTTGAATCAACATAATATGGGACATTTGTGTGAAATAATTAACATATTTTCTTTGTGAAAGTTGTGTTAATGTAGCAAATAAACTTCAATCTTTAAAACTAAATTAGATTTACATTATTAGAGTGATGACTCTTTAAATGCTTCCGTTTATATAACAGTGCATATTTTTAAGATCATTTATTGAAATCCTTACAGAACTAGACAAAACGAAAATATCATTTAAGCAACGTAGATTTACTTAAAACAATTCCACAACTAAGTATTTAGTCCAACCTGTATTACATCGGAAATGCTAGCTGATGCAAAACTATATGACACCCCATTGATCTAATTAATCTATTTTAGGTAATTATCTTAAACGTTTTACTTCAGAAATGAACACACACGCAGAATCGCACACGCACACAGAACTATATATATATATATATATATATATATATATATATATATATATATATATATATATATATATATATATATATATATATATATATATATATATATACCTCAGTTTGTCTCTTGGTATATTCAAGGACTCTCTCCACAGAGATAGCACTTGTCTCCAGTTCACTGGTCATCCTCACATACCAGTTAAAGTAGTCGGTGAACTGAAAATATACTTTTTTACATCCCTCCTCTTTGATAACAACAAGGATAACTATAATTGATGCAAAAGTAGAAAATTTAAGTGTGCACAAATTGAAGATAAATTGCTGATTATGCATGTATTTTGTTTGTGCAATTTTATTTTTTAACTTGCCATGCATGACATGAAATGCTGAGATAACACATTCATTGATAATTGGAATAAATTTATATCTTTTCCATGTTAGATGTTTTAATGTAATATTTACATTCTTTATATTCCATGTAAACGCATTCTGACAAATAACAGCACTGAATTTATTCCTAGTGCTAGAGTGATAGCTTTTGTTTTACTTAATAATGCTGGCTCACAGCGGAGAACACAGACAAAGCGCATTAACTTTAGATTGGTGCACAAGCGCTTTTGCCGTGCCAAATCAAATCTGGGATTAAAACTCAACTGTAGAGATGTCAAGTATATCGATTATAATAATCTATGCTTAGGGTTATATATTTTTCCGCACTATCAGTAATATATTACTGCCTTAAACTATTCAAGAAATTTATTACCAACGCTTGATTAAATATCTATAACCTGACATTTATGAATGTTTGATTATTTCTCCATCATAGCTCGAAGAGTGCATTCTTTACTGTTGATCAGTTAGCAGGAAGAAAAATTCACGGCACATTTGATATCGATGGATATTGACCTAAGTGTCATACCTATACAATATCAAATCAAGCCACTGAAATCATAATTTAGTCTGCATGTATATTGTTCGTGCATAATGGTACTATTTTTGTTGTTGATTTTCTTGTTGCTGTAGGGTTTAACGCCATTTTACAGCACATGATACGATACACATGGAGGTCAGTACCATGCAAATTATTCCCAATATATCAGTACGATTAACGTAACATATTAAAAAAAGAAATATAGAAAATAAAGACAACCAGCTGAATTGTGTCACATTTGCCAATATTTTACAAGGATTCGAGGAACCTGTACGTAAGTACTCACCTGTATTGCATATGAAATAGAAAGTCCGACGATTGCCCCATTTAGTGCATCTCTCCCTAATACAGCAAATATCACAGCAGCTACAACCACTACTGCTCCCAATAATTCCAACCTAATAGCGAGCCATCTGGATTAAAAAATTAAGTGAGATAAATGTCAAAGAGATCATTGGTTTTTTACTATTTTCCACCGGCTATAAGAATTCGTATTCATAAATTCAGTTTAAAGTGGATCACGCAGTCCTAATTGTTTGCAACATTTAGCCGGTAAATGTTCAGCACACACACACACACACACACACATACACACACACACACACATATATATATATATATATATATATATATATATATATATATATATATATATATATATATATATATATATATATATATATATATATATATATATATATATATAAATATATTACTGGGTCTAAAAGATCCAAAGCATGCGAAGTGTGAAATATTCTCACATTTTGAAACCGTGACAATACTTACATTTAAATGATATTTTTACCACCCGGTCAAAGAGATATTAAAACATTACTGCAGTCGGATAAATAAGATGCTTGCAATTGAACACTCGTCGAGTAATGTAGATTTGCAATAAAATGGAAACAATACCTATTGGAGCTGTTTGCTGAAAACTGAATTTTGTGATTTGTATCAACTCGTAGTTCCGATTCTCTTTTGAAATCCTTCTGTACCCCAAAAGCCCTGATCATAGTTGCCCCTGAAATGGTCTCACTGAAATGACTGATGATCAGGGATCTTGTGTTGGACTGAAGCCTTCTCAGCTGCCGTGATGTTGGAATATAGAATCTCTGAAAAAAACATTTAAAAACTCAAAATAATGATGTCAACAGTGATGTGTTCCTTTCAAATGTAAATAATTTTAACCTAAAATATATTATTAATGTTAACTAAGGATAAAAATGGAACATGCTTTTTATTGAAATCGTCAGCGTCTACTTTACAGATACAGACCGAGGATACAGTATTGCTTTGTAAAACAAAACATTAAAGACATCGTAATAATCATATGCCTATAACGAAATTTCTCTCTCTCTCTCTCTCTCTCTCTCTCTCTCTCTCTCTCTCTCTCTCTCTCTCTATATATATATATATATATATATATATATATATACACACACACACACACACACACACACACACATACACACACACACACACTGGCTAGTTATGTGACCAAATGTGACACAACCCTCCACCAACAAACCTTGCAGCCATTTATATGAAGCGAGATGGAATAGCTAGATCTTACCTGACCAAGAAAATAGAAGCAACCAAGAGGCAAAATGACCGTCAGATACATTGGCGTGTTGTATGAAATAACGATAACGGCACCAATACACCAGTATACACACTCCAACCAAGCTTCAAATCTCCAAGGAATTTCCTTGTCAATATCGTCAGTGTCCTTGGAAAACCTATTGACCACCCTTCCAACTGGGGTCCTGTCAAAGAATTCCATGGGGCATCGCATGACATTCGTTAGCAATCTTTGGTGAAGACATCTTGAGGCGTTGATGCGTCCCTTGATGGCTGCAGCAGCATATAGTAAGATCAGGGTCACTGAAAGAATTAAATTGGTACAATTTACCAGTTTATTCCTATTATATGAATCCTTGAAATATCATTGTGCGAATAATTTGTCATGCAAATATATCAACGAATAATGTAGCGGAAGATACGCTCTCGTACATTTGAGTCTGTACAAAGTAACCAAGGAAAACAAAATATAAAAATATCGGAAAGTTGCAAATTGGAAACGTACATCTTATTTTAATTCTGTAAGCATTTATTGTCAATAATTTGTAGTCAGGTTGCAAAGAGGGAAACAAAATGATTAAAACGTTTAGATAATAATGTCATAGCTACCATTCTTTTCTCCGCATCCTAAAATCATTAATGTTGTAACAAGTCAAATGTGCACACATTACGGTCATGTAACCATACATATTGTCTGATTCTAAAGTTTATTAGATATATCATGTAAAACGTATGTGGAATGAAGTTTAAAACTATTGAGATTACAATGTTGTTTCATATTTTTGTACCCTCTAATTTATATATAGCACCAATATCTAACATGACAGTCCATATCGTCTTTTGACTGCTGTAAAAAGAACATATCATTCCTTTGATAAATAATGTAGTTGTATTTAAGAGTTGTTCAATGCTTCAATTCATTTGTTTGTGCTGTTATTATTGGTCCATGCCAATCAAATGAAATCTGTATACAAAATTACCAATAAAATGGTGTACCTTGCAAAAATCCCAAGACTCCGTATACTCCAACGTAGTACTGGTTCTTGTGGATTCGTTCAGAACTGTTTCCTGGAAGTAACTCAAGGTTTTGAAGGTCCAGGTCAGATGTCCATTTAGCTAGCCAGACGCTGGAGTACATAGCCATTACGTTATAAAGTCCGAAGAACAGAAATATCAGAATGGTCACGAATATTCCCATGGATTTGGCATATGTTTTGAGAACAGATGCTTTCACCTAAATTTAAAAGAAAATAAAAAGATAAGAAACCGAACTAAAACTTAAATTTATCTTATCAAATGTACACATATCCCAATTGTGATCGATACCGGTCTCTAATTGTAGATCAGGAGTGTCACGGGATTTTACATGTTTTGATGCTTAAAATAATATTCCCTTTGCTGCCAGCAAAGTCTATATACATTATGATTTCGTAATTAACGTTTCCTTCAGCCAGTTCAATAGCTAGGGACGTCTAATTTGTACTAAGTGAAGAATATTATATTATAAACGTCTAGCTTTTATGCGGCACGTCTTCGATACAGACAGATAAAACCAGACCAAATATATCTTTCTACAATTATGTCCTATCAGAACTACTTTGAGATTTTGGTCCAAGATTTCTCAGTGTTCAATTCTTCCTAGTAGTATTATTGACCCATTTTAGCCAATTATTTACAGAAGCTTTACATGTTTTTGCTTCCCTTTGATCTGTTATGTCCCCTTCAATAATTGGATATTAAGTGTCTCTGGGTAACCCGCTGTGTATAGTGTCAGTCCTAAAGTCACCAAGTTAATAGTTTTCATTGGTCATCCAATTTACCGTTTTGATTAATAATAGTTTGGGGTTTCAATGATGTCTCCATGTAGCTGTATAGAGTCTCTTAATTATCAGTACCCAAGTGTTCAGCGCTCGTTGATCACTATAGGTTACATCTAGTTTGGTCCCTACAATACCCATCATTAATTCTTTGAACTGTCTGGAGTTTACATTCTTCGGCTTACTGAGACATATTTAATACGGACAAGTTATGGGTTAAATAAAGCACTTGTAATATACCAAAGAATATCTAAAACATTTGCGTCTTTTTCACCTTGTATAATATGGGTATTGATTGATCTGTCAGTTTTAAATTGCAGTTCTCTGACAGACGGTTACTCATGTTGATAATTTTAATGCACTCACTTGAACGTAAACAATATTTCATTTACTTACCGTCCCAGTTTCCAGATTTTCATCTTCAATCAATTTTTCTTCTGCTGGATCATAAAACACGCTTGACTCTCTTGATATTGTATGCCTACAGATTTTCTCCTTGGAAAGATCTTGTCCATGCAGTTTAGAAGATGTTGAATCAAATCTTGAGGAACCATCTGAAAGTGATCTTTTGAACTTCCCAAACTCCCCAGATGACCGGTTCTTTATCTCGGTTGGTGTTGTCGACAGTGTTCGACTTGACTCCCTTGAGAAATATTCTGTAAAGCCTCCATTTATTGACTCTTCTGTTTGCAACATGAGAGGCGCTGCATGCCAAGAAACCTTATCTCTATGCCTACTGACTGTGGACTTTGCATGCGTTACGTTGATGGATGCATTATCTGAATCTGATTTTCTACAACGAAGGCAACATCAATAGCGTTTATAATCGCATACAAGAGTCTTTCCTTGCAATGAATAGCAGACGTATGGTCGATCTTGCCTTTAATTACGCTTAGCTAGCAGTAAGTTATAAACGTCTAAGTACAACACCCAATTAAGGTTTGTCAATACGTTAGATGTTTGAATAATTTCACCACCTGCCGTAATCACAATCAAACGAAATCAGCAAACGTAATATGTACGATTATACTTTATAAGCTGTGGTTAATAAATGTTGATCAGTCATGATAGCAAGAAGCACCAGGGACACTAAAGAAGCACATGCCCAGGATAAAAATGGTACATTTTACGGTTTGATCAGAGTCCACACAGTGCTGCGAGGTAAACGATATGATGTCGCGTATTTAACTGATTAAAACGTATCCAATAAAGGTTTCAATTAATATTTTGGGGTGTTACTTTATTGTTAAATCAGCAAGAATATATAATATATAATTAAATTTAATTGCAAATCCAAGGAACCTAAAATACAGATTATAGTAACCATTTAAACTTAAAGATTACCTTGCTAGGGAATGAAGAACCAAATCCACAGCCTTTACCGTATTCTGGCCATGACTATGGTCTGACTGAATGGAACTCAATTTCTCAAGGGTTTGCCTTCTAAATTCTACGTCTGAAAAGATATGCCACTAATTATTTACCTTAAACTGAATTAAGGTAACATTAAACAAATCAAATAATCTGAGAATTAATTGGGTATTTACATACGTTTTTAACATTTGTTTATCTACAAATCACATTAGTTATTTACAAAGTATCTAAACACACGCCTATTGAATACTAAAATGGAAATATAAATGATTCAAATGTAAGAAAGAGAGAAACACATTTATAACTGCACAAGGGCACTTGATATGCTCACTTTCATCATCAGTATCATCCGCACTATTGAGATAAGTCCTGAGGAACTGTGCAAAAGCCCCATCATGCTCCATAAGCTCCTCATATGACCCTATTTCCGAGATGGTGCTTCCCGACATCACCACTATAAAGTCTACCTCGGGCAGCCAGTGGACACCATGTGTCACCAACACTCTGGTCTGAGAAAATAGAAATGATCACTGTATTGAGTTTTGATAATATACATCCCATTTAATTAATATCGGTTCAACGTCACATAGAGAAAACTCTGCTACACAGTCAAGTATTTGACCACAATACCGTCTATACTCGCTAACAACTTGGGTCCAATGGGAAACAAGATACAAGCAGACCTTGATCTGCCTTCATCATCATCATCATCATCATCATCATCATCATCATCATCATCATAATGAGGACTTTGTATAGCGCCTAATCTTTCGAAGCTCTAAGCGCTTTACACCATCAATAATGATATGACTACACTACAGAACCACACATGACAAAAACAATGAAATTGGAAAACATAAAAAACATGCTGAAAACATATAAGATACAAAACATGATTAGGTCGCTAAGTGTGTCTCTGCAGTCGAAACAGGTGAGTCTTAAGAGCACTCTTAAAAGGGACCACTGAGTCTTTGTGTTTAATTTCAATGGGCAATTCGTTCCACGTCGCCGGACCCTGGTGTACAAGCGAACGCTGTCCATATGACGTTGTTTTCACCTTGGGAACAATGAGTATACGATTATCAGAAAACGAGCGTAAGGATCTAGCTGGTGTATACACATGGGTGAGGCTGGATAGGTATGTTGGACTGGATTCTGGAATATTCGTGCATCGAAGGGAATCTATCAAATTCTACTAGATTAGACATACGAACTTTCCCGAGGCTATTTTCTACAATTTCTTTCCAATTTTATTTATCTGTAATTTCGGAATGCTGCAGATACTCAATTAGATACCTAAGCCAATCAAACTTCTATAACGAATAATATATATTTGAAATTAACCCATAGCCTGACATGCATCATCATCTTTATTTCTTTTCATAGACGTTTGCATGATATAACAATAAATCATCTGAATACAATAAATATGGACAGAAAAAAGCCAAAAAACAACACACCTCCAAATGAATATCAGAATACTAATTCTTAAAGTGTATCAATCAATGAAATGTTTCTCAACTGCATAAGTTGCAAGTTTCAGTATTATGTGTGGAAGATAGCTGCACAATGTATGACAAAGTATGTTGCATACAGGGCGAATAGCTTGGAGTTTTCTTTTAGAGATTACACGTGCTGGTAACCTTTTACCTAGAAGATATTGTAGTTGCAGCTCGTCATCTGCATTAAATAACGTAATGTGCAGGCTCAGTGGAAAGTTTTCAGTTAGGAAATCTCTGAAAGAGTTTCTGAAATTTGACATATAAGGACAAGCAACACCACAATGAAGTATCAAAAATCTGTATAAACATTCCCACATCTAATACACGTATCGAGCTGTGTTTGAGGAACAGCAACCCATAATTTAGCTACATATATAAATACCTTAGTGTGCTGTCTGGTTTTAGCCAACTGCCACACTGAGGCCGGTCATAAATATTCGTGCATCGAAGGGAATCTATCAAATTCTACTTGATTAGACATATGAACTTTCCCGAGGCTATTTTCTACAATTTCTTTCCAATTTTATTTATCTTGAATTTCGGAATGCTGCAGATACTCAATTAGATGTCTGAGCAAATCAAACTTCTATAACGAATAATATATATTTGAAATTAACCCATAGCCTGACATGCATCCGCTCAAAATGAAGTGAAATAACGCAACGTTAAACATACGTTTAGTATGTACGTTATTAGGCATCAAACACAATCTGTGTAAGAACATCAATTTTCTTCTATCAATTTCTGACTGCGCTGATATATATCCTAACATTCCCAGGGCTATGTCTGATCTTGTATCTGTTGGAAAGCCTTGTACATGTTTGACAAAATACCTCAAAGTTTTATCCAGTGAAGAGAAGTTACGTTTTGAAAAGTTACAATATAATTCTTTTCCATAGCACGTTGAAGGAAAAAATACCTTTATAATGACATTTTCAGCAACCATAGGATTCAACCAATTCAGAATAATGCCAATACCAAACAGACCGTGAAAGATTTGTTTCCATTCCTGCATGCATCGCGTATTGCATCAAGCAACGTCAGCTTTGAGTTAATCCAGTGTCCGGTTGTGTTGCCAAATCAGTGACCGTCAAATATAATTGCCTAAGATACCATTTCATTTTGACCTAATTCTTGTATTTGGGACTGAAAACGATAATGTATGACTTTTTGACACTAAGATAGAATCGACACTTGGCGTATACTATATCTAACAGGTTTTGTGGATTGCTAGGATATATAACCAAAAGTGAAATGTCATCAGCAAGAGTTGGATTTTCCACAGCTAATGATTCAATCCTTGCTCCAAATTCACTATTTTCTAACTGTGGCAGCAACTCATATATAACTAATGTGTACATCAAGGTTGACAAAACACCCCCTTGTTTCACTCCTTGGCCAATGTGGAACCAGTCCCAAAATTGCCCATTTACAAGACATTTGCTCTTTAAATTTGTATACATATTGAAAAGTATAAAAAGGGATTTGCCCGTGATTCCCAACATAAACAATTTAAAAAGCAATTCTTTGTGTCACACGGTATCAAATGTTTTTTTATCAAGTAAAGTAGTAAAAACCCGTGATCTCATGTTTACATTATATTGTACTGATTGCAACAGCATAAAAATCGTTGGCACATATTTGTGTACATGATTACTCCAATAATGATATAGATTAAAATCTGCCGATTCACTATACATCAGTATATAAATTGTTGTCGCATGATTGATCACCTATAACATGTTCTAGTTATTTAATTACTGACAGGTACAAAGATGATGGTAATACAGAAAAGTATCAATCTCTATTGTAGGTAGATATATTAATTTTATTTTATTTACTAGAATGTCGAGATCAATGCAGATTTTACAACAGAGTTTAATCAGTGTTATTAATTCATATCAGCCTGTTACAGCAGTTCGGTCAAATGATGAAAATGCCTTCTGCTATGTGATCATGGCCTGTTAAGCTCAATCAGCTGATGCGGCCTATTACCTATAATCCATGACAACACAAAAATATGTGATTTAAATGATAACTGCTGTAACTCGACTGAATGATGTCAAAGATGTTCGTAAATACTACTCACTGGTCAATCTTGATGTTTTCTATATTAGCAGGCGGTCGTTTCGGGAAAGCAAATTTGTGTTGATTTGTGTATACATGGAGCATATGAGCCTTTTTAATACAGATACGTGTTGCATTGTGTATAAAGAGAACATGTGAATCCTGTTAATACAGATATGTGTTGCATTATGTATAAAGAAAACATGTGAATCCTGTTAATGCAGATATGTGTTGCATTGTGTATAAAGAAAACATGTGAATCCTGTTAATACAGATACGTGTTGCATTGTGTATAAAGAGAACATGTGAATCCTGTTAATACAGATACGTGTTGCATTGTGTATAAAGAGAACATGTGAATCCTGTTAATACAGATATGTGTTGCGTTGTGTATAAAGAGAACATGTGAATCCTGTTAATACAGATATGTGTTGCATTGTGTATAAAGAGAACATGTGAATCCTGTTAATACAGATATGTGTTGCATTGTGTATAAAGAGAACATGTGAATCCTGTTAATACAGATATGTGTAGCATCGTGTATAAAGAGAACATGTGAATCCTGTTAATACAGATATGTGTTGCATTGTGTATAAAGAGAACATGTGAATCCTGTTAATACAGATATGTGTTGCATTGTGTATAAAGAGAACATGTGAATCCTGTTAATACAGATATGTGTTGCATTGTGTATAAAGAGAACATGTGAATCCTGTTAATACAGATATGTGTTGCATTGTGTATAAAGAGAACATGTGAATCATGTTAATACAGAAATGTGTTGCATTGTATATAAAGAGAACATGTGAATCCTGTTAATACAGATATGTGTTGCGTTGTGTATAAAGAGAACATGTGAATCCTGTTAATACAGATATGTGTTGCATTGTGTATAAAGAGAACATGTGAATCCTGTTAATACAGATATGTGTTGCATTGTGTATAAAGAGAACATGTGAATCCTGTTAATACAGATATGTGTAGCATCGTGTATAAAGAGAACATGTGAATCCTGTTAATACAGATATGTGTTGCATTGTGTATAAAGAGAACATGTGAATCCTGTTAATACAGATATGTGTTGCATTGTGTATAAAGAGAACATGTGAATCCTGTTAATACAGATATGTGTTGCATTGTGTATAAAGAGAACATGTGAATCCTGTTAATACAGATATGTGTTGCATTGTGTATAAAGAGAACATGTGAATCATGTTAATACAGAAATGTGTTGCATTGTATATAAAGAGAACATGTGAATCCTGTTAATACAGATATGTGTTGCATTATGTATAAAGAGAACATACGAGCATAGCTAATGCAGATATATATTTCATGGTGTATAGAGAGTAATTATGAACCTTGTTAATGCAAATATGTGTTCAGTCTTGTGTAAAGAGGTAATATGAACCTGGTCATTATGTGCAGGTAACACTTATATGCATTTTCGCTTTAACTGGTTTGACTCCAGTTAAATTGAATGCCTCTAATATTATAAAATATAACTATCGTGTTATGATCAAGGATCTGTAGCAGACTTTGTTTGAAAGGTAATTGTTTTCATTATTTGCAGCAGTTACAGACTATCCAAAGGTGTAAATACTACAAAAATAAATGATGCCAAGAATTGTATGATTTACTAGTTGTACCTTTCCTTTCAAAAGGCCGCTATCACTGATAACTTTATCAAAGATATGTCTTCCAACGTGAGAGTCGACAGCACTGAGGGGGTCATCCAGAAGATAAATGTCCGAATCAAAATAGATGGCTCGGGCCAGACTGACTCTCTGTTTCTGTCCTCCACTCAAATTGATGCCCTACAAATGCAAAGTCATTAAAGACTTGGAGGATTAATTATAAGAAGACACGACTATAAAACACAAAGAATTTGAAAGAAAACCATAGAAACGGATACTTTTCTATATCAGAGATATTTGCACGAAAAACGAAAATCTATTTAAATCATTTACTCTATGTAACGGTGCACGTATACTGCCGCATTTATGATTTTATTGTCCTAGCACGTAGCAGGTATCGTTATAAGAGAAGACTGTTTTGAAGTGATTTGCAGAGGTTTTTATGTCAAAACTGGGCAACCATAAACTATTTCACAACTGACAGCATGTACAAGGTCCAAAAATCGAACCGTGAATCCAAGAGCACCCCATGACTTGTCTCAACATTCTCTTCTCATGTCAATTGTTGAACAAGTATCAGGAACAATGAGAACGTTCCCTTTCATTGACGCGCACTATATATATATATATATATATATATATATATATATATATATATATATATATATATATATATATATATATATATATAGTTTTTATCTGAATAGGACGTTTCTGCTTGCAGATAAATACTGTATTCTAACCTATCTTAGTCAATGAATATAGCGAGTGTTGGATTGATGCTGAATAAATGTCAAACTATAAGTGAAGTAAACAAGTTACCTAAGAGAAGCACCTTGAATCATATAATACTTGCTTGAAGCAGTAGTTTGCGAATCGCCTTTGAAATGAATGCCATATATAGAAGTCCCATATTGTTCCACAAAAATGAAGTATGATAATGCACACATTACGAAATTAAAAAGAACACTAAATTTAGTCCATGCAGTTATAAGATTGCTTTTAACAAACACCCGTTGCGGTGCTTGATTGGACATAGCCCCTTACAATGTTACATTTTATACGAAAGAAGAATGGAGTAGTAGTCAAACCTGCTACAAAAGCTGTTACTGATGGCTATCTATAACATTTGATCTAAATCCAACCACCTAAATAAATAAATTGCATTGTTCTGATGTCACTATTAAATTGTGCAAACGTACTTGTACATCGATAAAGCAGGGTTTAATTTATATTTTTATTATTCATTGCTGATTTCTTGGATGGTATAAATCAGTAATTTTATTTATGAATAGTTAAAGTTGCATTCATTAACGAGACCGTTAGACATATAGGATATTTACCGCTGGCATAGCTGGTATCTAGTCGAGAAAATTAGAACGTATCATTTATTGTACCTTTTCGCCAATTTCAGTCGCATCTCTTGCTGGAAGAACTTCAAGGTCATGGGACAAAGCACATGCGTCTATAACCTCCCAGTATCGATGGCTATCAAACTGTTTCCCAAACAAGACATTATTCCGCAATGTGGCATTTTGAATCCACGCCTGTTGAGAAACATAGGCTGTGCTTCCCTAAAAACATTAAACTCAGTTAGAACTTGTTACATTGTTTCAACGATTAACAACTTAGAATGAACTGTTGATAATTATTCACGAAACTATTTTCAAAGCAAATGGAGACATGAACTTTTTCCACCATTTTTAAGTTCATTCTTGAAATGTAATCAGTTCACTAGGATGTATTTTTGCAATGTTGAAACACTTATCGATCTGGCATTAAATATAAAATGTATAGAGGTATTTTCTGTACATTCATTTTAATGCAGGTGAAATTTTAATACTGGCTTATGTCGTTCCATGACGTGTTTGAGGCTGCACGTAGTCATGTCTGTATCTTAGTGATGTTTTGCAAACTAAAACTGACAAGGAATCTTTCAGCAATAGCGTACTATGTTGGAATTATGAAAATGTCGTTTGCACGAGGATGTGCCTAACTAGTACGTTTTCATATAAACATTTTTGTTCAAATGAAACAACGTTCTGATGAATCCTAATTATGCACAAAGAATTGGTCAATCTTAATAAAGATTTTACTGTCATGGTTTCAGTGGAAATGCGAGAGCAGCTAATAAGACATTATTTTAAAGAAATGGGGTTGTGAGTGTGTATTAGTCTGCAAACTGACCATTATTATAGTACTCTCGAGTTTCGATAGACGACATCAGACGTAAAAGAGAGTGGTAATATTTTTTTTTATCTTAGGAGAAGAAAACCTGACACGATTTAGTTTGGGAACTATATTTTTATAGCAAGAAAGATAGCTCAATACCTGACTACACAGTGGAAAGAGAGTGCATCTCGGAGAGAGAGAGAGAGAGAGAGAGAGAGAGAGAGAGAGAGAGAGAGAGAGAGAATACGGAAACTCCAACCTATCGCCTACGGTGATTTGGGAAGATCTGAAAAACCAGCAGGCATACCACCTCTTTGAGTTCGATCAGTCAGTAAATCATATGATGAAACTTGTTCAATCAATATAACAGAACGGCTAAATACATTTCGCATTTAGGACCATATTTAGTATCAAACCTGCATCTGGTCCTGCGGTTTAAATTAATCTGATTATTACAATGTAAGACTCTAACATTATCAAACGCACAATCTGTAGAAGTAATCAAATTGAAATATTAAATTCTGAGAACATGGTAGATGAGATGAAGATAATGATGATGTATTTATTGCAATCCAATAGCCTACAATGTTACCTTGACAGAAACCTTTCCGTTGATTTTCTCCATTTCTCCTAACATGGCCGACAACAATGATGACTTGCCAGAACCAACTTGTCCTACAACTGCGATGAGACTTCCCTGTGGGATTTTTAGGTTAATGCTGAAAATTATAATACAGTTTTATACAATACAATAAAATGCACTTCAATATAATGCAATATAGAAATCAATTGTTATTTGTGATTATGGCCATTTCTATATTGAATTTTCGTCAATTAGTTATATTAAAGTTCTATTCATGACAATGCGTGATGACCCCATAACATAAAATCTCGAATTGTAAGACAAATGAGTATTTGATACTCCGAGATATTATTTTGCACGAGCTGCTATAAAATGTATAAAAGTTTATTTTTAGTAATACAGTAAGCATTAAAATGAAGGCGAACATGGTCATAACTGTGCTAAATGAAAGCACTTTCGCAAATAAAAAAATAGTGTTTCGTCAGGTGCTATTGGGTTCGACTTAAAAAAATAGACGTTTTTCTGCTAAAACCCTATAATTAATAGAAACAACTCGTCATTCTGAAAACACGAAAATTGCCTAGGAAATCGGAAAGTATATGAAGTATGCGTATACGCCAACTTAATTATGTATTTGTGCATTTTTAGCCTTCAAACTCCATAATTTATTACATGAAACGATATTCCTGATTATACTTTCTGTAAATACTATTTTATAATATTAGAATTTGTGATCCATGGTTACAATTCTAACAGAAAGGCAATTGATCGCTAACTCTGCACATGAATGACTAAACGTGTGAAGGCTTTTCTGTTAGCCTCGTGGAAATTATCAAGGCATTCCAATTATATTCCATGGCGCAGTAAGGATTCATTCTCGTTTGTAGTAAATAAAGTTCAAGGACTATATATGTTTTTAAGCCATAAAGTCATATGCATCTTAAAATTGTATTTGTTATAAACACACATAGTACATATATCAAATCGCAAGCGTGAATCTTGGTTACCCGACGATACTTATTGTACGGTGTTAATCTATTTGCAAGGCTAATCTTATTTGCAACACCATATATGTGATGACATATCTGGGTCTACACTGTTCGCCTGAAAGGATAATTATAACTATAACAGAATAATGGGATTGTGATATGATTGTGCATTTTGTTATGACAGACCTGGGTCTACGCTCCTCGCATGACAATGTAGAAAAAACAGAAACTGCTGACCCTGAACTTTGGAGAGTCTTAGATGCCGATATTGGGTCCATGTTGTTGCGTGAACTAATAGACATGACGGACAATGTCTACCTTGATCTGTATATGTTGGTAAAGATTGTTACGATGGGTCTGAATTGACATTATTTGCCGTTTAGCGCATGTTAACATGGATAAATCTGATAAATAAAATAAAATATTTATGTACTTCTTACCTTGTAAGACAGTGTTGTCTATCCAAATCCCATGTAAATGTACCATCTTCTATGACAATTGAATTTTGTTCTCCTGGAAGAGATACGTTATTGTTGCATGGCATTAAGAACATCGTTGCCTAATATCCAGGATTGTTTATTTACATTTATATAAACTATTCAACATGTAGATATCGATATGCTTCAATGTTTAACATTTTCACAATACGTTAAATGATTTAACTTTGATTGTATGTACTTAGGATCCGTTGTTGTAAATGTATAAGTAACTTAAACTATATAGAACTAAACATATATCACCATATTAATTATCTCTTATCTAAATATGAATTGTGAATTGTGAAGTTTAGGAAAATATTATTAAAACTGTTATAGCAGTCAGATTGTAAAGACTTTTAGAGTTAATACTACTTCATGGATACATTAATACTTTATGATGATTCTAGGTTTTAACGCTGTGAGAACTATTAAATCAATGTTGGTTTGTGTTTCTTGTACCTGATGCTGTATTCGGAATCTCGACGTTGAAATTTTCCACTAGGTCAGGTGAGTTAAGAAACTTGTCTAGTCTCTCAAGTGATACTTTGGCCTTGTAAAAGCAAACAAAATATAATACATATTAGAATTCTAAATGGATCTCGAAACCAGAGAGCATTTGCAAAATACATCCAAAAATGTAACAGTTTGTCACGATGAGTTTTAAATGACCATTTGCAACGCAGAAAGTGGTCAAAGCAAAAGAGTGCAATCAATGATCCATGTAATCAGATCAATAATTAAACATCTGCATAATCTTTAGATTGTCCACAACTGTCCTAATAATTGTTTTAATGCAGCTGATAGTGTTTTGTTGACTGGGATATTCCTTCATAGCACTAACCTGTATTGTCTTCATTTTAAAATGGTACTGGTAAACATTTGTAGATCTTGCTCACAGAACAATCTTTCATAGTTTTAAGATCTGGCTTTGAATTCTCAAAACTATTTTCAGCATTCAGTTAAATCTCAATCTTTGATACAGTGGCCTGTCAAAGTTTGAATAACTGACTTTCAGTATCAGTTTTGTACTCAAAACGGTTTTGGATTAAACGGCCTGCATGGATTATAGAGCTGGATTTTCAGGATTTTTTGTACAATATTACACAGAACACTTTTATTAATCAGTTTCAATTAAATTTTCGGTAAAATGTAGTCATGTACAAATCAAGCATGCTTAATAATAAATAGGAAAATATTAGTAATAAAACTCTTTAGCAATCTTCTTTTCTCCGTCTCGTTGCTATGCGAATAAATTAAAATACTCTTTAGTATATAATTGTTGCTACAATTTTTGTTTTAATTAAATAATACCTGTATGTTTGTGTACATTATGTATAAAATTAATACAAAAGAGCACATATTTTGTATTTAGTTGTACATTATTAGATTATTAATTAAATAAAAATACCTCAAACGCTATATTTTATTAACCATTTTCGAACTATTCTAAACATAATTATAGTTGAAATATTTTAAGAAATAAATAATGGAATTTCACATTTTTATGTGACAAACATTCCTTGTTTAAAAAAACAATGTCGAAACATAATTATAGCTCGTAGGTATCTGGCACGCAACAAATTGACTAGTACACAAAAACAGAGTAAACTCAAGAAAAGAATCCTTTTAGAAAGAATTCTAGCAAGCCCTATTCTCGCATCAGGCTAACAAACCAAATTTGGCAGCAAATCAATTTTATTAGCAGTATTTCATTGTTCTCAAAGTGAAATCTCCAAATTGTGTTGTCATTATTTTCTAACTTAAAACTGATAGCATGGACTATAGATTACAACTATTACCTGTATGTACACGTTCGGTAAGTGTTGTTAAAGCCATATAGAAGAGTTAATTTGCATATGTAGAAACCACAATATTGAACCGGCATTATTCAGGTTATTATTATCTTATGTATACACACTGGGCATATTGAAAATCCATTCATTCTTGCTTGTATCTTCTGAAGCGATTACAGTTTTTAAAAAGTCCTAAGTAAAGATATATGATCTGCTATGCAATCAGTGTCAGTATGCTGACCATCAACTGGTATTTTCAAATGCAAAATACCTACAATATCTGGCAAAATGTATTGATATAACCACAAAACACTGAATTACAGTTATGATAATGCAAACAGTTTAAGTCACTGGATTTGTCTGGATTACAAATGTTTTCAAACACCTTTACGCAATCACGGGCATATTGGTGGAACGAAAAACATCATTTTTATCCAAAAACTAATTTACATGTTGCAAGAAGTGTTCGAGTGTAAAAGACTTTATTACGCAATTCGTTGAAAGATTTAATGAGATGGCCACTACAGTTGCCATGTTGAAGACAGACCAGTACAATGTTTATAACAGATCCAGTTACATACTACTGTAATATTTGAGTGAAAACGCCATTTTTATACGACCATCAATTAAGAAGTAGCCATAGAAAGCTTTTCAAAAACAGCTTTTTTAGAACGTTGGACGAGCATCTGATCCGAGACCAGTTACATATAGCATCAACAAGAATTTGTTTTAACAAAATATTTGAATTTCTGGTAACAATCAGTTTTTTTTAGAACCATATATGTCACTTACTTTTATAAAATTATTAACCATCGTAGGAGCAATGTTCATGGCCGATCGAAGGATGTTGAACAGTGCAAGGGAGACAAACGCTGTTTCGGGATAAATAATGTGCTCCTCATTGGTAAAAACGTAGGTAGCAAAGGTAGCCAATCCAACCTGTTAGGTAAAACATGCAGGTAAATTAACGATTCAATCGAGAAACGTAAATATTGTTATGATAATGTCGACCATTATTCATTGAGTGAATTATTGAAAGGGTTAGTACATTTTGCCGTCAAAGATGAAAACTACCCCTTTTTTGATTAAAATCAACAATTTTTAAATTAAATGTAGGTCTACTTGTGCTGGATGATTACAGCTTAGTACCGTGAAGGAAGCTGACTAACAACATGCAAATTCATCGTATTCCATCTCTTATAAATCAAGTGATTGGTGGTTGCACATTTAAAATTCATTCTCATCTTGCATGGTTTTTTTTTCTCTCTAGATGTTCAGTGTGTAGTTCCAAGAGACACCCTTTATAACTTAAGATTAAGGAAACGTCAATAGCTTACCACAAAAGGTGCAGCATTCCAGGAAAAGGTCATGAAAGCAGACAGGAAGTCAGTCTTCATTAAAATACGCAGCTCCTTGTCACGAATGACCTTGACCTTGTCTCGAAATGACGTCTCCCAAGCATACAGCTTCAGAATCTATATGCATGTAAGAAAGAAAAAAAATTTGCAATATTGGCCTCATCAGATATTTTGCTAAACTTTGAATTTTGAAAATTCTTTCACTTTGTTCATTTGGTTGCAATTGTTTTATCCTTAAGGTTTGCTTTCTAAGCTTAAATACTGTGATAGTATTCAATAAGGGACACAATGGGGATACATGTTTCATCTATGGTAAGATTTAGTTTTTAAAGACTCAAAGTTTATTGGTAATTTGAAGGCAGAAGTATAATTGTCAATTGACGCCCATTTCATAGAAGGTTGTACAATATCAATTTAATATACAAAAAATACTTTGTGTTAATCTACTATTTGTCTAAGAATGATAATACATCCAGAACAATTAAGAACGTGAGTAGGTACCAATATTTAAGGAGATTATAAGAGATAACTCATTTTACGATAACGCATTGGATGGTGTATGGTAAATGTGTCGGATGGTGTGGGGGTAAATGTGTATTATCGTGTAGGGTAAATGTGTAGGATGGTGTGGGGTAAATGGGTATGATGGTGTGGGGTAAATGTGTATGATGGTGTAGGGTAAATGTGTAGGATGGTGTGGGGTAAATGTGTAGGATGATGTGGGGTAAATGTGTATGATGGTGTAGGGTAAATGTGTAGGATGGTTTGGCGTAAATGTTTATGATGGTGTAGGTTAAATGTGTATGATGGTGTGGGGTAAATGTGTATGATGGTGTGGAGTAAATGTGTATGATGGTGTAGGGTAAATGTGTATGATGGTGTAAGGTAAATGTTGTTTGCAGATTAATGTGCTTTTTAGACACAACATTAGATTTAGGCAAGTTTCAAATTTTACTGCTAATGAGGTTTATTTGCACTCTTCTGGCCCCCGCGGCAACCACTCTGTCGACTCTACGCTAGTACACTACTGATTCCAGACAGTTTGGAGCCAAATGAACTAGAGTTGAAGCATGTGATGACTGCCAGTAAAACGTGTAGTTTAATCGAAAGAAAGAGCCATAATTTTGTCTTATACACACAAGGACGCCCACATAAATTTTCCAGATATAGGGATCGGGTTAAACATGTAATGGTCAGCTATTAAACTTTACGGATGTAGGCCATAACATGTTTAAAGGTGAATAAGAAGAGGGAGAGCTTTTCTCCATTTAAGTTTTAAAACGTCTCACAAGTCATTGAAACATTAGGCCTCTATACCACAAAACTGTCCTCTGCTACATATCTAACTGGAACATTGTTTGAACAATTTCAAGACATTTCGAGTAAGATATTTAAAACATATTACTCGTCAAAGGTCAGTAAGGCTTTAGTCGTTCAGATTACGTACATATATACATCTCATTAATAGTTATATATGCATGCATGTAGTTTAAAAGATATATTTGAAATGAATATGTCGACAGAATAGCCTGAAGAAATACGTTACTGAATAACGTTTATTACTCATTCCCTGGAACTACTTACGAAGGAACCATACATGTAGTAGAGCCTGATAGCGCATTAAAAAAAGAAAATAATTATATAAACCCATATTATGCCAGACTGAGATAAACCAATAAATAAAACAATTTAAGTAGTAAAGGAAAATCACCATTAGAACAATGTAATGGAATACTTGGCATACAAAGGATATGTATTGCAGAGCTTTATACCGAGGGACCATGGTAACACGTCCGTTGTTAATGTATATCAATCTTTTTATCATTCCTATGTTAAGCCATAGTTGTTGTCATCTGATGACTGTTCATTTAAAAAAAAATTAATTCACGTTTATTATATGCATTATTGGTGAGCTGCACTGAAAAAAAAAAAAATTCAAACAAACTTTACCTTGATGCCATTCAGTATTTCTGTTATCAGTTTAACTCTCTCGTCTTTATGTTTCATCTGTTTGTCTTCCAGCTTATGGATTTTCCTTGTTATAATGGCATTCAGGGGTATAAGGAGAATAAGTACCGCCAGCCCCGCCAACATGGGCGGCCCAACCGTAACGTAGAGAAGACTTAGGGCGATAATGACCTCCAATGGACTTGCCCACAAGCCCCAGAAAAAGTAAATCAAGGAGAAGATTCGCTCGACGTCGACGGACATCAAATTAACTATCTCACCGACGGTATATTCCGTTCTGGCTTTATTGGTGATTGTAAGAGACTGAAATTCAATTATGTTTTCTTGTTTTAATAGCAGTTGTTTTTCAATTATGATCTTTAGTCATGCATCTGAACGCAGCTATTTTCAATGGCTTTGACAACAGGTCAGCACTCTGATGCACTGAACGTAACTTATGACCATTATGAAAACAATGTTTATAAATTTTATATAAATAATTGAGCAAATTATCTAAGTATGTAGCAATAACAATACGTAAAATTTCAGTTGAGAGTAATGGCAAAAATCTTAGTCAAGTCATTCGAAAGCGGAAGAAAAAAAAAATCATCCATAGTCTCTCCTTAAAGGAAACATCATTTGGCAGAAAGCAAAGTTGAAGTCACATAAGTATTAAATGCTTCAAGATTTTTTTAAACTCCAGTTCAGCATCTATGATATGTGAATTGTTACGTTGTACATTGAGCATTATACATCCAGTTGTAGCTGACACATCTGTCACTAGTATACTGGTTTGAAAATGCAATGAGTACTTTGTAATACAAATACGGTAACTTCTATAAAACATATATACTACTTAGAAACATATTTATACCAACGCTCTTTGAAATAATTCTTTCCCAAGAAATGACAAAAGAGGGACCATATACGCAAACGTTATTGCTTTTTCCAAGCCTTTATTTATCGAATCAGATTATTTGTACACTCTTTCGTTTAGTTTTGCTCCATACAGAAGTACGTTTTTCTGTCACAGTTTAATTATCCGTCATTGCAATAAATCATTTCACTCATTCACTTTGTGAGTAAGACAGTAAAATCAGAGTTAAAATGCATAGATACCACCAAGTATTTCTCAAATATTTTGCATTTTGAACAATACCGAAATGTGATCGTACCTTGCTAAAAACGGCTGATATGAGAGATGTCTTGAGTCGCAGTGCAACAGTAGTTGTTATATAGCAAAGCTGTTGGTACACTAATGTTTCGAATGTGATATTGAAGAAAAATCCAACGATTATCACGTAGCCCTTCCACGTCATCATTGAGTAATCCTCTGCGAAGTCTATCAAGAGCCTGGTATAAAAACAAAAACATTGATCTTAGATTAACACGTGTTAAAAGATTTGCTTTATCGTTCAAAAATTTAAAAAAAAACATACTTGTATATGGTATTATTGAATTCTAAGCATTCATACAAATGACGTCGACACATTACATGCATAATATAATTTATTTGCTAACGAAATGATCCAATCTAATGTCACATCCCATGTATACTTAGAAATACGATAACCATCCTTAACACACACACACACACACACACACACACACACACATATATATATATATATATATATATATATATATATATATATATATATATATATATATATATATATATATATATATATATATATATATATAGATAGATAGATATAGATATATAGATAGATAGATTGATAGTTAGATATGGGGTGGGGGTGTTCGCTCGCGCATGTGTAATACGATCGTTACACCACGAAACATTAATTAAGAACTACCTTTGTTTAGCTGAAAATTTGTATTGTATTAACCCAAATATAGAATCTAGAACATATCGTTACTTCCATTTATTTTGTATTGTTTATTGCCTTTTCCCCATGATGAGATGTTATGTATATATGTATTCTGTATTTAACCTTAGTCCAAAATCAAGTTAACGATCTACCGGACAATAGACATCTATTTTGAAAACAGCATACCACATAGCTAATATTTCTCTTTGATTATAGATTACATATTCAGATCATTGGAGATAAACCTGTTTATTTAAAACTGTGTCTAGGACATTAGTTCGTCCTTTGGAATTCGTAAACTTATTGAAAATTTAAAAAATAAACTTTTAAAAAGTAGACTGATCGAGATCCTGGTCCTATTGTTGTGTTTTAATATTTTATATAAATGTTTTTTGCATGAAAAATTATTTGTTACAATCTGAAGTTTAATCGGTCCTAATTGTGTTAATTTTTGTTATTTAGGTGGATTTATATATTTCAATTATTCACTGGAATTAGAAAGTGCTTATTATTACCTCTTGAATTAAATCAGATTTCGAGTTATAGTGAACTCATCCAAAGACTTTTCAGATTATGTTGTTATGATTGATCACATGACTGTGCATGCATCGCCACATTAGAACATTTAGTATTGGAATTTATTTGGAACACCACTTGAGTTCATTTAGAAGCCAAATATAACTTTTAAAACTATTTTGGATTTAAATCACATCACTGAAAGTTCTTTCTAAATTTTCCCTTTGTATTCGCGAAATACATTATGTGTTGAATTTTAGAAAACATGTTGTTTTTCGATCTTTATGTTACTTCATTTTTGGTCATACATTCGTAACAATAGCCTTGGCTTGTTGTGAATTAATTGAATTACAACTAGTGTTGTTACACTAAATGGTACATAGAATCTTTAAATACTCACTTCAGAAGTAATATGTATCCAAAGTTTGTAATGGCTGACGGTATCTTCAGAAGTTGACTCCGAAAGAGTTCCCAGCCGAATGTTTTAGTCAGTACTTTTAAAAGTGATATTCTTATTTGTTTGCCATCGCTATAGGAGACATGTGACCTGGACTGATCACACAAAGGAATTGTACACTCGGCATCAAGAGCTGAGAGACAGTCTGACTTCACCTGTTTGCTCCTCTTTGCTATTATCTTTCCGCTTAAATGGGAAAATGAACGAGGTTAAATAAGTTGTTCACCCAATACACACAATCATGTATACACACACACCTTGGTAGATGGATGGATGGATGGATGGATGGATAGATAGATAGATAGATAGACTAACCAGGGTTTTTGCAATGATATCACTAACTATTATTTAGATATGTTTGCTCTAGGATATTACCTAAATATCATATATCACATCTTCAATTCTTATATTTTAAAATTTTCTTTACTTTTGAATATTTTCTAATTCCATTAACACATCATGGTTTAAGAAATTCATCAACTTTATATTACAAACATCGAGTTACATGTACATTTACTCTGATATAAAGTGACATAAAATTAAATCTACTTAGAGATAAGAAGAAATTTTACACAAATGCAATTTTTGGTCAGCATACAAATATTTGGCTGTAGTTTACCTTGATAGGAAGGTGTTTACTTCTTTCTGCCAGGTATTGTTGAATCTGGGTACAACTCGACTTGACTGGATATGTGGGTGCAAGGCGAATACGTCATCCACTGTCAGTGGCTTTTTGAATCCTTTCCATATCAGCCTATTTTTGATTAAGATAAGTGTGTCGATATCAGTCTATATGTGAGATAAGGTTTCTATATGTCTATATTTTATTGAGCTAAGGTGTCCATATCAGTCTATATTTTACTGAGATTAGGGTGTATATATCAGTCTATATTTTACTGAGATCAGGGTGTCCATATCAGTCTATATTTAATTGAGATAAGGTGTCCATATCAGTCTATATTTGATGGAGATGGGGTGTCCTTATTAGTCTCTATGTAAGTGAGATAAGGTGTTCATATCAGTCTATATTTAATTGCGATACGGTGTCCACTTGAGTTTGTTCTGAGTAAGATACGCGTGTCCATGTCAATCTAAATTTGACTGATGAATTTGTCTATATAAGTCTCTATTTGAGTGACAAAGTGTGATAAGTGAAAATTTACAGTAAGAAGTGTTCCGAAAATGCCATGTAAATATAGGGCACAAGATACGAAAAACATTTATCATTCTAGATACGCGTACGAGTTATTTAATAACTAATACGTTTTGATTAATCGATGAGATATAATACATTAATTATCTGATCATTTCGGTGACAGGTACATATGCACAAATAGGGCCTCTGGACTTCAGAGGAGCCAATAATTGACATAAAGATGGTAAGTGAAGATAAATTCGGCCATTTTGAGTATAAAACATAATCTTCTCAAATTGAAACCATGGTACAAACATACATTTTGGTCAAAGTATTATATTTAATGCTCAGACTTAATATATTATATATTTTTAAAATATGATTACTAAAAGAAATTAAATTTCCTTTACAGTAAGACTTCAAATTTCTAACATAAATCTTGTTTAGAATTGAAATAAGTACTAAACATTCGCAAAAGAGCATCGCAAATGTCAGTCAATATTTCACTTATTTCCAAATGTTAAGATCGATAGAATATCCCATTCTTTGTATGATTATAATATCTCCAATTGCTTATGACTACACTGATACAAGTTACGGTCATGTTTTCAAAATAGTCTCATAATTTTGTTCCGAAAATATATCCCGTTTCATCTATTAGTAATAACCGCTTCATTTATTGACAAACAAAAATGTCTCAGACGAAGTATCGTCATAAAAATAGCAATTTGTATTTCAGAGTAATTGATAAATAAAAATATTAAACTGATCTTAAATTCATTATTTTAACAATATTTCAGCGATCGAACTACATAATTGCTTGATTCAGCATAGCAGTAAATTTAGGGGAACTTGTCATTGACGTGTCTTTCAACAAGGCCGTGCCTAGATAAGTGCAAAACAGAACAGCAGCACCACCCTCCAAATAAGAAACAACCCCTAAAACAAATAGGACATTTAATAATAGGCAGTGGCGTCAGAATTAGCTGTAAACGACCCAATAAACAAATAGGGTATTTATTAAAATTGTCATCAGGATCAGCTATAAAGGACCAGAAAACCAGAATCAAGTCAAATCAATTAAATAGCAATAATAGAACACAACATAAAAGTATAAATGCATGATTATAATGCCAGTGATATTAAGTGTCAACACAATGATATACTGAGGAGTTCTATAGCGAGACACTACTGTAAATACCCGTTCATCCACCAGAAGCTTATTCTTGATAGAAACGAGGCTAGGACTTCTGGACATACACTCTGTAATTACATGAATATATAGAAATTTAAACTCACAAGCATAATATGCAAAATACTTAACTAAAATATTTAATTTATTCATCGTAGCATATACAATATAAATAACATTCATCAATTACGAATTTGTCAAGACTCAGTCTGGCCATATATTGAAGAAAAAAAAATCAATGAAATGTTACTTATTTAAAATTATAAATCTTACTGAAATAGAAAACCTATATATGTTTACTTACAACCATGGGTACAAAAAATATCAGATGTGGCAAAGGCACAAGCAAATATGTCGCCTTTTATGAATGAAAATACATTTTAGTTAAATTTTTTACCACCTAACTAACTAAAACATATTCGTACTTTTCAATATTCATAAAATATTTTCAGAATCAACATATATATCGTATATAATGTCATTAAAAGAGATATATAAGTAAATAATAGCTTCTATATCATATATGTATATATTGTCATCTTATACGTGCATACCATTAGGAAAGAAAAATCTCGCAGTACGAACGAGATCAAGCTATCATATTCTTACCTTCAAACTTTCTTCGTCATATAAAACCTGGTGATCAGCGAATGAATGCAGAGAAACTTGACCAAAGGTTAATGAGCACGAAATAAGGAAAATTGAAAACCTTTGAGGATTTTCATAATATTCCTGGGGAAAAAAAAATCATACGTAGTTTAAATTAACACAGATAATTAAATCCAAAGCGTTCATATCGAGAAAGAAACGTAATGCAATGAAATTGTGAAAATACATAACATTTATGCTATGATCACATGAAAGAATTCGCTGAACTTCATTTGTCCACTTCGAATCATAAAAGGTTTATTTCAAGTGTCAAATGCTGAAAATGCACGGATAATTTAATCATTAAATATAGATTTAGTTTAAAAAAGTTACGATGTTTGAGCATATCAAAATGGGACAAAGCTATTAATCAAGTTTTGAATATATTCAAATGCAAGCGAATCTAAGCAAGTTAGATAAAGACTGTAAAATCATAAATAACGTCAGACAATATAAATATTCTGCCATAACCTTCCCTTGTCCTTTCACAAGGGATGGGTTAATATTATTTTGACTAATATGTACATCTAAAACCCATCATAATTATATTCGTGGACATAAAATCAAAACGATGTTAGAAGAGGAGTTGCCCAACAATATGCCCAAATTATTACACAAGATATAACACGCTGCACTGCAAGCTAATTTGGCCATTCATACCAAGTATGGAGCAAAGGCTACGGATGGAATACTCTTCTATAGAATCATCTTATGGGTCAAAGGTTACGGATGGAATACAGACCTGTAAAATCATCTCATGGGTCAAAGGCTGTAGATAGAATACTGACCAGAAAAATCATCGTATGGGTCAAAGGTTACAGATGTAATACTGACCTGAATAATCATGTTGTGGGTCAAAAGCTACGGATGGAATACTGACCTGTAAAATCATCTTATGGGTCAGAGGCTAAAGATAGAATACGGATCAGAAAAATCATCTTATGGGTCAAAGGTAACGGATGGAATACTGACCTGTAAAATCATCGTATGGGTCAAAGGCTACAGATAGATTACTAATCATAAGAATCATCTTATGGGTCAAAGGTTACAGATGGAATACAGACCTGTAAAATCATCTTATGGGTCAAAGGCTATAGATAGAATACTGATCAAAAGAATCATCTTATGGGTCGAAGGTTACAGATGGAATACAGACCTGTAAATCATCTTATGGGTCAAAGGCTATAGATAGAATACTGATCAAAAGAATCATCTTATGGGTCGAAGGTTACAGATGGAATACAGACCTGTAAAATCATCTTATGGGTCAAAGGCTATAGATAGAATACTGATCAGAAAATTCACCTTATGGGTTAAAGGTTACGGATGGATTACTGACCTGTAGAATTATCTTAGTGTAAAATGGTATGATCTGGAATAATGCCATCATTGTCCAATAAATAAATAGTACACCAGATGAAATCATGCCCTTTCTTCTGGCCAATTCTGTGCAAATAAGAGCAAGACTCTGTAATTAAAAGGTAACATTTAAAAAAATTACATTTCATCGATACACATATCCTATCCCTCCTTGAAATTTTTTTTACAGAAAATCAAGTCTTACCAATTGAAAATTGAAAAGTAAACTTCAATGTGCTTATGTGCCCTGCTTTCAAATTCAGTGTCACTTGAGCACATATATAACCCATATTTTCAATCTCTAATATTTGTTCAACGTTATTATCAATACCCAGTTTAAAATATGTTTCAAAATGGATTAGTCAGTTTAGAGTGCACAATTGGAAAACTGACAATGGGTTCGATTTTGTGAGCAAATTTTTCAAAAGAATAATGTTTTGCCCATTTAAGAAGTCTTATGAGGCATTTTTATTATAACTTTCAAAAAGATTGGTTGATCAAAGACTTAAACAATGTCTGATTTAAATGTATTGATTGCAATCAATTATGTCTACTGTGCGTATGTTTGACAAAAGAATCATATGTTGATTTGGCTGATCTAAAACTATGTATGTTCATTGGTTGTGTGGTCTTCATGAACCGCTTCATCTATTTAGGTATGTGTGCAAATTAATCTGTCTTTCAATACTGAAAGTTAGCTTGTAACACCTATAACTCGTTTATAATCAGCATGTGCATCTTTTAAGTATTTCAAAGTTACAGATATATACATTCCATCCTTTACCCATTATTAAGAACTAAAACCAAATAACACTCTTTTCTTAACACTTGCATTATTATATATATATATATATATATATATATATATATATATATATATATATTGTTACGTGCTTAGGCTCGAATAAACAGTAACATAGAAAGAGTGAAAATAACAAGCTTGTAAAAGCTTAATAAACAATTAATTGAGCACAAATATTTTCCAGAAAAGAAAAATAAACTTACGGTTTTAAGAATCAATTTCAAAATTAATCCAAAAATAATTCAAAATACTATCCACTAGAGAATTTGCAAAAGTCCTGGTAATAAAATGTCCGAATAATTCCAAGTTCGAATCGTAGTGAAGTATCCAAGATGGAAGACGATGTCACGTGATGAAGTCAGTTCTTGGTAATTAAATTCAATGAGCACAATTACTTTCCAGATAAATAACAAAATAAATCCTTTTGATCCAAACGAATTGAAATAATTTCCAATACAAGGTAATTTAAAATAACTCAAAACAACACAACTTAATATTCTAACAGCCCTAGTTCTACTAAATAGTTCGCTCCAAAACGTAATTTATATACCTGTTTTTACGTAAACAAGAAAGGGGTCACGTGATCTTCTAGAATCTTTTAGAACAATTTTAAGTTCAAAAAATCTCGTACACACCGTATGATCCAACTAAAAATAGAAAGATGTTTATAAGAAAGCTCCATAATGTCCATGGAATCAACCAATCATTTTAAAAGCTTGTTTACAACTCTGAAGCCAGGTCAGAAATGAGGTCAACATATGGTGTTTATTTGTAAAGTATAGGTCATCCCACTTTTTAAAAAAATATATCCAAATGAATGAATCTTAAACTTAAAATGTCAAATTTGAATCTGACAAACAAACAAAAATAAAAATAAATGACTTAAATCAAATACACGTAACAATATATATATATATATATATATATATATATATATATATATATATATATATATATATATATATATATATATATGTGTGTGTGTGTGTGTGTGTGTGTGTGTTTGTGTGTGTGTGTGTGTGTGTGTGTTAATCACTTTTGATCATTAATACCGTCCAATGCGAATTATGACATCAAGTCATGAGACAGAAATTAAATGTATGTCCCAATAACACAATTTCAGCTCATTTGTCCGCATTGTAATTCCACGTCTGAGTGACTAACTAAAGTGAGACTTGAGATTTGAGTCTCAATAGTATTTACAAATCTGCGTGATATAAAAACGCGAGACCCTCTATAAAAGGGAATTGTATTTCCAAGTCTGGGTGACTTACAATTCTGAGACTCTTTATAAGAGTCTGAAATAAACTAAATGTATGAGTGACTTACCAACGTAAGACCCTCTATAAGAGGTCCTACTAAAGCTGCTTGGACAATAATGTTATGTTCTGATGAAGTGTTGAGATTCAAAGCTTCTGAGAAAATTTCCACAACGCATAGTATTAAATGAATCAGAGCAAGTATCTGAAATTAGATTTATATAAAAGAACAACCATGTACTATATCACATCCATCCATCCATCCATCCATCCATGTTAAAAATATCTCATCATAAAACATGCAATAAATGGAGTGACATATAGAAAAAAGTACATTTACATGCATTATTACGTACTTTCATATTTTGGCACTCAAGACAGTTTGTGATCAAGCATATGCATCTAGTCTCAAGTTCTGAAGTCTCTATATTTAACGGTTCTGGGTTTGGCTAATTATAAATACTTTTCAAATATAGATTTTACAGTTGGTATCATATGTCCTAGATCGAGTCCTGATCTATCCACAGCTTTAAAGAAACAACTGCTTATTGGTTATTAAATTGACCAATCAGGTCGTCAGTCGCGTGTGAATCATTTCTAAAATGGTCGTTTGTTAGAATCAGGGCTGAGGGATTCGTACCCTTGAGTTTGGTATAAGATGGACAGCTTAACAGTTATGATAACTTGCCCATTTCGCTCATTTTTGAGAAATTGTTAAAGCTACTTTGAAGTACATTCATACGTCCAAATAAAAATATCTATACAGGCAAAATTTCATGACAAATAATTTGCTTTATTGAAACTGATATGTCGAACGTTTGGAGCCAGTGAAAATGTTTCCTAGCACGCAGAGAGAGAGAGAGAGAGAGAGAGAGAGAGAGAGAGAGAGAGAGAGAGAGAGAGAGAGAGAGAGAGAGAGAGAGGCAATGAATGCATACATAATATGCAATGCTTACAAAGCCATCATATAGCGTATTGAAGTACCTGTCTGGCAATATATTTGCATGTGAAACACGTTTTTGAACTAGTTTCCTTAGAGATGAGGTGGATGATATAAAAAGGGGAGGCGATCCATAGCCATATACTTGGGATCCAAACGAGAACAGTTTTCTGGAAACATTCAGTAAACTGGGGCCAGGTGTTGTTTGGTCCCCAGGTTAAGTTTGAGCTCTGCAAAGAATCAATCAAAATATATCTGATAATATTAACAATATACCCTTTTCAGCAAGTCACTAGCAGACGAGTTCAGAACATGATCTCACAAAATTACCAATTTAATTTACCGTAAAAGTATATCCTAATTTGCAATTTTTAGTAGATCGTACTGATATAAACTAGTTTTCAATTATTTTTATTGAAAAATGCTTTAAGTTTCCCTGAGAGCCAAAACATGTATTCAATCGAGCCAACAAATTTATTCAGTCGTAATATTCCCTTAATAATTTATAGTAAAGTCAATCAGTTTTAATAAAATATTGCCACTGATGTCAGAAGTCTAAAGTGGTGTGCATCTGTATTTCAAGTGTTATGTCACTCATTGTTGTATTAAGTACATTAAATAAAGTTAGATCTGTGTTCATCTAAAATGCTGATGAAAGTAAATATTGAGAGAGAGAGAGAGAGAGAGAGAGAGAGAGAGAGAGAGAGAGAGAGAGAGAGAGAGAGAGAGAGAGAGAGAGAGAGAGAGAGAGAGAGAGAGAGTATTTTAATCATCATATAAGATTATTATGGGACATAAGGTTCGTTCCAAGCACTTTCCTTATTAAAACGTATCATGAAAAGTAAGTCTTTTTTTAAAACTAATCATAAACCAATTAGACAAAACCCTTTGAAATATATATTATATATTTAATGATACATTCAATGCAAAACCATCCTCGACAGTTTTTGTATTGAGTTCAACCTTTACTAAAACAGTATTCTTTATTTGGTTCAATAAACGCTACCACCCCACCCCCGGCCACTGCTCCGGTAGCCTATTGATTATAACGTCTGCCTCGAATGCTGGAAGATGAGGGTTCGAACTCAGAATTATACCAATGATTTACAAAAATGGTGCTGACAGCTGCCTCGCTAAGCGCTCAGCATTAAAAAACACAGTGCTAAACAAAAATATACACTATACACTGCAAGACAGCTGTCATCGTAGCAATATGACAAAAACTTTAAATATTTTAATATGACGAAAACCTTTGTTAAAGCTACGTTAAAACACATTCGCTTTCCAGTGCACTGCAGCCTTTACTGGCCTAGTATATAATCAAGGAGGTCATTCTTAAACATTGTGTTATTTTTTAATTGTTCAAGCCTTTTCTACTCTAACATATATTATTTTTCTATCAAACCATGGGGTTATCATTTTCGTCATCAAGGATATTAACACAAAGTGTAGTTTCAATAGAAAGGTGTCTTCAGCAAGAATAAAATACCTATACCAATCAATCATCATCAGCTAAAATGTTACATTTAGTAGTAATTAAGAAAGAAATAAAATAAATTGAAAAACAACTTACCCACAGAGGTCCTCCACCACAAAAATTTCTCCATCTTTCATTACTGGCCCGGTTTTGTGTATCCAAACTTGTTTGTACTCAAATTTATAGTCCACTATCGCAAGTGTTGCACAACTGTGTGTAAGCTACTTCCCACTCCTACATCAACACTTGAACAGAGAGATAAGCCACCAAAGCTGTCTACTGTATATGAAATTGAAACAACAACCAGTGTTTATACCTGTCTTTGTAGTGAACTTAAAGCGTGATAACAACATATCCTTGCTGTATAAATACCGGAGGTAGATCATTTTCATCTGCCGATTCCTGCACTCGTAATCTATACATGATCTCTCTCTCTCTCTCTCTCTCTCTCTCTCTCTCTCTCTCTCTCTCTCTCTCTCTCTCTCTCTCTCTCTCTCTCTCTCTCTCTCTCTCTCTGCTTTGTAAATTGTACTATTTTCGCATCCTTAAAATTTTGTTAATTCCGAAAATTCAACGATTTTCATATTGTGTCACTTGATATTGCTATTAACAACAAAAATGTTTATGTCAAATTAGTTTTTGTGCATGAGAAACTTGTATTCCATACAACAATTTTAAGCCCAGTTTTGTACTATGAAAATGAAGAACATATGTGGGTGATGCCTTGTAAATATAAATTGTTTTTAATAACATAACATTCATGACGCGTTTAATTTAATGTCACACGCTACTATACATAGTTTAATCGTTAAGAAGAAATATGATCAAGAAAATAATATATGTGCATACGTTATAAACTACACAATTGACATTCAGTGCGATCCAGTTTACTTTAAGTGTGACCTAGAATGACCGATCGTGTTTTATATCTACAATTCACCATAAGACCTCTCTTGGTGAATCTGGGACCAGGTCTCAATTTCACCAACTTATCTCTTAAGTTAAGTCCAGATTTAAGACGTTTGATTGGTCAATTTTAAGTCAGATTTAACGTTCAGCCAATCAGATCGCTGGATCTTAAACTGAAAGTTAGACATAGACTTTAATTAGTTGTTGAAATGCATGCTAGGCTAAATACATGCAGAAAAAAAAAAACAGACAACAAACCTAGACTTGAATATTCCGAGGATTAAAAGCTGTACGAAAAGCAAAGATAGTCAGAAAAAAAAACAGTATGTAGATTATTTCTTGTCTGAAATGCAATGACCTCATAATTAATATCCAGAAATCTTTAGTTAGAAAGCGAGATATTAAAGTCGGTCTGTTACAAAAGAACTAAATGATCGTAACATCTACTCAATACAACAGGAACAGGAATATTAAAAGCATCATCCTAATTGTGTACATGAATATTTATCTCCATGTATGTATGTATGTATGTATGTATGTATGTATGTATGTATGTATGTATGTATGTATGTATGTATGCATGCATGCATGCATGCAGGCAGGTAGTTAGGTAGGTAGGTAGGTAGGTATGCATACTTGCTTGAATAGGATTGTTCGGTCAAGGCTAGAAGTTGTCAAAGCTCGATGATGTTCTGCCATGTGAACGATAAAGTTGACTACTTAAACATTAACAGTAAATGAGTTTCACATGAGATCGGCTCTTCTTATGTGCTTTTTATGTCACGAAATTTTTAATGAGCGTATTATCATGAATGAACGTACCTAACTATTCTTTAAACTTGTAACGACTGCTTATGTCCCAGATCCTAATTAGCTATATCGGAAGATTTCTGTTCAATAAAGGAGAACATATTAAGATAGCCGGTCGTAGGCCATAAACTGGAGGCTATGTTTTAGGTAATAATAGAGTACTGAAAATTCAGCCCTTTTTGGTTCGTTTTGGGAGTATTTGGGACTTAATTTACAATACTGTTAGTTTTTTATATCGTTTCACATGGTGTTTTACAGAAAAAAATTACCTGTTGAATTTACAAAACTTGATGGTTTTCAATCTTTTCTGTGTCTTAGTTTGCGACCATGCAGTTGTAACAAGGCTTTTTATCGCATAAACCGAGTCACCCTGCATATCATTGGCTTCTTGAGACGCTTCGCCTTGAGGTTTTGAATATTAGCATATTAAGAGATGTTAACAAAGGTCGAGTGGTAATGGGTCGTTGTCGCCACCGACAAGGTAAATAGAGCTACAACAAGACAGCCACTGGCGACTCTGCAGCTTATCACCTGGCCAACTACAGCTGGCATTGGGACCTGCCCTAAACATCGCAATTGTTTAATTAGAGACGGCATGTCTATGCTACACTGCCTTAGACGTGTCGCATCAAGGGTCATTAGTAACACAGTAGATGATACTGGACTGGATTGAACCATGTAGCCACGCACTGAACTGCACCTTCTGCGCAGTGAATGTACATATTAAGGTAAGATTGCATGGGTGGAAATGTGGGCATGGCATTACAGACGCCCGCTATATATGCAACAAATGGGGGAGATTAATTACCGTATTTTCGCGCATATATCCCGCACACGCAGATAATCCGCACCCTCATATAGCCCGCGGGTTTTGGGGTTTTGTGTAAAAAATCGTTGGCATAACCCGCACCTTTGTATAACCCGCAACCATAGATATATTTATACAGCTACAATCGGAAATGAAATCAATTACAGGATCACGGGGCTTCGCTGATGTAGCGAACTGCGATTCTGTTTTCCGTTTTGGTGACAAAATATACCATCTGGTGATATTTGTGGCGACACCAATTTTGGCTGATAAAAACCGTATATACAGTCTTGCGTTTGGAGTAGAGAAAATCAAAGGCACCATGACAGGAAACAATGTACTGGAATATATTGTTAAAATAACAAGTCCTTGTCTCATACTGGCAAACCACACTAACAGTGCACTGTTATATCATAATCCGCTAATGATGATATCTGGCCTTATTACTTTATGCAACTGACTAGTCAAAATCCAAATCCGCAGAAGGCGAAAACGTAAAATGAGTACAGTCAAGCAGATGACACTAATTTAAAAACAAATACCAGATGGAAGAAGAAAAAATACGTTTGCTGACACTTCAAAGAGAACTGATTACCTTTGAAGCACTGATATATACTAAACAAATAAAACAAATCTGTTTCAATGTTTTACAATTATCTGAAGTTGCCGCAGCAATAACAAACAGGTATTTGTTTCACCCTTCAACTGGAGCCTTTAGCGGCGCCATCATCAAAGTAAGCCGACGACCTTTGCTCAATAAAAGTCAGGAAAAACACGGTACACAGTGCTTGTGTGCGTAGGAGCTGTGCCTCAACTACAGGCTACATAAACACGGACATTTTTAAATAATCTTGTATTCTTGTGAAGTGTAGATTCGAGTTTAAATAATTTCTTTCTGTTTAATTTAAAAAATGCCGAAACGAAAGTCTTACACAGCCGACTTCAAGCTAACTGCCATTGCGTATGCTGAAGTGCATGGCAATAGAGCCACAGGCACAAAATTTGATATTGATGAGAGTGTAATCCGAGGTTGGAGAAAAGAAAAAGGAACGTTGGAGAAGATGAATCCACGAAAACGTGCTCGTCGCGGACCTAGAGCAAAGTGGCCTCACCTTGAAGCTGACCTGAAGCAGTGGATCGTGGCCCAGCGGTAAAATTAGGTACCGTAGTTATTTCGATTGAAAACAGAAAATATTGATTATGAAAACGTGACGGATACGAAATTTTAAGTTTTTATCCCGAAATGTTGATTTGGTCCCGATACCGTAAGTTGTAAAGTCACCGTAGTAGCCATAATATCCAACCCTAGCAAAACAAAACTAGAACAATATATGTTATGTAGTTACGTTTTTCAAACAATATGTTGAAATATCATTATGTGTAAAAAAAATTGTGATATAGCCCGCACCCTTATATAACCCGCACCCCCCCCTGCGGGGTTTGTAAAATCTGGTATAACCCGCGGGATATATGCGCGAAAATACGGTAGACCAGCTGGAAAATATATAATAAAAGGCGGGAAAGTAACAAAGAAAGGTTATAGCTGTGCTCCTGCGAGTGTTACAGTTGTTGGTGTTGGTGTTGGTATTGTTGCGGGTTTAACACCATTTGCAGCACAATATAGGCTTTACATGGCGGCCAGTATAAATTGTGGAGGAAAATCCCGAGAAGAACGACCAACCCATGTAAAAACTACTGGCAAGCTTTCTCACATACCCAGAATGGCCGATGACTCGAACCCACGCAGACAGATGTCAGATGGTAATGATCCATAGCGGTGTGTGAATTAGACCACTCGATCACTCAATGTCTCCCACCGCCGCCACCACTACTGATCTAGTACAGTTTTAAACCATATTAAATATCCTAAAAGCTGAATGAAGGAAAATTGAGGCCGACACCAAACTACAACACTCAGCGAAATCTCTCTATTTAGATAACTATTTTCTAGATAACACCGTGCACCACGTGAGACATCGCTCGATACCATAGCTAGCCTGCTGATTTGCAACGCATTCAAATCGCTCGTTTTCACAACCTGGTGTATGCTAGTGTTTAGTAAACCACCGCACATACACGCGTGATTACATTTGCAAATGGCAAGCAGCAATCAAATCAATGATATGCCTCAAGAGTGGAAAAACACACACGATGAAATCCTCGAGTTGCTAGAGTTGACAATGAAGAAGTAAGCAGCCTCAATTTTTTAAAAACGGGCAACCATCGCCAGCCCTGAGGTGGGAAAAGCCGCAGCCAGCGTCAGCGCCATGCCAGCCGCTAACGCTCTCCAAAGACGCAAAACATAGCAACACCCCAGGAGTCCCAGCGAAAACGCCAGCTTATCTGTCGAAATCTGCCCTGGGTCTAAACAAGCGCGATGCCTACCAGGCAACAACAATGGTCGATTCAATGCCAGCGCCATGAGACATATTTCTTTAGCCTTTTGCTTAATGTATCATAAAATAGAAATATGGCTATATATTTTGTCACCACCTTTGCTAGCCAAGGTTCCGATATGATAACCCTATCTACAGTTTGGCGTATCGAGCCGATATTGTGTGCTTCTGGTCTCTGAATTTCATTGGATACGGTGACATAATTAAGTTGTTAAAATTTGAACAATGTTCCTACGTGATCGAGGTAAGGGGACCACACAACTTGAACGGACTGATAAATATGCAATTTTCCACTGCCGGTCCGTGTTTGTACCAATACCTTTCTCTCAAATATAACTGTAATAGCTTTCCTTTATCACATAATACTACTTTTGATGTTAGACGTACAAAGTATCATTTTTAAATCGTTTTCGGCCGATGTACAACGCACCATTGTACACGTTATTGGCTCTTGGCATCACATTCTAATGTAGACAACTCATGAAATTCGAAATATGTCGCTAGTACAAAGCACTAAAATGTCTATTCGATCCGCAAAGGTGTAGATAGGTTCGTCGTATCGGAACCTTGGCTAGTGAAGAGGATTTTGTCATTAATATGTGATTGCCATACGGAATTCCTGTTTGCTTGTATTACCTGCGGTCATGCCTGTATACGAAGACCATTGGCTGTTCTTCCATATCTTGGAATACAATTGTTCACTAAGGCAAACTCATATCTACGCAGCGTAGGATATAACCCAAGACAATAGTGATCAGATATATTCTCTTTAGACTAACTATTTAACCAACCTTACATTTTGAAAACTAATTGTATATAATAATAATATTAATATCCTTAAAAATCAACTACTATGTTTAATCATGTATGTCTGTGCGTCTTGTCTCTGTCTTAGTATGACTCTTTCAATATTGATATGTTTGTATGGATGCATGTGGTTAGATAACTATGTATCTAGGTAGATATATGGGTTGGACTGTAGTTATTATGTAATTAGTTGTATAGTTTCTCATTTTGTCCCTTAAGTCACACTTTTGTGTGCAGTGTAGTCGTCATGTGAATTAGTGTGCAAAATCATCATTAATCTTGACTTAAATAAAACTTAGACTGGAGATATCAATGAATAATTAAAACTCACTTGAAATCCACTTGGATTTGGAATAATTCTAAGTTTTGGTCATGCATAAAGGGTCATGGTCGCTCTAGCGTGTTTTCGAGCTGTAGGTTGTATTAAAATTTTGGCACTTAAATCGTTCAGCCTGAACTGTGTCTGCTGAGATGACAGAATGTCAAAAGCATCAAGTCGCCATGAGCCAGTGTCTTTAAACAGTTTATCAATAGTTATAACAGAGTTTGTACAAGAAAATGATACATAACTTGCAATAAGAAAAATGGTAGTTAGTTTATCAATAGCTAAAAAAGATTTTGTAAGAAAAATGGTGGAATCTTCTAGAAAGCTATACTTTGTGTTCATGGTTTTGATCGAGTCTTGATAATGACATAACTGTCGTTTTGTTCAAACTATGCCGAATCTCTCACAAACCATGTAACTGACCGATTTGCTCGGACTGTAAACATAATGTCATATCGATACCAGAATTATCTCGCCAGGTGCTAGAGACCATTTACATTAGACAGCACAATATTTACATAACTAATTTTAAAATCAGGTGCTCAGTTAGAAAGAAAAATAAGCAGCGATAAAACTTCTGAGATAAAACTGAAACTGGCCGAGATCCCCCAAATACAATTGTCGAAATAAATCTTCTCATCTATTCCATACTAAACATATAAAAGACGAAACTTGCTGGCAGGGGAGAGGGTGTTATAATAAAAACAAATATGCTAAAACGGTTCCACCATCGCAGCACCACCGACAATATTTTAAAATAACAAAAATAAATTCCGGTGCAGAGTTTTAGCGGACAACTAAATACTATCACAAGACTGATTATTTCGCTGTTGTTATGGTGTGAAATCTATGTATCCTTGTGGAATTTGTGAGACTGCAAATACATCCGACTCTTATGTCACGTTGTAAGGAAAATAACCAGATTGTAACATGTATATGCTAAACCCTGAGGCTAATAATTTCGAGCCGTAAATATGTATGAAGATCAATTCTGCGAACAATGAGGTGTCAAGTCAGTTACATAACATTGCCGTTAAATAGGTTCACAGCTAATGGATGAAATCTGTGTTCGGATTTAAGTAACATCAAGTGTGGCGTCGTAAATCAACCTTGACAGTATGTTGGAGGATGGCAGTGTCTGATTATTATGTGAATTAACATCAACTCGGAATTGATCAAGGAGTGGCCAACATCAGAATCGCAAGCTTAAATCTACTATCTTGCGAACTAAACGTTAGTAGTCGCTAAAACCATCTTGCGACAATTATAAGGGAAGATAAGCTGCTCCGACGTCATTCGAAATTGGAGGGAAACTTGTTATTCTGGGAGTTACAGGGAGCTTCAGTACAGGTCAGTGACTATTTGCTCGATTGTTGTACTATATTACGGCAAAGTAAGTGTACTTTAATTATTGCAGTATGTATACTTCAGTACATAGAATTACCATTTGTATGTTTCGATTCATTCTTAGTGTTTGATATACATGCATATTTTGAGATATGAGCAATGTTTATGTAAAGAATTAATATTGTTATTCGCTATTTGGTTAATTCGTAGCAACTTCGTACATTTATTCATGTGATATTTTACATTTGCAAATGTTGTATTGAATTATATTTGTATAATGTTTGCAGTGTGCAACATTAGTTAATAGGGATTTGACTATTTGTGTATACTTTGTTGAGTATCATGTTTAAGGATATATCTGTGCATGGATATGTGGATAATGTGGATACCTGTGTACACTTTGTAGAAGTGCAATGTTCAAAAATGCGTCTGATTTTATTATTTTATTATATTGTTCTGTATAATAAGATTGAATATATATATATATATATATATATATATATATATATATATATATATATATATATATATATATATATATATATATATATATATATACCGTGTACACATCAGAAAGAATGGGTATTTCGATGTGCACGAATGCGTGATTAAAAGAAGGAAATGTCTTATCTGATGCTATTATTCTTTAGTGTGAGTTTAGAGCGCTAGGGGAATATGCTATGCTAATGTCCTTGTGTGTTAATACAGGAAGCTTTTAGGGACCAGAGGAACTGTAGCAGGCAGATGGAAACACCCTAGTGCAGTTGTCCGAATCTCGGGAAGACAAAGAAAAAGGATGAACGGTGGCAGAAGTTAGACGGATTGGAGCGAACTGGAGTACCAGTTCAGATAAACATCATCCAGAGTAGGAACACAGGACAGGAGGAAAATCTTTCAAACTAAGTCAGATAATGAAATAGACCGTCATTTGGTAGCGTGAAATACGAGTGATTGGGTTTTAATTAGAATTTTATGTGAGAAATGACTGTAATTGAATAATATTAAATTGTTGTTATTTGAATTACACATTTTGTGTATTCATAAATGTAACTGTTGGCACCGCTGACTGGGGGCTCCGAGTTTTTGCATCTCTCTATCACTTCTTCAATTCTAACAAAAACGAGCCAGGATGGATCTTTGTAATAATTTAAATAATATTGGGAGCACCCCGCTCCAACCTTATTAACGGGAAACTTCTACACTCTATACCCTTGAAATCGGCAGAACTGGTTTAGTATTCTATGTAATTTTATAACATTTTAAGCATGCATCAAACTATAATGATAAGCATCTCAGAGTTCCAATGTCACACATCTTGCGATAATTTGCATAGGATTTTACGTGATAAATTAATAATCTTTTAATTGCACTTTGATCGGGTTGCACAGACGGAACTATTGCAAAGATGAAGTCACACTTTAAACAATTTCAGAAATTCCCATTGCCACCACAATTTGATAAGATGTTGTTTTATTCCGTTCTATTTAACAATCTATTTCAATTTTCCACTAAGCGTCCAGAATGTTGCCAGCTAAATGTCACAAAATCCCCAAATGTCATTATAAATGCATCCATCATTTATAAAGTTCGATAGAAATAGAATCGGTACATACATGAAAATATTTAGTATTGATGTTTCCATGGCAACAAATACGTCATGCAAAGATATCGTTCCAATCTAAAAAAATTGGATAGCAGTTTGCATTTGATGCACTTTCACGTATTATCCAATGCCAATAACGAACAACAATATGGTGGGATGGTAATTACTGTCATTATACAGAATAATAAAACATTTTATCTACTTCATATTTAATACACTTTATTTTTCTAACTTTTTTCCAGTTTTCACTTCAGGATTGAAGTAAGTCTTGTTTCTGCTCTACATAGATGACCAAAATGCTCAAAAAACAAACAAAGAGAACCATGTGGGCCAATGATTGATCACCTGACATCTTCTTTAAAGTCAAGAGATATGGCAATTAGTCACGAAATATGGATAGGTATGATGGTTTGCGATTGTAGTCTTAAGTTTTATGCTTTTTTTAGTAATGGCACATCTGCAAAATATTATTTTACCTTACACGACGTATGTACGGACGATTTACATGAAATATTGTTTACGTGTCTTCAAGTTGAATTTATTAAATTATAATGCTTTAATGTCAGAGGAGTTCCGTCAAAATTGGTGAAATATATCCAGCGGTCGTATTGGGAGAAGAAAACTCGTTGAAAGACTTCTCAGTGGCGTTAGGGCAGTCGAATTTAGCCATGTGCACAGAACCAAAAAGGCTTTGCTTCAGAATTCTTTCTGTTAAATTGAGTTAAATTCTGTTTATCATTATTTTAAGTGAGTTTATTCGAATGATTTATATTTTTGAAAACGGTTCCCAGCCTTGTTTTTAAGGTCCATATTCCATGATGTTTTCTGTCAGATTTTGTTAACATCTATTCTACAGCGCCTCTTGCAAATTAGGTTGGTTACGTTTATTAACAGCAAACAATAATGGATCAGTATCATTCGCATTTATTTCAAAGGCATTAATGCCATAATGCTCACTGTGAAATCGGGGAAATTTATATTCATTGGTTTTCAGATGAAGCCGATTGAAGATGTATTATTTACTGCGCTAATATTTTAGGGCGAAACTATATCATTGGTGCAAAATTGTAAGGACGCTATGTCCTGGTGCTTTAGGTTAATTTTCTTTGCTTTGTTCAGCGGTTTTTGACAACACGGTAATTACTTTTTTCTTTTTGTTTTTCGTAGAGTCATACTTGATGGCGGATCGTTATATAAACAGTCAAGTCCTTCGTTCTAGAATATATCCAAATCATTTAGATAGCTTGAAAACTCCCAAACTGTTACTAGCATGCCCTCTTTCTGAAGCGAACAGGAACATAATTGTGGTCACATTTCAGAAGGCGCATGCCCGACACAGGTATATAGCGTAAAATGCACCTGACCTTTAGGCCAGGCAAGAAAACATTATGTTGCCAAGGACCCAGCTTTTTTTTAAAGAGATAAAGCAATCTACCTATTCTGCCTGTTTTGATACTTGCTCCATGCATTAAATAATTCTCGTGTCATGTGTTACTTTATATTTGCATGATAATGCTTATTTTCAAGCCCAGTTAATATTGTTACCCGGCGAAAACCAAGTATTACTATACTGTAACGCAATATGGGCTAAAAACAAATGACCCATGAACGTTAAAGAAAAGAGATTTCTCAAAGAGTCTGTGTTTCGACAGTACATTTTATACTTGCATCTTCCAGCACCCCTTACACCCTCTCATTTGCGTGAATCTTCATGACTGTAAGATGTAGAAGTTTGGGAGGATTAATATTCTGTCCTAAGTTTTGGTAATACAAATATTTTGGTGTCAACGGCCTGTTAAGGGATTATCAAAGAAACTATGTTCATAAATACCTCTGTTAAAGAGTGTACGATGATGTGTAATGATCATCTAACATTGATAACTGCATGCAATTCCTTAATCCACAAGTTAGCCTTGTTATTGAAGCTACATGAGACGGCCAAGTCAAAATACAATTTCATGTTTGAATCATTGTTGAAAATGTCCAGTAAATGCTTTTCATATTTATCACCGCTCCGGTGGCCTACTGGTTTGAGCGTCCGCCGCGGAAGCGGGAGGTCGTGGGTTCGATCCCCGGCCGAGTCACACCAAAAACTTACAAAAATGGTACATAGCTGCCTCGATTGACGCTCAACATTAAGAGGTTAGTGTTAGGACTGGTCTGCGGCATGATGCCCCAGTGCTAGACATCACTATAAACTGCCTCACAGCATACATCGTAGCGATATGACTTAAAAATTGTTAAAGCTACGTTAAAATCCTAATCAAGCGAAGAAACAAACAAAAATCCATATCTATCTTTAAACAATATGGGAATTTTCGTGATTCTTCATTAATTTAACAAATTTGTATTTTTCTAATAGGTCTTGTGCATTAACAGCAACTTGATATTTCCGTACTACTAACAAGTACCGGTATATTATGTAATGTACATGTATTTCTTCCAATGATAAGAGACGTGGTAAACAGAAGACAAATGAAACTTCCTCAAGTTCAATAAAGGTCACAAATAAATGACCTCCAAAGCAGATTTTACTATGCCTATCACTTAGCATACCACACGATAGCAAATAACATTTGTTTCATTTTACAAACACACCACTATGAGCTAATATGAACGCTAAGTACACCTCTAACATTTCATAACAATAAGTTGAAACGCTAATGTAAATGTAATTTGAATTTGTATATTGTATTGAAGGCGAGTCAGCTACGTAAGGGGCATTTAATTATATTGTTTGTTAATTTGATCTTTTTGACTATGAGAACCAAATTTATAGCACCTTTTCTAGTAATATCAGCAACTCAGTGGTATCAGAACTTGATTAACTTTGAATGGTATTCGGTTTTTGATTAATTAGCTGTGATAATTAGCAAGCATACATGTCTGAAGTACTTGTATATAAATTTGTTTATATAGGTTATTCGTATATTAGCTTTAAATGCTTTAACTAACGTGTGCAAACAATTATAAAACACATAATCACTTTAAAATATTTGTTTTCAAAGATTGTAACCATGGCTAATCTCTTATTGTTTTCAAATGTTAACGTCCCTTGTGCGTGATTAGAATATTTTTAAAATCTGCACTGACAATATTTCACAGATGATTTAATACATGCCTTCCTTAAAGTTTTAAAAAAAACATTGTGATTTTGACATACTTTTATCTGGAGAAATAGGAAACGAAGAATAATTGTATCATATTCGTTGGTATATCATGTTCATTGAAGATTAATATCAATTGAAACTCCTCTCTTAAAATTTATTTCATAGGGTTCACTGTGGTGATTGACTTCTTCCATGTGAAACTGCGTTTGCATCATGTTGTATCGCTGACAATTCCAGCATCCTTTGCCATCTGGTAAAACAAAGAATCAGTTCGACTCAGAAGGGAGCCAGGAGAGTCAAACTCTTTGACAGCTCCTCTGTCTATCACCAGAATCCTGAAATGTAATAAGAGACTCGTGCAGTGGACATGAAATAAAAAAGTACCATGAGAAGTTTGTAAGGTGATGTTAAGCAGGATGATGATGAACAAGGTGGTTATGATCTTTGGCATTAATAAGTGTCTTTTTAAGAAGAGATTTTCCTAAAGATAACAGGGTACTTTTAATATTTTGAAAGGTGTATTTACCTTCATTTTAAAAAAAAAACAATCCTAAAAACAGCAAGTATCAACAAAACAAATGATATTTATAAATTACGTCACAGGCAGTACGCATACATCATGAATTGTATTGAAGGTACTGGGATGGCAAAGGTCCTTTTGTAGCACATATTATTAGTTTATACCAATATTTAAACAAAGATGATGATGGGCTTTGCCAATATCGCAAATTGAGATTTTTTTAAATATTATTGGCCACAAAATATATCATCTGGCGAAGTTTGTGGGGACAACATTTTTGGATGTTTAAACGTCTTTATACAATTTGGGTTTGGGATGGAAAAATTCAAAGGCACCATTGAAAGAAAATCTCAAACTTGGATATTAAATGCACTTGAATGTTTATCTTTTTACATACACAAATCCTTCAATATTGATTCGTATATCCTTTTTTCTTTTATGTCTATGTTGAATTGATATTATTACAGCTTACTATTCTTAAACTATAGCCTCTTCCCCCCCCCAAAAAAAAAAAAAAGAAGAAAGGAGACAAAACAAGAATGCAGCTGATATTGATACCATGGTCTTTATCTCGATGTCGTCTTGGATTGAAGCTACTCGATTTATAGCATCGCATTTAATATGTAAATTAAACATGGCTCTTAAAATTCTAATCTAAAGCGGAGATTTTTTATTTTTATTTAAGACAAAATTACCATGGTCTGCAATGTAAAGTTAGCATTCAAAGGATTGCTGGAAAACGTGTGGACATGTCATTAAAGTCGAAAAATTCAGCAAGCAATGGGTCTGTGATGTGACCATGATTATAGCTGAAAAGGCAAGCATAGACATTAGAAAATGTATTGTCTTGTTGTATAATGCTTCGCCTAAGGTATGATCAAAATTTCACATGGGGTAAATTAAATACATGCAAATGAGAAACTTAACTAAACCTTACAAACTAATGACGACGACGCCACTTCAGACGTTGGAAAAGTAGATGCTATGTCTCGCTTCCCATTAACTTGTATTGAACAATAAGATGTTAATAATTGAGTTGTATAATAAATCGAACCTGTCATAATCCATCACTGTGTTCAGTCTGTGGGCAATGGTTAATACTGTGCATTCTGCAAACTCTGTCCGTATTGTTTGCTGAATGAGATCATCGGTTTCCATGTCAACGGCAGCTGTGGCTTCATCAAGAACGAGGACTTTACTTTTCTTCAGCAAGCTTCTTGCTAGACATACCAGCTGTCTCTGTCCAACACTGGAATATGTTTGAAAGGCTTTTTTGTCATGTGACTTCAGTAACATTCAACGAAATATTCACAAGAATATATACAATGATAAATACGGTCAGATAATATTACCCAATTGTAATTTGTTTATATGTCTTCATATTAAATTTATTTGAATGGTGCACATTTAAGTGATGACAATTCTCTCAAAGGTTGGATCACTCTGGTGGCCTAAGTGGTTGGAGCGGATACCTCAGATGCGGGAGAACATGGGTTTGATACCCGGTCGAGTCATGCCAAATATTTATTTAAAAAAATTGTTCTAACAGTTGCCTCGCTTTGAGCTCAGCATTAAGAGGTTAGTGTTAGGACTGGTGCGCCTGGCATCAGGATAATGTGACTAGGTGGGACATAATGCTATAATGTCTAAGGCATGATGCTCAGTGCTAGACATCATTATAAACTGCCACACTGTAGACATATTAGCGACATGACTGAAAAATTGTTTAAGCTAAATTAAACATCCAAATCACCCGCACACACTCACTGACACACACACACACACACACACACGGAAAGGTTGGTGAAATTGTGAGATCTGTAAATAAAATTGTCATTTGAGGGACCACACACAATGGTTATAATACAGTATAGGAACTGGTGCCTTGACACTACTAAAAGAAAATTTGAAAAGTTTAAAATGTTAGCAGCAAGTAAATACTGTACCATGATCACATGTATATTTCTAATGTATGTTTATTTAGTTTAGAGTGTTTATTTCATTATTTTATTTTATTTTTTCATTAGATACTACTGATAATGTGACGTCGTATTTGGACCTGACTTTGTCCACAAAATAAGCTTTTGTTTTACTTGGCCTAGAATATTGATTTCGTTTTTTTTTAGTAAACATTTTTATCTCTGTCTGAGTCTTGAATTTTGGAAATTCCTTATGAATTTCCTGATCTACCTGTTGTTTACAACAGATTTTATACTAATAATTTTAGTAAAACATTTCTAATTGTAACTAAGACTTTATTTTGCAAACATTTTGCAAATTCCAGAAGGTTGTTTTCCATTAGGGAAGGTTTCGTTTAAGAAATTGTTAATTATGTCGGAAGTTATTCCAAAAAGTATTAATTCGTGCTTATTCAAAAATTTATTTATTAGGACTTGTGTTTGTAATTCTACGATTTTTTTGGACTTGATTAAGCAAAACGTAAGTTCTTTATTACGTTTTCAGTTTGTATTATAGGGAAGAAAATTACTGGTTGTTATTTCTTTGCTATTTTATCAAGCTTGTTGCTGCTCACTATTTTAAATTACATATTTTAAGACCATGGGTAATACTAAAGACTGAAATTCACCTATAAACTGATATATTTGTGCTTCTACGATCAAACTTTGTATCTGATCCTCTTGCAAGAAAAAAGATAAAGAACAAAATACTAATTTATGCCTAGAATCATACATTATCAATACAAACCTCAGACTTTGACCTCCTTCACCACATTCATACTCCAGTTTGGTGGGTAGTGAATCGATAAAGGACTTAAGATGTGCTTGTTCCAGGGCTAACCAGATGGCGCTGTCTGTGTGCTCATCATGGGGGTCAAGATTCATTCTTAGACTTCCTGAGAACAAAACAGGTTCCTGAGAAAAGAAAGAAAAATTATACAATAAACGTATCCCTCGATGTAATCATTGGTACATGTGTGTGTGTTTTATGCTTTTAACTTATCTTCAAAATATTTTCCGTCATAATACTGCGATGTCTGCAGTGTGGCAGTTTATAGTGATGTCCAGCATTGAGGCATATCATGCCGCAGACATGTAGTTTCATGTCCCACGCAAATCACATATCCCTGACACCAAGTAAACCAGTCCTAACACTAATCTCTTAATGCTGAGCGCCAATCAAGGCAGCTGCTAGCACAATGTTTTAAAAAAATTCTTTGGTATGACTCACTGGGGTTTAAGCCCGCGACATGCTGCATCCGAGACAGACGATCCTTCCACTAGGTCACCGGAGTGGTCAACTTGTACAAAATCTCAGACATCCTTAAGATTGTGTTTGAGCAGCCATCACTAAGTGGTGCATCTACGTCATTTCAGAGACTAAGGTAGCAAAGTATAAAATGATACTGACATATACTTACATACATATGAAAAAACCACAAGCAATGGAGGAAAATTGTCCAGGCTATTAAAGTTTGATGAAAAATTATTTTCAATAGCTTTGCTTGTTCACATTGACAAACATTTGAACGTTCTAAAAATGCATTTAATGCAAAGTCAAACTTAAATTTGTAGCAAAGTATACCAGTTTGCAATTACGTCAATTTAAACATGAATTTATTAAATGTAGATTTACTAGCTTGGTAAAGAAGTATTGAATATTAACCTAATTATAAAAAAGAACTTTAAATGTTCTCTTTCAAATGACGCACATTTAATTCGATAGAGCCAATATTGCTTATTCTACAGAGACGAAAATATTCAGTAGAGGATAGAAAATCATTTCTCACACAATGCACGAACCACGTAATCTTGGCTGGAAGATATTTTTCGGCGTTGCTTGTAATCACATAAAACAATTCCATGGAGTGTGGTTGAGCGCAGAACTGTGATGCTGCCATCCTTATTGGTCAACAATATTTTAAAATCAGTTATTTACTACCGACAAAAAATGATATCCCCTGAAGCTAACATATGCATATCAGTCTCCGCTAACCTAATACGTGTGTATCTGTCTCAGTACAGATTAATATATGCATATCGGTCTTCGATAACCTAATACATGTGTATCTATCTCAGTACAGAGTAACATATGCATATCGGTCTTCGGTAACCTAATATTTGTGTATATGTCTCATTACAGAGTAACATATGCATATCGGTCTTCGGTGACCTAATATATGTGTATCTATCTCAGTACAGAGTAACATATGCATATCAGTCTCCGGTAACCTAATATATGTGTATCTATCTCAGTACAGAGTAACATATGCATATCGGTCTTCGGTAACCTAATACATGTGTATCTATTTCAGTACAGAGTAACATATGCATATCAGTCTCCGGTAACCTAATATATGTGTATATGTCTCATTACAGAGTAACATATGCATATCGGTCTTCGGTAACCTAAAATATGCGTATCTATCTCAGTACAGAGTAACATATGCATATCAGTCTTCGGTAACCTAATATATGTGTATCTATCTCAGTACAGAGTAACAGATGCATATCGGTCTTCGGTGACCTAATATATGTGTATCTATCTCAGTACAGAGTAACATATGCATATCAGTCTCCGGTAACCTAATATATGTGTATCTATCTCAGTACAGAGTAACATATGCATATCGGTCTTCGGTAACCTAATACATGTGTATCTATTTCAGTACAGAGTAACATATGCATATCAGTCTCCGGTAACCTAATATATGTGTATATGTCTCATTACAGAGTAACATATGCATATCGGTCTTCGGTGACCTAATATATGTGTATCTATCTCAGTACAGAGTAACATATGCATATCAGTCTCCGGTAACCTAATATATGTGTATCTATCTCAGTACAGAGTAACATATGCATATCGGTCTTCGGTAACCTAATACATGTGTATCTATTTCAGTACAGAGTAACATATGCATATCAGTCTCCGGTAACCTAATATATGTGTATATGTCTCATTACAGAGTAACATATGCATATCGGTCTTCGGTAACCTAAAATATGTGTATCTATCTCATTACAGAGTAACATATGCATATCGGTCTTCGGTAACCTAAAATATGTGTATCTATCTCAGTACAGAGTAACATATGCATATCAGTCTCCGGTAACCTAATATATGTGTATCTATCTCAGTACAGAGTATCATATGCATATCGGTCTTCGGTAACCTAATACATGTGTATCTATCTCAGTACAGAGTAACATATGTATATCAGTCTCCGGTAACCTAATATATGTGTACATGTCTCAGTACAGAGTAACATATGCATATCAGTCTTCGGTAACCTAATATATGTGTATATGTCTCAGCACAAAGTAACATATGCATATATGCATATACTCTGATATTCATATCAGTCTCCGGTAACCTAATATATGTGTATATGTCTCAGTACAGAGTAACATATGCATATCAGTCTTCGATATGCACGTTTTCCTTTCGCGCCGTTAATATAATGCATATATCCTTGTCTATGAGTAAGCGATTTACCCACAAAACGATAAAACAATCAACATAAGACCCTAAAAAGTTTACAGTGTGTGGCGAACGGGGTTAAATATTTAAGCAAACAAAAATTATGTATAAGGAATGTCAACTGATTTGAATGACATAATGCTCTGCTCCATCTATAATGTATTACCTGTATTCATCAAAGTGAGATATAGCATAGTTGAAAACGGAAGTGAAGACTAAACGTGTAGATGTTTGATTAGCTTGAAAGACATTCACGAACCCTTGTTTCAATGTAAATACCAAACCTCTCCAGCTTCGTATTCAAGTTGTATTTGAATCTTTTAAACAACTGTAACTACATCTAAATTCATATCTAACTCAGTGTTCTTGTAGTACTCGTTAGTATGTAATACGTAAAAGTCCTAGAAAAAGATATACATCCCAGCATATGCTTTGTATTTTCGTCAGACTCATGTGTGTTAATTGGAATTCATTTCTCACCCATTATTAGTTCTGACGCAGTACTTCTTTTTCCATTTCCTTGTTTAATTCAGTTTTGAATGCCTTTATCTTTGCATTTCTGTTAGTGGTAACACTGTCTGTGCTATGGTCGTTCTGTTTATTTGAGTTACTAATGTATTGTGTCTGTTGTGGACGTTTTCTTAAAAGAATACAAGCAGTTTTTCAAACGTTTTATCTTATTTTCTATTTCATCAGCACTTCTCATTCATCAGCCCGTTTTGCATCTGCTGTAGTGAGATCAGCTTGTTGTAAACGTCAGTGACTGCGTCTTTTATCGTTTTGATTTTATCCCTTAAATAAGTCCTATCGAGAAAGTCTTTGTTATTATTAATTTAATCATATTTTCGTCAACATATAGTTATAGTTTTCACCTTCTGTATATTTTTAGTAAGATCCGTTTAAATCAGTCTTCAACGTTGGCAAAGAATTTGTGGCAGCCGTGATCTTGTTTATCCGCCTGGGAATCGTTTTATTGAAATATATTCAAAAACCTTATAATGTTTGTTCGTTCTGTTTTTACATGGTATTCAAATCTCTATGTGACTGTTTAAGTTGAGAAAGTAAAGTATCACAGATTTACATATATGTATTTACTTTTCCAATGTCATCCTCCAAGACATCTCTTTCTTCGGCTGTATATATTGTCAGATCTTAGGTAAATCGTCAGCTTGTTCTTGTGTTGGTTGCAGGGTTATACAATGCAATGGATCTCTCTTCGTACAAGTCTTGAGATTTTGAAAGCGATTTCTCATTTATCTCTTTCTGAAGCTCAGAGACTTTTGCTAGTTACTGCATAGCAACTATGTTAAACAGCAGTTAATTCTGTATTCATGGCTTCCTTTGTCATCTTGACTTCTTTCAAATTTGTCTTACTAAATTTGATTTAAATATTTGGATAAACTCTGCTCAGTGCAAACCTTGTATATGCTACATCCGTTTGTCAGGGTTACATAAATGACATATACGGCTATTATTTAGGTTGTTATATCTTATTAGTTTGTTATTGTATCTGTGTTCATGCCCTGAAACACAAATAATCGCTATTACTGTTACTTATTGGTGTTATTGATGTGATAAAAGAAATGTATGTTTTTGTTGACTTAAAGACGCACAGACTTGGTCAAATTCCGTACATACCTGTTATTGTTCTCTGCCTAGCGACATCTAGTAATTTAACATTGTAGTCGGATTCGTGAAATGTAACTTATTCTGGGTATCTCAACATTTGAATTGTGTTCCAAGCATTCAATTGTAATAATATATTCATTGTGAGTATTTTTGTTAATTCCCTCATGGTGATAGCTGATATTGCTATTTTATCCGGTTTTAAAACCTTCTTGCGACTGACCATTTATTCAAAGATTTTATAAAATTCCTAAAACTGCTTTACTGTATTATGTGATTGTTAATCAAGCATTTACAAAGGTAAGTATTCCTGAGAAATTCAATGCGGCTGTTGAAATACCAACACCAGCTGTTTTTGTTTTCATACCTGACTCTAATCGTATCAGTCTCTTTCAACAAATCTTGTTCGATCATTGCAAATCTTACGCGACATTGTTTTGTTACTCTTCACTAGTCTCAGGCACCAATTGTGCAACAATTTTGACAAGACAACGACCATTTGCTAGCATCCTTACTATACATAACTGGCTTAATGAAACAGGAATGGTCAACGTTTGGAAATTTACTTAACATCCATTGCATATCTTAATTGCTTACTGAAAAGCATCATTCCGACAAAGCCTAATGTCAATGGGTATACTGTGTTGAAGACGTTTACTGTTAGACAAGCTGCAATATGTGTAACAAAAGTGATAGCCAACCGGTTTTGCACCAGAAGCACTTTGCCGCTGAACAGCAAGGGTGAATTCCTGTTCCAGTAGACAAGTCTTTCTTTTACACTGTATCACACGAAAAGGTGTGTTGCACCAGCGGTAACCCGGTTGTTCATCGTCTGATAATATCGTTGTGTTTAAGTTCAAGCGATATGCGGTAGTCCATTATTTACTGTGAGTGTAGATGGGATGATTAACGTTATTAATTCTTCTACGACGGTGAACATATATACACATTTAAAAGCGTCCTCAAACGCATGTTGTATACAACTGTGAGAACATATTTCATCGATATACTGAAATAATGAGCGTAAATGTTTCTGTTACACAGATGACATGTTGATATTTACTTCTGGGTAAAGGCAGCAGACATAGTTTTTTTTAAAATATCTCTGATATTGTGCTGGACGACGTCCTATCTTTGCCAATGTTGCGGAGCGACGTTATCCCATAGTATGCTCGTTCCTTTGCGATGACAACAAGTTGCTTCCACCAGGACAACACCGTTACACCACAATGTCAAATTTTGAGAATAATGTTGTACCTTGTATAAGCTCTGTTTTTGTGTTACATTGCTTCTTTGACAATTGTACCTCTTTGTGTTTTGTCTCTCAGAGTCACATCGCCGTAGGCAATTTAGACTATGTGAAAAAGGAAGTCTCGTTCTTGATCAAATAAAAAAGGTTTTTGAAACAGATACACCACTTCTTGTCATGTAGTAAATTGTGCTGTTAGAGGTAGTTATATTTAAGTTACATACGGTAATTTGACTTAGTGGTTTGTTTAGGGATTGTTCCCATCATCTTACTCTTTCTTTAAATGTTCACCTTTGGCTCTATTAAACAGATTTGAACGTTCTCCAAGTTGACTTCAGCTCTATAGGATCTTTATTCTTCTTTGCAATGTAACCTTGTCGGACACTGTTCTACTCATGTTTTTTATATTGCGTTTATTGCTTACCTTCCATTTATTTATACATGCAATGTGTCATATAGAGGAAAATAAATTTGAATACGTACAAATGTTACTTTCAAGATGACGTAAACATTGCACTGCGTTGTGAGAAAAATATTCAAACTGTGAACAAGAGACGTACATAAGTGAGTGACTAATATAGTGACCGTTATTGCAGAAAGTGTACAAACCCCTACATGAACAACTGATAAATTGAAATAGAAGGAATAGGTTTAACAAAACTCACACAATAGGTGGATAGATGAAAACGGATATTTCTATCAAATGAACTCGACACAGAGGAACAACAAAACTATAATCCATTATAACGATTAATGTTAAAACAAATGTACACCAATGATATTAAAAACCTTTTTCCAGATTCCTCCTATGTCAGCATTTTAAAGTCCTTAAAAGAGAGCATAAAATCGGACATATCACTGAATATGTTAGCTGTTCGATCAATTGACTTAGGAGGTGACAAAATTTAACTAACCTTAATATGTTAATGCAAATAGGATTGATAAATTTGATGTTATACCGTGTATCTAATCCCGATCAACAACATCCATGTTCCAACTGAGCAAAAGCACATGATACATGTTAGCCAGTGAAAAGAGACACGATATGGCAAATGCCATCGAGTAAATAGATCGAAGAGCGCCAGATAAAGTTGAATGATTCAAAAAGTCAACTTCATCATTGATGAGTTTTTCAACAACACAGTCTATTGTATGTTTCCTGTTCAACTTAATTGCAAGACACAGAGTTACTCCTGTAATGGCAACTGCCGTAATGGTGTGACTAAACGCGTAAATGCGTCAACAGTCAACAAAGCAACCGGTACACGTTGTTTTTCTATTGCTACCTGCAGACAATATTTATATGTCGATTAAAGCTATATCGTACGACTCCCTACCAAATGTTACTTATCTTTGTCTCTCTGGGGTGTTGTCTCATAGCATACGGTAATGTTTGTATTCTGCCTCTAGCATTGTTGATACACGAGAAAACTCATTCAGCTTAGACAATTGTAGATATGGCCTTTGGAAGCGGTACTGTATGCAATTACTAGATTAATGACTCTCTCCAATGGAATGATTTGAAACTAACTAAATCATCAAGCAAACATTTATTTCTTGGTTACAAAACTTTTTTGAGGCTGCCTATGAAGGCGGTGAGTTTCCTACAATACAAGAGCACATGCATCGTCATATAGACACATCTTAAATTACGTCCGATCTCTGTTATTCCCTATTCTATGACTGTACTTGCAGCGTTTCGGTTAAATCGGTAGAACCAAGCATAAAGAGGAATATCAATGAATCACATCCTTTATAATATCGCGATTCCTACAATTTTTACAAACGAAACATTTATTAACTAAGATTTTTACAAAGAAAACATTGTCAATTTGTACATAGGACAATTCAAAATAGAGAATGGAAAGAGTATTCACTATTCAGGAAGAAAGATAAATTGAAGGGTATATGAATACAATAAATATTGTCAAATTCAGAAGCAGCTGATGAGACTTTATGCTGAATTGCCTGCAACAAATGTAAAAATAAAGAACCCCGTTGGAAGGTTTCACATCATTAGTATATTTAGTTGGACAACTTTTCTTTTAGGTTTACATAGGAAGTTAAGCGACAATATTGCCAATATTAACTCAGTAATGGAGGAGAGGGGGATTACCATTGGAAAAGGGTTGAACAATACCAGCATTAATACAATGGTGGCGATAACGACATCAACATTTGTTCCATTCATAGCAAATTTGATTACAAATATCACTAAAATGTCTTTTTTTTCATACACCCTATATCTTTCTACTTGACCTACTTATCCTGCATCTCCTTCGTGTACTCCAACACCTCATACTAAGCCGAATGACTCAATTACTTAATTAAGCCAGGTATGCAATTTAATCCCCTGTTTTAATTAATCTGAAAGCGCGGCATAAGCAGTATCTACTTCTGTGGTTTTGGCAATGCGATATGCTATTTGCTTATGATTGCTGGCCAATAGGTTTATTTTTCCTCTGAACATGTCTTGTTAGATTCTTGTCTTGGAAAAGTTAAATTTGTTACTAGCATCCATGGCGCAAAATTAGCACCTGTCAGATTTAGAGGTTCCTCCAAATTAATCAAGGTCTTTCTTCGAACGAAAGTAAGTTATTTCAAAATGCAAATCATATCAACCATGAGTATCCACTAAATGAGTGTTTATTTGATGTTGGATATTACTTTCGGGAGTTTGTAAATTGCCAGGTGCAGATAACCCGGTCGAGCTCTGCACATCTGCCTAACGCACAAAAATGCTGGACGCGATAGCTGGATTATAAAACCGTAACCTTTCTTCTTCACGCAATTATCACGCATATTGTCTATGTTTTGTCCACTACAGTATATTGTCGTTCTGTTTATCAATATATGCATTACTTTTCTTCATCATAATGGTGTAAATAACAGGGTTTAAACACAGTTTGTACGAGACACTGTTTTACCTCCTTCATTTTTCAATGCACTAATTTGTTTACAACATCTGTCATATTCCAGATGCTTGATATCATTAAAACACTAAACGGTGCATATGTATTGAGTTCGCAACATTTATTTTAACTGAAGATTTTCAGCTGGATTAGTTATTAGTCGATTTTTAATAACCCTTCTATCTGACAAGTATGCCCTCGTTGCTTTTCGTTCTTCTCTTCCTCATTTTTTTTTTCAAGTTTGTACAAGACAGTGTGTCTGACACACTTTGAGAGCTCTGCCCTGAATATTCGCCCCTCTAAGTCATTCAGTTTTCAAACAACATGATCATGCGACATTACCATTCCGATTTTAAATATTTCCTAATTATGTTATTATGGTATCATTTGAAAATATGGTGATGCAATCTGAAATTCAAACTGTCTCGCCAAATTTGAATTTGGCGGTTCCAATTGTATGATTTTGTTAAATAACCTGATAGACTGATCATTGTAACTAATTTTCCTTGCTTCATGTGAAGGGTCCGAATATTGATGTACCATACATGTTCTTCTTGACATGAAGTAACATTGGCAACATACTATCGTATTTTTTGCTTCGTTATTTATTGCATTCAATATTTACAGACGCTTCACTCTAATGCTATAAAACACAATCTCCTCATACAAATAAGATCTTTTCAGGATACCTTTGAAAATAATTTAATATATTTTATGTTGTGGATAAATCGGTATCCTCGCTCAGTATTTATAATATGCAGCCGGTGAATACACAATATCATTCATTATCTCTTACCTGTGGCAGTATTGTGAGCTTGGCCCTGAGGTCATGCAGTCCAATCTTACTGACATCCACACCGTCCACCAGTATATGGCCTCCTGCTGGCTCAATCATGCGGAACAGGGACAAGCTCAACGAGGTCTTGCCTGCTCCAGTACGACCAACTATACCGATCTGGAACATTCATGCATTAAAAGAATAAGACCAATCTGGAACATTCATCCATTAGTCGAATTAGACCAATCTGGAACGTTCATGTATTAGGCGAATTAGACCAATCTGGAACATTAATGCTTTAGACAAATAAGATCTACCTGGATAATACATGTATCAGAGCAGAATGTGCAATAGCTTGGAATACATGACTGTATTTAGTGGGATATTCTCTCATCCAGAATTCAGTATCCAAGGCACAAATTAGAAAGGAGGGTCAGTGAGCGAAGACCTTTTATTTTAGATACCCTAGTAATTTTCAATTAAATCGCTCGTACCAATTATAAAACTTCCAGGAATAAAAATATAGAAACGGAGATACAGTTTAAATGCATTTCTGTCAGAACTTACCTTAAACTAATGTTTCGCACTTTTATCATGTCATGCTTTTCACACATACACCCCCCATATATATATATATATATATATATATATATATATATATATATATATATATATATATATATATATATATATATATATATATATATGTGTGTGTGTGTGTGTGTGTGTGTGAAGTGAATATTCATATCATGCCTGTTGCTATATGCTATAATATTATAAAACAAAACCATTTCTGATTACCTTTTCTCCAGGTTTAACAGATACCGTGATGTCCTTCAGAATAAGGTCAAGCCCCTCCCTATATCTGGTAGAATACGATATTAACTCTACTTTTCCCTCAGCAGGCCATGAGGGAGGGGGTCGGACGTTTGTTACAAGAGGAGCCTACAATTGAATCGATAGAGTTATGATAATGAAAATGTTGAGTTTGTCTTGGTTATCAAATAATTATTTACAAGTATTTATTACAGCTTCCACATGCTAATGTCTTATGAATCAGCGTGAAAACGCATATATGATTTTAAACGTTTTGTATCGTTTTGCTTATGCAAAGTAGCAAACTTAAAATAACTTTTAGAAACAAGTTGAATTTTAAGATTTTGACTGATGATAATATAAGATTTCTCAAATATAAATTAATGTCTACTTTTAATTTTATTTATTTGAAAGTTCTTTCTCACATGATTAGCCAAAGAATACAAGTTATATTTGAAACAAAGTTTGTTTGTTTGAAACGGTTTCACCACCAAATGTGTTTTGATACTTGTTTGATATGGTATATATTAGCTAATGCATATTATTTGTGTTTTCATGCAGTCATTGACATTTAACCTTTGACTTTCCTAGTAAGGGTTTGTAAGTTTGAGTGAATATACTACATACCTCAGTTGGTCTTTTGGTATATTCAAGTATTCTCTCCACAGAGACAATGCTTGTCTCAAGCTCACTCGTCATCCTCACATACCAGTTGAAATATTCTGTAAACTGAAAATAAAGTAGTTTTTTTTATTATTATTCCCCCTTCTTCTGACAAAAAGTATCAAGTATAGCTCTTTCAGAAAATAGCAAATTTAATTCCACACCAATCCAAGAAAAATCTGGTGATTATCAAATCCGTTGAGTTCGTTTTGGTATAAGTGTTCAAATTTGTTTTTTTTGTCGGTCTATTATTCGGCTATTATAATTTTCCTACATGATGCGAAAAGAAAACGTAATGCTTTAATAATTAGAATGAGTTTGCTTGTTCCTATATTTTTTCAAAAATACTTTTGTAGTTTAACATTTACGCTTTTAATATTATTATGCGTAAGAAACATACAACTGACACAAACAAATTTATACCTTATTGCTCAGATGTAGCGAACTGATATCAAACTTCATTTCTGGTGACAGAGAAAGTAGACCCAATAGGAAAATCAGTTACTTATTAAAATGGGTGACCACATTCTCATTGATGTGTCAAATGAATTCGAGTATAATTCCCAGGACTAAAAAAACGCAGTGGAATTCCATTACTAATAATTCCCAGGACTACAAAGACGCAGTGGAATTCCATTACTAATAATTCCCAGGACTAAAAAGACGCAGTGGAAGTCCATTACTAGTGTGCAATCTTGGCTTCATACTATGCTTTTATCTGCATTATACAAGGCATAACATCTTAATGCGTTTATTTAGAGTTTGAGAAACATAGAATCTATTTTTGGAGAATATCTATAATCTAATAAGTTTGAAATGTTGATATATTGCATTAGGACAGATTTGAGATTCAGGTTGTTAATTTTAATTAATTATATAAGTTTGTGGTTAAAATAGAAATCAACAATAATGAAGTGTATTGTCTTAAAGTGCGATGTTTGTGAAACTTGTGAAAAATTAACAGTAATCAGATAAATATTTTGTTATGCAACCTTGTTCCTGCTATGGTACGCAGATTATATAATTATTTCAGTACATTTAGGGTAAGTTATCATAAAGAGAGAAAAATTCTTTAGGAAAACAGCGAGTTATGTCACTTTTACAAATATTTTCAATGACCACAAGGGATCCCTACAAACTGTATAAAATGAGTCACCTGTATTGCATATGAAATAGAAAGTCCAACGATTGCCCCATTTAAGGCTTCTCTTCCAGCCACAGCAAATATCCCAGCAGCCACAACTACTGCTGCTCCCAATATTTCCAACCTGACTGCAAGCCACCTGTGCAATGAACGTATGAATAAAACTAATTACAATCGAAAGTGAGTTGAATATGAAATAGAGCACATGTTTTTACTGTTACCTACCGGTTGAAATGCATTTTTAAATATGTATAATGACTGCATGAAATTAGTGTTTTGTAACAGTTCATTTGGGAGAGGATCAAAACAAAGAGGAACGAAAGATTTTTGACGTTAACCTTGGACATAGCAAACAAATTTCAATATACTAAAACTGTAACAACAGCAACGTTTTCACCTTTCCGCTGACGATAAATGAATCTTTAGTTGTGCAGCCGTTAAAGAAAGACGTGAGTATAAAATAGTTGGGTTATAATGTATAATGATTTATTGATTACTTTGCATATAAAAAGATTTTGTAATAAATTATGTTCGATATGAAAGTCTGGATAGATAAAAAACTATGGCAATGGTCTCTGAGTTTTATTTTGTTCAACAGATAACCGAACTATTACATTAGTACAGTAGTTGGATTCGTTCAACTCATTTCAATTGTTAACACTCAGCGAGTGTTGAAAATGATAATAAAATGATAAATGTACCTTGTTGAACTGTTGGCAGCTAACTGAATTTTGTGATTTGTATCCACCCTCAGTTCTGATTCTCTGCTGAATTCCTTTTGTACCCCAAATGCCCTGATAGTGACGGCCCCTGAAATGGTCTCACTGAAAAGACTGATTATGAGAGATCTTGTGTTGGACTGTAGCCTTCTCAGCTGCCGTGACGTTTTTATATAGAATCGCTGAAAATTAGATACCGAATCAAACTTAATGACATAATCAGTGATCCATGCCGTTCTTAATACACGTTTTAATTTATATCATAAATTATATTTATAAACCATGCACTTTCTTGAAGTCATGAACAACAGTTAAATCATTGATACAAAAGGACAGTGCAGTCATTCAAAAACACTTCGATAATTGACATCAGAAAGACAGACACCGTATGACATATTTCAATTATCAGTCTAACAGTCTGCAATATTTGACATTTGGAACACAAGTAATAAAACCTTATTGGATCAGACCTTTGCCAGCGCAAGATAAACTTAAATAGTTTAAATCCGTGGTTTCAGAGTATACAATCAATGTTCTGTCAATTAACTTAATTTAGCACATTATGTATAATCGTATTCGTAAATCACCAAATTATAAAATAATCATAAAACGAAACCTTTACTCAAGGAGACTATGAACACATACAAAGCTATTTATCTCAACAGGATGTTTGCAGTCACAAGATTACACGCATATTATACCATTTGCAACTGGCCTGATTAGATTACTAGTCTTGCCTTGAAACATTATTTGGTAATTGTGTAATCTTTAAACATCATATCATATTTATATTCTTTCATGCTGCTATCTAAAGCAAACCATTAAGTAAATACCATGAATCGTATCCTCTTTAAATCTTCGGTCTAATTTAGTTATCTTTATATACACCCTGACTACCATATCCGTTTTAATAACATACCTGAGCAAGAAAATAGAAACAACCAAGAGGCAAAATGACTGCTAGATACATCGGTGTGTTGTACGAAATAACTATAACGGCACCAATACACCAGTATACACACTCCAACCATGACTCAAATCTCCAAGGAATTTCCTTATCAATATCATTAATGTCCTTGGCAAATCTATTGACCACCCTTCCAACAGGGGTCCTGTCAAAGAATTCCATGGGACATCGAAGGACATTTGTCAGCATTTTCTGGTGAAGATAAGTTGAGGCATTGATACGCCCCTTGGTGATTGTGACAGCAAATAGCACAATTAGTGTCACTGAAAACAAAAGAAATTTGTTATGAGTCAGAATTTACAAATGTGACTTCAGTTACCGCGTTATATATTTTTCTGTTTATAAAAGATTAAATAATTGTGTAGACAAATTCAAGAAACCCATTGACGTTGGGGAAAACGAAAATATCACAGAATATTTTGTGAGAGAACCTATCTTCTTCCAAAGTTTAGAACGTTTTGCTGTCCAAAAAATCAAGTACGGCAATATGCCTAAATAATGGGACTTTGCGAAACCGCAATTACATTCCATAATTCTGCAATAATAATGTTTGGTGATTTATGACTAGGTTACAAATAAAACCTACTCAATTTTGTTTCCATTATACTATCATTGTTGATATTACTTTCCTCTTCCTGAATCATCTATTAAAAGCCCATACAATAATCTGTATCTGTATCTTGCTGCATAACATGCATATGCCTTTGGAAAGAAATTTCCTAATCACTGGTTCATTTGCTGATTTGTACATGTTTAATATCAAGCCGTTTTATTATCACTAAATTCAGTCATACAGTCTTCTAAGTAAAGTTAGGGAACTACTGACACAATTTTTATTTGACTCCCTCAAATGTTTGGATTGACTCAATGCTATTGTTATCAGCACATTACTAAGAAAATTAATACAAGATTAATGTAAAATTACCCACAAAATGCTATACCTTGCAGGCACCCCAGGACTCCATATATTCCAACGTAGTACTGATTCTTGTGGATTCGTTCAGGACTGTGTCCTGGAAGCAGAGTTAGGTTCTGAAGGTCAACGTCAGATGTCCAATTAGCCAGCCAGATGCTGGAATACATGGCCATTACGTTGTAAATTCCGAACACTAAGAATATCAGAATGGTGACAACAATCCCCATGGATTTGGCATATGCCTTAAGAACCGATGCTTTCACCTGATATACAAGAAAAAATAACAATTGCAGGAAACCTAAATCAAACAAGATTTCATTTATTTTTAACAAGTACGTAAATCACAGCTTGTTCTTTCTTTCTGTATACAATTTTTTGCTTGTAGTTAAGATTTATCACGGGATTGTTCATCTTTTGGAGCTTGACAATATATATATCTTGTAATACCAAAGAATGCGTACATTACCTTTAGTATGCATGTTTCCAAAACTAGCTTTGTAGACAGAATTGTTTGTCTGCGGTATGTCACAAATATTACTTTCAATATTCTACCAAACTACGAAAACAGATACAGCATGAAATATAGAATCTGTTACTGAAGTTGTCCGATTCGATGTATGTTTTCTAGCTTTTATCCCGCAATTACGCAGTGCTCTGTTTTCATTTATAATGATATGTGCTTTTTCAGACCCTTAAATACTCAAGTAGTAATATTCACAGGCTACTTAATCTTCATGCCATTAGGACCCCTTCAATAACTGGGTGTTTGTGTTCCTGTGTTCTTTGATAAACAATATGCTCTTCTGACATTGAATTGCTTTGGTGATCATGTTCAATAGTAATTACATGCATCTTTTTTTAGCCCAGGAATTCTCAGAACCAGTTTTTACAATGTTTTTTTTTTAAAATCAGTATGTGTTGTATATGTATCTGCTTCAATACCTATATTTCGAATGTCCTACGGAAAACCCGTGTCTCTGTATGAGACTCATATACGTACACATATATACCCCTGAAAACGTTAACGATCTAGGAAGACTTTTCCGATCAGGAATAAAAACTTAAAATACCTGTCCATTTCACTTTATAAATACTGGGTATTAAATATGTGTATGTAGTCCTTAACGAGCAGTCCTATGACAGCTCGTAACACATACAAGGTAAATTGCTTACAGGGGCTATAGCTGTTGGAAACAAAAAAGAAAATTGACACCATAGTGAGTAATGATCGATGATGTTGTGATAACGTATTTCACATTTTACTATTTCTGGTGCTGTTGAGATGAATGATGAATGCAATAATTATAATTTTACTGTGTACATACTGTTTGCCAGCATACACTTGAAGAACATTTCGACTATTTGCAAAGCGCATACAAGAATTTTCAAGGAACCAATTCATTATAAGTCATTCTAAGGTAATGAGTTTTTCTTCTGTTTTTACATCGTTATAAACGTTTTTAAATATTGGATCAAAATTACATCTAGTGATTAATTAGCACACCTTAAATTATAGTGATAGTCACTTTCCAGACCGGTTCCGTGATCAACAGAGAAGAGTAACTAGAACTCACTAGGTCTTTTTTGATATTGCATTCTAAAAATTAAATATTTTTTAAGGACCGATATAAACCATGGTATTGACACTTACACTGCAGAAGCATTAATGTATTTTTGGTATTTACTTACTGTTCCAGTTTCTAGAGTTTCCTCTTCTATTAATTTGTCTTCAGCTGGATCATGAAACACGCTGGACTCTCTTGATCCGGTGTGACTCGTTATTTTCTCCATAGAAAACTCAAGTCTATTCAGTTTAGAAGATATCGAATCGAATCCTGAGGAAGAATCTGAAACTGATCTTTCAAATCTCCCATACTCCCCAAACGACAAGTTTTCTATTTCTATTGGTACCTTCAACAGTATTGGATTTGTCTCCCTTGAGAACGAGTGTCTAAATCCTCCATCAATTGACGCTTCGTGTTGTATTATTGGAGTTACTGAATATAGTAGCTCCCCTGTATGCCCAGATAACATATTCCCATTTCTTCCAGCTTTGGATTTTGCTTGAGTTATATTGATGGACCCAGTATCTGAATCAGACTTTCTACAAGGGCAAAAACATTCATAAGCACTCTGATTAAGTGTGATGATATAGGCAAACCTTATTATTAGGAAGGAGCAAGCGGTAGTGGTGGTGTCATGTGATGATGTGATTTATAAATTATTGTATAAGCTTTATTGTCTTCAATATTTGTAAGATAATACTGTATCAGTAATTTTGCGAGAACAAAAGGAATGTGTCCGAGTTGGTGAAAAAGTAACTGCCACAATAATTAAGTTTAACTAAGAATCCACTGAAACATTATATATATATATATATATATATATATATATATATATATATATATATATATATATATATATATAAAGGTGTATATCATACCTTTCATTTATTATACATTTATAACATAGAATTATAAAACGTTCAGATCATGTTACTATTTCGGGTCTAAGGAGTACCTTGTTAGTGAATGAAGAACCAAGTCCACTGCCTTCGTTGTGCTCTGGTCAGAGCTGAAATCCGATTGAAGTGAACTCAGTTTCTCCAGGACTTTTCTTTTAAATTCTTCATCTGAAAAACCGTTGTATTCATGCATTTAGTGCTAGTTAATTTATGTTATATTTAATAAATGTAGATATCTAACAATGAATTTAAGTAATTTAAGTCCATTAATCTCCCAGAAACATGTGGAATTGATCTAACATGAGAAGAGAGAAGTTCATAACTATATATGTATATTTTTGAGTACGCACTCGCGATTTCATTATCCTCTGTACTATTGAGATAAGTCCTGAGGAACTGTGCAAAAGCCCCATCATGCTCCATAAGCTCCTCATATGACCCTATTTCAGAAATGGTGCCTCCAGACATCACCACTATAAAGTCCACCTCGGGCAGCCAGTGGACACCATGGGTCACCAACACTCTGGTCTGAGAAAGAAAGAAAAGCATACATATGTTGATTTGTAATAATAGACATCTCACTGGACTAAAATGGTTTCACCTTCACTAATGTAAACTTAATAATAGTTCAATAAAGTCTTTGACTTTGATTAACGTTTTCACTCGCTTATGAGTCGGGTTCAAATTCAAACAACACAGACAATGGTCTGACAACGCATAATGCGTCGTACCTTCAGGGTCTATGTTGTTTATTCTACTGATCACTCCTACGAAACGGCAGAGGCACACACCTGCTGGACCGTTACACGACGACCGATATGGGTCTATGCACGTTATGTTTATGCTGACTTGTACATGATTATTGCAATACTAGCCTTTTTTTCACTATATTCTTTATTTAAGTTAGCACAACTATAATGGTCATGCCGAACAATTATCTATATTTGCATGCCAACTAATTTGATTATGAGTTTTAAAATACTGCACTGCCAGGATCAGTGATGACTTTAAAAGCAGATTTTAGAAAATATTCTAATTGCATTAGATTGTTATAAGCTACGGCAGTTAATTTATCAAAGGATGGAAATGCTTATCGAATACTGTGTTATGTTATGTTGCCTGTGAGCTTTGCCTACTATGTTTTGTCGTTTATCACATGCTACAGCCAATTGTATATCGTTTGCGACATCCAAAATAAGTGATTTAATGTTTAAAATGATATAATTGAACTAATACATAAAGTCAAAGCCATCTTAACGATCCCCCAGGGACCCATATTTAGGCGTTTGATATGAACATGTCAGGGACCCATATTTAGGCGTTTGGTATGAACATGTCCTGTTTCGGTGAAGTAAAAAGTGTGTTGATTTGTATATAAATATTTTTTATGGAACTTATACATGTTTATAATTGTGGTGACATGTGCAAGTATAGCAGGTTTGATTGTAGTTGAACGTAAGACCAATTGTGTTAGAAAATGATACAAGCTGTCCTCGCACAGATTGCCCGAAAGCTGTTATAATATCTATTTATAGCTGGTATACATTATGTATATATGTAATTCCTAAAATAAAAAGATGCCAAGAATATTATGATTTACTTCTGGTACCTTTCCTTTCAAAAGACCACTATCACTGATAACGTTATCAAAGATATGTCTTCCTACGTGGGAGTCGATAGCACTGAGGGGGTCATCCAGAAGATAAATGTCCGAGTCAAAATAGATGGCTCTGGCCAAACTGAGCCTCTGTTTCTGTCCTCCACTCAAATTGATGCCCTACAAATGCAATGTCATTAAAGACTTATTGGCAGAAAGAAAAACAAATAAACAGACATATTTCAAAAAGGTTTTGTAAGAAATCTTTAGATATGGATATATTGGCCCCATTAATTTTTGCATCCTAAAAATGTTGAAATAGCACGTGATATTCGAATAGAATCGTATTCGACATGGACAAAAAGTATGTGTATGTAGTAAATTCAACAATAAAGTCTTGTACAATTTAAAAGCCAGTAGAAAGCATATGTACCAGAACTACAAATGAAAGAGCTGCCTTATAATTATTTAAACACTATTCTTTCTTGTTCACAGTGCCACTATATAACTAAGATTTATCGGGGTAATCTAAGATAGGTTTAATAAAGTCATTACAATTATGTATTTACTTTAACAATATACCCGCTGCAGTGAATAATTATTCAAAGCTCCTTACAATGTAGATATTACATAAAAACAAAAACCGGAGGGGGGTGGGGTATATAAATAGAGTCCAAACTATCGATAAATGTTTCTCTCTTTCTCGTATACATTATAATGGTTATGAGAGGCATTCGATCAAAATTCACCTGCGCCAATAAGACGTTAAGAAATGAATACATTCAATAAGAAACTATCATATCTCTACCAAATCATGTAAAGTCTCTGTCCAGATTGATACAGTCGCGTTAAAGGTATTAATCTTTATGTATCCCACGCTGTTTATAGTGGAAGACAGCGTGGACATTTATATATATTGGACAGTTAGACATATCTGATTGTTATTATTAGGCATAGTTGGCATCAGGGGGACAAAACTAAACTTTATCTGATATTATTGTACCTTTTCACCAATTTCTGTTGCATCTTTTGCTGCAAGCAGGTCAAGGTCATGTGACAAAGCACATGCTTCTACAATTTTCCAATATCTATGGCAATCAAACTTTTTCCCAAACAAGATGTTGTTCCTCAAGGTGGCATTTTGAATCCAGGCTTGTTGCGAAACATAGGCTGTGCTACCCTGGAAAATTAATCTCAATTGCAACCAGTTACATTGTTATATTAAGCACAACGTATTATACATTCTTGATAATTATTAAACAAACTATCCTGCAAAACAATGAATGATTGTTCACAATTAACCACATTGTTAAAAAAATTAATTCACGGAGTAAATAGTAAACTGTGTTCAAATAATTATCAATGTGTTATTTAGTGTAGACAACCTTGAAATAATGATCGAAGTCTCATTTAATATAACAAATACCAGATATAAGATCGCGGTTTTTTGTACGTTATGTTTTATGACAAGGTTTCAGCTGAACTCGTTCATGACATATATGTATGACTTTTTCACAAAGTGAACTTCAATGATAAAGATGAATTAGAAAAAAAAACCAGCTCTGATATCAACAAAAGGAATTGGTTCTAATTCCTTTTTAACAATCATTAGGTTGGGGGGGGGGGGGGTTCTTCACAATTAATGGGCAAAGTCAATTCAGAGATTTACTTGTGCTATATAAAGTCAAAGGCACACAAAAATCATGATCCGTTTAAAACCAAAGTCAACATTTTTATCAGGAGACAGTCTTCAAGAATGTATAAGATCTCCTTAAAAAGGAAACATTGTTTTCACATTACGATGAAACATGATGATGATGATGATGATGATGATGATGATGAGGAGGAGGAGGAGGAGGAGGAGGAGGAGGAGGATCTAAGATAAGTTAAAAAGTATTATTTTTATCTTTTTCTTAAACATCCTTCTCCAGTCATTTTATTTTCATTATTATTATTATTATTATTATTATTATTATTATTATTATTATTATTATTATTATTATTAATTTTATTATTATCATTATCATTATTATTATTATTATTATTATTATTATTATTATTAAAACCTTGATCTCACAATTGATCATATAAATATCAATATAGGTAAAATAACACTTGTTTTTAAAGTTTTCTGTATAGATAAAAGGTTACCACGACAGCAATGTTTCCGCTGATTTTCTCCATTTCTCCTAAAATAGCCGACAACAATGATGATTTGCCAGAACCAACTTGTCCTACAACTGCGATTAAACTTCCTTGGGGGATTTTCAGGTTGATGCTTAAAAATACAACACAATAAAATCCAAAACAGTACAATACATGACATTACAATACAATGCAATGCAAGACAAGACAAGACAAGACAAGACAAGACAAGAAAAGACAAGACAAGACAAGACAAGACAAGGCAAGGCAAGGCAAGACAAGGCAAGACAAGACAAGACAATACAAAACAAAGCAATTCAATGCAATGCAATGCAGTACAATGCAAAGAAGAAAAGCACAGTACACATTACTAAAATACACAAGCTATTTACGTTACAATAAACAAGTAAAATTTTGTTGGTGATTATGGCCATTTCTATCATTGCATTTTCATAGATCACTTACATTTGAAAAAAGATGCATGTAAATCTGTTCTAATCCATAAACATAAAGTATCGAATTTGTGCCGGTATATCAGTCTAATACGTTATGCTTTCACGTTTTGCCGGTATATCAGTCTAATACGTTATGCTTTCACGTTTTGCCGGTATATCAGTCTAATACGTTATGCTTTCACGTTTTGCCGGTATATCAATCTAATACGTTATGCTTTCACGTTTTGCCGGTATATCAATCTAATACGTTATGCTTTCACGTTTTACCGGTATATCAATCTAATACGTTATGCTTTCACGTTTTGCCGGTATATCAGTCTAATACGTTATGCTTTCACGTTTTGCCGGTATATCAATCTAATACGTTAATGCTTTCACGTTTTGCCGGTATATCAATCTAATACGTTATGCTTTCACGTTTTACCGGTATATCAATCTAATACGTTATGCTTTCACGTTTTGCCGGTATATCAATCTAATACGTTATGCTTTCACGTTTTACCGGTATATCAATCAAATACGTTATGCTTTCACGTTTTACCGGTATATCAATCTAATACGTTATGCTTTCACGTTTTACCGGTATATCAATCTAATACGTTATGCTTTCACGTTTTACCGGTATATCAATCTAATACGTTATGCTTTTTATTATGCATTTCTCGTGATTACCTATTTGTTTAACGGAGTAATTCAATACATACATCCTCTTTTGATATGTCGGGCATTTCGCAATGACAGATTTGGGTCTACGTTGGTCTACGTTGGCCAGTAGCTATAGCTTGAACGGATATTTTGAGGCCTGATCTACTGTGGCGTTTTCTTAATGAGAAAGGTAACACTACGTTGTTCACCTGAAATTACAACTATGGTGGATAATGTGGACATTGATCTGTTGCTGCAGTTTGCACTAACATAACTTGGTCTTCTCGGTCAGTGTCAAATTATATCTAGAACGGATACTCTGGACCTTTATATGTTGAAGCATTTGTGATGACAGATCTGTGTCTACCTTGGTCGCCTGTAATTATAGCTAGAATAGATAGCATGGATCCTGATCTTTTAGAGCATTTTCTGATGACAGGCTTTGTGTCTACTTTGTTTGCCTTATACTTTATATATGAAATAGAATGTTGAACCAAATTATTTGATGACGTGTGCATTTACGCTATTTAAAGTTTGGCATATGTCCAACATAGACAAATATGATAATTGAAATCAATATAGTATACCTTACCTAGTAAGGCTGTTTGCTATGTCTGAATCCCATGTAAATACACCATCTTCGATGACAATTGAATCTGTACCTCCTGAAACAAATTATATGCTTTCTGGTTGTATGATGTGAACAACATACAACAAATATTGTTCATTAAATCTAACTATAACTTCTTTTTACATTATCCGTTGATGAATTACATCCTTATGTTCCAATTCTAAATGTATTAGGAAATACTTGATGACGGAACTTATTTTCGCTTTTGTAATCTTATCAATTTGTTAAACACCTTAGAAGAAAACAGTCAATAATATTTGATCTGCTCTGACTGTTTAATACAAAAGGTGAAGCTTTACAAATATATCAATAAAACTAGTATTGCAACGAGGCTATGATGATTTTCAGATATCATATTGATGAACATTCTAATAATATTAAGAAAATATAGCATGAAATTTGGTTTCATTTTTATTTTTATTTTACCGGATACTATGGACGAACCCCTGACGTTGAAATTCTCAGCTAGGTCAGAAGAGTTGAGAAATTTGTCCAGTCTCTTGAGTGACACGTTGGCCTGGTTAAAACAGAAAAATGTATAATGTAGATATATATTCTAATTACATCAGGAAACTATAGTCTTTGTAAAAGACATCATAATACTCACATAATTTGTTAGCATCACCCAGTCTTTGCCTGATGATGGTAATATGTGATTTGCATATCTACGTCATGTCTTTGGTAATATTTGTTACTATGGTAAGGTGTGCAACAAGAGAGGGTCTGGCTCATGAAAGGTCAAAAAGCCATCGTTGTATGCTTGTATAGAATAGAATGAATGGCCAAATTTAAAAATGTCATTATAATTAAGCATTTTGTGTACATACATAATAACCCAATATAGTCATCTCCTCAGCTTACAGAGACAAAACTATTTAAAATATAACAGTAGCATTTTGTACCAGCAAATACTGCTGACTGAAAACGTCTTGGTGAATTTTTAGCTAAAAATAATCAAATGGGACAAATATATAAGCAATTAAACATGATAAAGGTGCGCCATCTATGTAATAGTAAACAACTGCCCAATTGAAATTTTATAATCGAATATAGTTATTTTATTGAACTGGCTATTTAGCTCTTGCCGGTACGGTACCGATCCTGTGACCTGGCTTTTCCGGAAAGGCCGCACAAGCAGGAAATGTTTTAATGGTATGACATGACTGACCGTACTTGAACCCCCGATCCAAACTAGTACATTTTTATTTTTATTTTTTAAAGTAAAATTACAAAATTTTCAAAGAGATTCCTTGCTAAATTAATTAATTCACTCATTTAAATTTGCCAAAACGTTCAAGCGCAGGAAGATTATATTGCCAACTTAAAATGTAAAAGCCGTGAAATTACGAATATTTAGTACGACATTGTAAGACTCTATGTCCATACACAACCTTCCTTCATTCAGGACAAAACGTATTACCTTGAGAAATGTAAGGCCAGTAGCTAATGCTTGTTTCACTACATGTAATATCTTTCTATGCCAAAATTCCACATTATTCCACATGAGGGAATATATACAGGAATGTAAAGAACCGACAAATATCCGATAGCATAAGTACACAAAACAAAAACGAAATAATGATACGGTGATGACCTCCTAAAATACAATAGAAAAAGGAAACACTAAACGAATAACCTTCACATGAAAAAGAAAACACTAAACGATAATCACAGGAAAAAGGAAACACTAAACAAATAATTTTCACAAGAAACGGGAAAAACTAAACAAATAACCTTCACAGGAAAAAGGAAACACTAAACAAATAACCTTCAACCTCACGTTACACAAGACATCCCACAAGTAGGTGACATCATTCTAAACAATGACCAACCGCTGAATCCTGCGAAGTGATGAAAATGACCTTTCTATATAAAAATAGATGCAGCACCGCCTTGAACTAAAATTTTGGAAGACTTTGTAGAAACAACAAAGTTAAATCCACTCTAGGAACGAAGAATAGTTGGAAAAATCAAAGCTTTGTGGAGATGAACGATGGAAGACGACACGATGCAGGAAAAAAAATATGTTTTCAAGCACAATCACAACTGAAAAATTAAAGTTTTAGAATCAGATTACAACTTAGAACATGTGATCTACGTCATCATATGAAAGGTATGCTGAATCCAATATGTTGGAAGGACACAGAAAAAAGTATTAGACTAAATCTACACAAATCCGATTGGCAAACTAAGGCAATGGAAATTAGCCCTGTGCCATAACATTTCCAGGTGTATGAAGCATTACATTTGTGCATAAAAACTGTCATCTTGCGTCCTCGAGTAGTTCTTGACGTTTAGTGATACGAGACTTATGTTATCCGAACGTCGCTTAAAAGACGATTGATGGCAGGCCGTCGCATAAGCTCTTTTGGTCTTCACCAACAGACCTAATTGCTAATGATAAAGTAATATTTGTCACTAACCATTATTAAATTATTAATCGTCGTTGGAGTAATGTTCATCACAGATCGGAGGATGTTGAACAAGGCAAGGGAGACAAACGCTGTTTGCGGAGAAATTATGTGCTCCTCACTGACAAACACATACGTAGCAAGCGTAGCCAGTCCAACCTGTCAAATAAAACATGGCTGTAAATTACAAAGGAAAAGAGACAACATTATTTAAGTGAAGTTACAGATGCCCTTGAAGCTAATAATCGAAGGCAATTTACAACGTTTTACAAGTAGAGAAGAAAACACTTTTTGATTGAGCTGAAGAGATTTAAATATATATTTGTTGAAAACAATAAGCATGAGAATGCGCTGGATGATTACAAAGTAATGCCCCTAAAAAAGCATTTTAAATAAGCAATGACCTCTGTTATTCTAATTCGCATAAATCGAGTCGTAGCAAATTTTAAATTTATGCTAATATTTTTTAAAAAATGCGTAGTATATAGTTAACAGAAGCACCATTTATCATCTGAGATGAGATAAATTATGGGCGTTTTATAATTATTATACATGTAATTGTAAGACTTAAATAATCCAGCTCAGATATCTCACCACAAAAGGTGCAGTATTCCATGAGAAAGTCATGAAAGCAGAGAGGAAACAGGACTTCATTAGAATGCGCAGCTCCTTGTCACGAATGAACTTGACCTTATCTCGAAATGACATCTCCCATGCATGCAACTTCAAAATCTGCATACAAGTGAGAAACAGAAATTTAAAGCGAATTAAAATTTCATCATATAATGAGATTTTCTTGAATGTTACCACAAAAACAAGGCTACTATATTGCCTTTAAATGTTCATGAAGATTTTGTTTATTTTGTTTCTTTAGAACATGAAAGTTTTATGAAAAGGTATCAGTTATAAGTTTAACATGATTTTTAAGCTTAGATATAGTGTTATTGGTTAATAAAGGACAATACATTGCTAACAAATCTTTGCATTTGATGAATAGCAGACTTTCATATACGGGATAAATATACATTAAAACCTTAATGTACAAGTGTTTATATGACTTTCAGTTCGTAGCTGATTTCACAACAGCTAAAAAGATGTGCAAAAACGTTTTGTAACCTAAACTTTTTTTTGACGGATAATAGCATCCAACAAAAATTATGATATTGAACATCTACCATTTTTAAGATCATTGCCAGTGAACTCATTTTACAACATTTCTAAATTGGTCGAAAGTAACCGTGGCTAACAAACTGCTATTCTGTATAGACACGCAAATTATTTGTTCCTGCGATATCAGATTTTGTTACGTTATAAATTTCATTGCTTAGAAGATTCATTTTCGCAATACAGTGACATACTGGGTCCAGCGTACTTAGTGCAATTAAGTAAATATTCCAATTTGCCAAATTGTATCCTTGCCATTTTTTTCAACAACTTGAATATTAATTATTTATGGATATCAATAAAATGTTACACAGCTCTTGATTCATTTCAAGTACGGTGGCTTATTGACTGCAATTTATATTTCAGCCATATACATCATTAAAGGTATCGAATGCGAATATTATAAAACTCAGTATGCACGAAAGAGATACAGTATTGTGAAACTCGTTAAGGCTGAATCCAGTCAAAAGCTCTCATTACAAGTTATAATCCACACGTCACATTACAGTTACAGTCCACACGTCACATTTACAGTTATAGTCCACACGTCACATTACAATTATAGTCCACACGTCACATTACAATTATAGCCCAAGTCAAAAGCTCTCATTACAATTATAGCCCAAGTCAAAAGCTCACATTACAATTATAGTCCAAGTCAAAAGCTCTCATTACAATTATAGCCCAAGTCAAAAACTCACATTACAATTATAGTCCAAGTTAAAAGCTCACATTACAATTATAGCCCAAGTTAAAAGCTCTCATTACAATTATAGCCCAAGTCAAAAGCTCACATTACAATTATAGCCCAAGTCAAAAGCTCACATTACAATTATAGCCCAAATTAAAAGCTCACATTACAATTATAGCCCAAGTTAAAAGCTCACATTACAATTATAGCCCAAGTCAAAAGCTCACATTACAATTATAGCCCAAGTCAAATGCTCACATTACAATTATAGACCAAGTTAAAAGCTCACATTACAATTATAGCCCAAGTCAAAAGCTCAAATTACAATTATAGCCCAAGTCAAATGCTCACATTACAAGTATAGCCCAAGTTAAAAGCTTACATTATAATTATAGCCCGAGTCAAGACTCAAGAGTTCAGATTACAATTAGAGCCCAAGTCATTAGCTCACATTACAAGTATAGCCTACGTTAAAAGCTTACATTATAATTATAGTCCGAGTCAAGACTCAAGAGTTCAGATTACAATTAGAGCCCAAGTCATTAGCTCACATTACAAGTATAGCCCAAGTTAAAAGCTTACATTATAATTATAGCCCGAGTCAAGACTCAAGAGTTCAGATTGCAATTAGAGCCCAAGTCACTCACATTACAAGTCTTGCCAAAGTTAAATAGTTCATATTACAAAATATTATAGCCCCATTTAAAGAGTTTACATTATAATACACCCACATTTACACGTTTCATATTATATTTATATTTACAATTAAAAGTTTTACATTACAATGATACCCACAGTCAATTAGTTCACATTATAAATATATCCACACACAACAGGTTACAATGATAACTAGTCACAGAATTAGTATTAGAAATATAAACACTGTGAGGAAGTTACATTGTTGAGTCCACCACCTATCCCAGTTAACATACGCACACTTTAATTTATTTTAACGTTTTTATTGCAGTCCGGTCTTTAATTATGTTTGTATGAACAACTTTTTGATGAAATAATCTGAATATTTTACCTTAAAAAAGGGGTTTATAAATGGTGTTCTACATGAATTGGTGACCTTTATATTTATAGATGTTTGCTCGAGACATCTTAGATCGAACGAATGAAACATTAAACGGCAAACAAAGGAAATTTGTATACTGACTGTGTTCAAAAGAATTAATGCACAAATCTATAGAAAATGTGGTAGTTGCAGAAGAATAGTTTAACTAGAGAAAGTACGAAAGTGGTATATTCGTGCAAATATTATTTTTGAACAAACAAATCCTTCCCTGCTCTTATAAACATGGATGAATACAGACCAAGACTTGAACGGACTGCTTATCAAGAATATTTTATTACTGGCCATTTATAAAGACAACCTCGGCATTGGTAACGCCTACTTCATGTGGCTATTTAATTTAGGCATGCACTAGATCTGATTAATTACAAGCAGTGTATAAATGTATTCCACCAAATACAAGTATTTGCACTGTATGGGGACACTCGTATAAATTTAAAAACACCAAGATACATATCCAAGAAAATGGTTTTAAAATTTCCAGTCATAGTATGCATCCACGATGATAGACTTTTTACTTAGTTTTTTTTCTTCTAATCTTTGGATGAAATATTTTCACAATGCATCAGGTTAAAAAAGTATTGTCATCTAACGTTTAAAGGTGAAATCACTTAATCTCATTTTTTCACAATCTAAATTGAACCTACAAGTCAGAAAGTTAGAGCTGAACAAAATTGAATCGATATGGACAAATGAAAGTAAGTGAAAATAGTAGTTGTACTTTATAATTAAATCAGGTCTCATTAGAACATAATAATAAACAAATTAATGAATAAATATACCTCACAATGTAAGAAAAATTCTCCCAAAAAGTATATGCAAAACTTTCCCAGATTAATAGCAAATTCTTTTTTACTTGATCCAACTAGACATGAGAAAGAAACTTGGTCGACCTCATATAGTTTAACCAACATGGCGGCAGAATATAGAAACGGATTAATGAATGGATAACGCACGTTACGAAACATCGTGCGAGGAACATGTAACAGACAGCTGAATATGTAGCTTTAAGTAAAGAAAGAAAGTTTCAAACTGTTTGTCTTCACAGCGTAATCGTTAAATAGAGGTCAGATAAAATTGTGTACAATGTACGTGACAGCCCATTTACAGTTGCTGGCTTCCTCCCGTTGTACTAGTTTTCTCCTCGAGATCTCAACACGGGGCCTCTCCGTCAAAAAACTTGACTCGATCACACGGTCTACATTTGTACATTTCGAGTAAGAATTCCAAATCTGAAATAGCATCTATTATTCAAAATGTTTTAGAATGGAGAGACCTAAGGCATTTCGAGTATGTAAATGGATACATCTTATAATTTGATTATATGTGAACAAATGCCCCGATACAGATATTCAAGGAGTCCTATATGTGGTAGGTTCTTACAATATTGAGACCTGATACACAAAATTAAATTTTGTATGATGTAATGAAATCACCTTATAATATACTCCAATAAGCCAAGAAATAATTGTGTTTATCGATAAACGATAAATACAAAATACGACCGATTAAATGTGATCCATAACATAACCATGGAATACGAAGCGGTACAAAGCATGGCATTATAGTGAGGGAAGACTATAATAAGCCCATTGCTAACGTAATAATATATTCATATATCATGCTTTCATGCATATTTAGCTGCATTCAGATAATCTTTAAGTAACAGTCTTGTAGTTTAAGAATACTGCTAATGACCAGAAATAAACTGAAACTTTACCTTGATGCCATTCAGTATTTCTGTTATCAGTTTAACTCTCTCATCTTTGTGTTTCATCTGCTGATCTTCCAGCTTATGGATTTTCCTTGTTATAATGGCATTCAGGGGCATAAGTAGAATGAGTACAGCTAGACCAGCCAACATGGACGGCCCAACCATAACGTAGAGAAGGCTTAGGGCAATAATGACCTCCACTGGACTCGACCACAAGCCCCAGAAGAAGTAAACAAAGGAGAAAATTCGCTCGACATCCACTGACATCAAATTAACGATCTCACCAAGAGTAAATTCCGTTCTTACTTTATTGTTAATTGTAAGGGCCTGAAATGCAAAATAATTTTTTCATGTTTTAAATATTATTTCGGTAATCGTACTTTTTAGTCATATGTCTCGACAAATCAAGACTACTTCTGTAGTATCCGAGATAAAAGGATGAAATGCTGCCCCGTTTTATGAGAAAAGGGTTAGGTAGCTGGCAACTAAAAACAGTTTTGGTCCGGTAAGAACTCCCCGTTTACATCCACTAATACCTTTGCGCACACAGCAATACTGTGAAAATAGCTTTAGAAAAAATGATTTGATAGGATGCACAATAAAATTTACATCTGCATACCAAGTTTATTCAAAACAGTATTGAACACAGACAACTAATTCTTTCTAATGTTTTGTAATGCTAATGCTTGGCCAATTTATTTTATTTTATTTTGTGATAAGACCGACAAATCACGATTACGTCATGTGAGTATCCGAGATAAATGAATGAAAACGGTATGCTGTCCCGATTTATGAGGAAAACATTAGGTAGGTGCCCATTAAAAGGGTTTTCGGTCCTGTAAGATCTCTCCGTTCACTACTACCTCTATGGTCACAGCAATACTGTGAAAAGTAGTTCTCTGATCCAGCGTACTAATTTTATAAATTTTCCTGCCAATATATACCATTTTCTTCCATATATTATTTTCAGAAAATCGAATACGGTTGATCATAAACAAATACGCTGTATGTGACCTTAGTCTCTTTTCAATCAAATGAAACGAGAAAAATCTTATTCAATTAAGACATATATTTTCATTCTTTAATTTGATGATTAAAACGATCGAACAATATTTTATTTTATTGTGTTAGGCACACACACACATGCAAACAAACAGACGCATTTTCTGAAATCAAAATAAATGGTGAACCTTAAATGCAATCCAGAAAATCAGTTTGCATGTTTGAGTAATATGGAGTTTTCCATACATATATATCATCAAATAATTCTCAGTATATTTGCATTTTAGATTACTAACAATAATAAAATATGTTCATACTTTGCTGTAAACCGCTGATATGAGAGCTGTTTTGACTCGCAGTGCTACGATCATTGTCTTGTAACAAAGCTGTTGATATACAAATGATTTTACAGAGATATTGAGCATGAATCCTGTCACCATCACATATCCCTTCCATGACATCATTGAGGTATCCTCTGCAAAGTCAATCAGGAGCCTGAAATAGGAACAAAATTATTGGTCTGGTATTAACACATTTTTAAACAACTAGTGCTTGACCAGCCAACTCACGCAAACTATAATGGAGGATGACATGTTGAATTATTTCAGATACAAGATGTATACACATTGCATACGACATCGGTAAATAAAATGGCCACTGGAATTCAAAATTGTTGAAATGTCTAGTACAGTAAAGAGATTATATCAGCTTAGAATCTGCGTATTTTCATTTATTGGCATGCCATACATACAAAATTTATAATACTCTAAAAAATAAATTCTAAAGACTATATGTATGTATGTATGTATGTATGTATGTATGTATGTATGTATGTATGTATGTATGTATGTATGTATGTATGTATGTATGTGTGGGATGGTAGGTGGGGTGGGGTTCTTTTATGCTGACTTATGATTTTTTGCTGTTGAACCTGAATATTTTTTCAACTGATCGTTTACTTTGATTTAACCTATATATAATCTGTGTAACCTTCAATATTAACACTCGTTTTTAATTATACACATTGCATAGAATGAAATAATTGTACAGATTTAGTCGTAAACTCTAAATACTCACTTGAGAAGAATTACATTCCCAATGTTGAACATGGTTGATGGTATCTTTAAAAGTTGACTCAGAAAGAGGTCAAATCCGAACGATTTGACCAGTACTTTTAAAAGTGATATTCTTCTTTGTTTGTCATCGCTACAGAAATCACGTGGACTAGACTGGTCACATAAAGGAATTGCACACTCAGCTTCATGAGCCGATATACAGTCTGATTGCTGTTGATTCGTCTTTGTAAATATTGTCCTACAGAAATGAAAAATGATGATGTCTACAAAAACTTTTCACCCCTATAAAACACTCATGCATACTAACACACACACACACACACACACACACACACACACACACACACACATATATATATATATATATATATATATATATATATATATATATATATATATATATATATATTATATTATATAATATTTAACTGAGATTTTAATTGTGCTTGATTTTTAATTATTTCTATACATATAGGTGTATACGTTTATGAAATTATTTATTTTAGAAACTCAACAAAAAGTTATATTTATATTTACTTGGAGATAAAGTTTCACTAAGATAATACACAACCAGGTACATTATGTTTACATCCATGTATTTTTTGCATAAACATATAATGCTGTAACATACCTTGCTCGCAAAGACTGTAGTTCTTTCTGCCAGGTATAGTTGAATCTGGATACAACTGTACTCGACTTGATATGTGGGTACAAGGGAAACACATCATCCACTGACAAAGGACTTTTGTATCCTGTCCATACCAGTCTATATTTGATTGACATAAGTGTGTCCATATTAGTCTGTATTTCAGATACGATCGTCCATATCAGTCTATATTTGAGATACGAGTGTCCATATTAGTTTGTATTTGACATACGAGTGTCCAATACAGTCTATATTTAACTGCCGTGCATCTGTCTATATTTGACTGTCGGGCGTGTGTCTACATCTGTCTATATTTGACGGCCGTGCGTGTGTCTATATCTGTCTATATTTGACGGCCGTGCGTGTGTCTATATCTGTCTATATTTGACTGCCTTGCGTGTTTATATCTGTCTATATTTGACTGTCATACGTGTGTCTTCATCTGTCTATATTTGACTGCCGTGCGTGTGTCTATATCTGTCTGTATTTGACTGCCATGTTTGTCTATAGCTGTCTATCTTTGACTGCCGTTCGTGTGTCTATATCTGTCTATATTTGACTGCCGTGCGTGTGTCTATATCTGTCTATCTTTGACTGCCGGGTGTGTGTCTATATCTGCCTATATTTGACTGCCGTACGTGTGTCTATATCTGTCTATATTTGATTGAGATACGTGTGTCCATATTAGTCTATATTTGACTGCCGTGCATATGTCTATATCAGTCTATATTTGGTTGAGACATGTGCGATTGTTAAATGCATATAACATTAAGGAATATTCTAACAAAGTTGTGTAATAATGAGTTACAAAACACAGAAAGAACTACAGCGTCATTTGACATTCGAGTAATAGTAACTCAGTTATGAAAACCGTTTATATATAAGCGACATTTATCAATTATCTCCGAAACTATTTATCTGATCATTTAATTGATAGATGCAGGGGCAGATGTGATATTTGGACAACAGCTGAAGCCAGTTTTTGACAAAATATAGTCACGTTAAGGGAAGGTAAATTTTGCCATTTTTAGTAAAACGAAAACAACGTATCATGTTCTTATTATTTTACACTGACAAGACTCCAAAGATCATGTGTAATTTTCAATTATAATATACTATAGAGCAAGAAAATGTCATTATTATATTAAATTTAATTGACAATTGCAGTATTAATTAAACTTTATAAACACATCTTGGCTACAGTTGAGATATATTTCGAAAGTCAACAAAGGTCAGCAACAAGTGTCAATCATTTCAAGCATTGTGTTCCAAATTTCGAAATCAATAGATCATGAGATATGACAGTGATTCAATTTCCTTTTATGCTTTTAATTTCTCCAACATTTCTATTAAATTGTTGATATTTAACTAAAAAATATCTTTTCCTCATCATATCTTTCTTTAAAATATGCTCCTCCCACCATTTCAGTAATTAACGCTTCTTTACCTATCTGACAAGCAAATGTCTCACACAAATTTTATTCAGGATGTCAGTCACCAATGTATTCAAACCACGTGGTTATAAACAGTTATGTTGCTCACGACAAAATAAATATTGCGGTTTGAGAATATCGCAGAAAAATTGATATAACACTGTGCGGGATATTTGTTTCATTTCAAAATAATTGCTAAATAGCAAGGATTACTACATTTTACGTTTCTGTTTCAGATTTGTTATAGTGATCCTTTATACAGAAATTCATGGGAGCCAATGGAGTAACACGTGTGAATTGTAAAGTCACCTCACATTAAAATATTTAAATATGTTCCAACAAATAAATGTCAAAATAGGCTGCAAAACAACGAAATCATCCCGTCAAGTTAAAACCCAAACAAAAAAACCCCAAACGCATTACTTCACAATTTAATGAAATAAATTACCAACGAGGTAGTTGTATGGGGCACTTCGTGGTCAATGGAAAATTACCATTTGCCCTTAGGAGACATTTTGGGATATTTAGGGACAAGGAGACATCCAAAGTTAAGATAGTCCAAAGGGTTAACATTAGAGGGTAAATGGTAATATTATAGGACGTGGGGGACCTCAGTTGGGGTCACATGCTACATTATTTGAGTTGACCTCAGTGTGAGTCTCTGAATGGGTTCACATGTTTGGCTCCCTTTGTGGGCAAAGCGAATTGAACGTATCATTGTTTATGTCAATAGAAAACATGGAATATTTTGCCTCCCTAACATAGAAAGTTAGGGGAGATGTGTCACTCTCAGGACAACGGAAAATGTAATGTTAAATGATCTAAATTTCAAAACACCACATATATTGCTGTTTTGTTATTACTATCCAAATATATGCTCGTTACAATCAAGCGACTATCATTCGATTGTAATCCCAAAACACACCTATGCAATCTTACATAAAGGAAGAAGTGTTTATATACATATTTCATTGTCAGAAATACAATGACAAAAACTAAACTTATGGACTTTAAATCTACAGATTTAACTCTGCAATAATCCCTTCCACGGAAAATGTCCCACTTATGCTCTTGCAGTTGCTTCTAATTTGGTAGGGGTATGAGTACATTAAGTTTGTTTTGGCATCACATTGATGGTGATAATGGACGTCGTGACGGAAGGCTTCAAAATCTTAGCACGTTGTTTTCCTTCTCTTAGGTGTAGCAAACAAGTCTGATACATTTGTCTTAGATACCTTAACTTCGTCAAAATGTCTTGTAGCACTCACATCGTTTTGTTTTAAAAATAATTCCCTTCCCTCTGTCCTTCTCAATTCAAAGCTGTCCTCTTTCCTTTTTTGGGGGGTCCACAAGTACTGGCTGTTTGACTTGGTCCTAGGTAATGGACCAAACCAGTCCCTCATTGTTATCCTAAATAGTTCATAAAATGTAGGAATACGTTGCCGATGAGACCTAGATATCATGCGATTGCGTTTTCTACCATTTAAAAACTGTGACAAGATCCATAGAATTTGTAAAAATTACTTTGATTTTCGGCCAATCAATACGATTCAAGACCTTGTGATACGTCTTATTGTCCCCTAAATGACCAGCCAAGGGAGTCTCATGGGCTAGACTAAGATTTCGCTCTCTATACGGCTTAGGAACAACAAATTGATATCTCGCGGACTACTCTTCCCTATCGCGTACTTCGGGTGGCCTCAATGGTTTTCATAAGTACCCAATTCATTTCTTTGTTGTTGTTGTTGTTGTTGTTGTTGTTGTAGGGTTTAACGATATTTTTCAGTACATGAAAGGATATATATATATATATATATATATATATATATATATATATATATATATATATATATATATATATAACTTGTGGAGGAAGAACCCCGTAAAACTCTGGAAAGTATCACCGACCCAAAAAAAACAAAATGACTAACAGGTACTTCAGTTTTGCTAAAACGCTGTGAAGCAAGCAAACAGTAAATTTCCGGATCTTGTTCCTGTTCGATAACACGTCTTTGTCCTTTGTCACCGTAATTATAACAAAGATAATGAGTTGTTAACAGAAGATCACTTTGATCAATACCACCTGAGTGATCAATGCCAGGAGCAAATGCGAACTCATCAAAAGCCCGACCAATACATGTCAGCTAAAAGAATAATGTCATGACCAATAACATTTTGGAAAGCTATCTTTACATTAGGTCCAGTATCTGCACATGAATTTGTTTTTCAATAGGATTATCCTCTCTGATCTAATTAAGGCTTGTCAGTTACAAGTAGATTAACCACAACCTTATCTCTTGCTCATTCATTGCAGAAGAAGTCTGATGACAGCTTTAAATAATGGAGAGGAACATTAATAAAGCCACACTCGAAACCCAGAATAAGAAAACCTACACTACAAAACTTCTTTGACAAAAGCAACGTACCTGATAATATGCGACTCTGAGTAGTTTCTATAACCCTTACAATTCAAATAGCGATAGGCTTAGCAGATTCACAAATAAGTGATATAGATAATTAATGGTTTATAATAATAAAATGGGACTGGGATTTGTTTGACTCAACATCTTCCAATACATTACCGTGAATTTCACATGCTTGAAATAAAAGCATTTTAAATCTCTCTCTCTCTCTCTCTCTCTCTCTCTCTCTCTCTCTCTCTCTCTCTCTCTCTCTCTCTCTGTATGTGGTAATCAACAAAATAGTGATAAATCAAAAGAGTGTATTTGGATAGTCGATACAAATTTTAACATTATAATTTCCTGGTCCCCACAGTGATCCATCTCATCCAAAGTTTCTAGGTTTCTGCTAGCAAATTCAATCCGTAGCCCAATTCTCATTGTCCCCAATGTGATCCATGCATTTAAACTTGTGGATAAATTTGTATATGATTTCCGTTACGTCCCCAGAGTGACTCATGTTGTGGTTAACTTTAACAATGTAACAACATAGCCCAAACTGAAGTCAGTTAATTCAATCAATGTTGCCATTTATACACAATATTAAACCTACGGACCGACTGATTAGTCGAACACAAGTTTTCCCACTGTCCACAGTGTTCAAAAATGCATCCTAAGAGCTAATTTTAATTTCCATTTGTCTCAAGAAAGCCTTATAGAAATAGTTTGCATTATACCTGTTCATCCACCAGAAGGTTATTCGTGAAAGAAATGAGGCTCGAACGAGTGGACACACACTCTGTAAGCATATATATATATATATATAAGAAAGTTTTCTAACGTTACGGAATTCTAGCTGCTGAATATAAATTTAGCATTCAATTTCATGAAATATCCCAAGCAAATTGATACATATCAATTTGCAATATTTAATATAATTTAATATGTTTGTAATTAAAGGTTATGTTAAAACATGAATATGTAGCAATTTGAATTTTAAAAAATATCATGTTAGAAATTTAAATCATGTTTTTATGTTTTTCACTTTAACAAAAAAAATGTACAATGTAAACGTCAATCCATTAAAGAGTATTTACGAAGAAGTCTCACAAAATAACGAGCGCACTATATTAAAGAAATGTTAATAGTTGAAATTAGCACAACTTACATGAATAGAACAACTGTATATTTTCCCACCTCCCAACCCCTCGAAAAAAAAGCAAAAACAAAAGAATATCTCGAATTGAATGAAAGAAAATGTGTTTGATTGCATACATACGGTACGCGGAGTTTTGACCACAGGAGCTTTGACCATAGGTGGTTTGACCATAGGTGGTTTGTCCACAGCGGGGTTTGACCATATGTGCTTTGTCCACAGGGGGTTTGACCATAGTTGTTGGAGCATTAGATGTAAGTATATTTGGGGATTAAAGTGAGGGATTAAAAGTTGCATAAAGCATATCTTCAGGGATTATAAATTGTGGCATTTAATTCACTAAAATTTGTATAGTTGAAGGATTATAAGTTGCGTAATGTATATCTTAACGTTATCAAGGGATTATACAGTTAGTTGCGTAATTATATCTTAAGCTGCGGCACTTAATCCACTGCGTGATGCACTGTGCCTATTGGTTGCAAACAAACATCCAGATGACTTGTATTTATACATGATGTAATAATATGATTATGTATAAATGTATAATATATACATTATTTATTTAACTAAATGACAGATATGTCAGTACATCTGTTTGACCATATGTCTGAACATATGGTAATAGATGTAGCAACAATCTCTGTTTACGTTGGTACTTTACATGTATTTATGTATAAATACAAGTCATCTAGTCCACCCAAGTCAAAATCATGGAGAATATTGGGGAGTATAGTACGTATGTGGACCGAAAACAAGCTGTTATTGACTTTTATTTATTACATGTTAATTACTAATTAGCATTCACTTATTGGCAACTCAAAGGAAACTTGTCACATAAAATTTCATTAATTGAACCATAATTTTAAACTCTAAATAACAGTTTATTATTATTATAAAAACGACTTGTGGACAAACCACCTATGGACAAAACCCCGGTGGTCAAACCCCCGCTGTAGACAAACCACCTATGGTCAAACCACCTATGGCCAAAGCACCTGTGGTCAAAGCACCTAGAACCATACATACATACATACATACATACATACATACATACATACATACATACGAATCGCATTATGAAAGAGAGATAAAGTTATATCCTAGACGTCATATTATCACCTTCAAAGTTTCCTTGTCGCATAGAAGCTGATGGTCAGCGAAGGAATGCAGAAAAACTTGTCCAGAGGTTAAACAACAGGAAGCAAAGAACAATGTTACCTTTATGGGATATTCGTGATATTCCTGAAAAGAGGTGTTTCATAAATATTTCCGATTACGACAGTAAATGAAAACAATAATATTTATATTGGGAACAGAAATTATTAATATGGAAAAGAGATGTTCTAATATGCAATATGTATGTTATGATAAGATCAAGCCAGACTTATAAATCATAAAATATTTCATAAAATATTCCAGAAGATTGAAATGCAGAGGTTGTTTAATCATATTGCATGTATTGTTAGCTACATCAATTAGTAACGTAAGGTGCTTATTATTTTTGAATATGTTGCAAACGCAAGCGAAAATTAAACAATTTCGATATCCATATAGTTATAGATAAGTAGAAATCAGAATTAGTCAGACAATATAAAAATGCTCTGCTACAACCATTCCTAGACTTTCACAAATGACTGGTCAAACATCTTGACCACTGTTAGCATCTAAATTCCATCCCAATGATATTCAAAGATATATAGTCCTTAGCTTGAATGATACTGGTGGCGGTCCTCAACAGTATGCACAAATTAAAACACAATATATAACGAACCGTATAACTATCTCAGCTTTGAAAGACACGAATGAGGCATATTACAATTGGAATACTGGCCTGTAAAATCATCTTGGAGTAAAATGGGATTATTTGGAGTAATATCGTTATTGTCCAGTAAAGAAATAGCACACCCGTAGAGATTACACCTTTCCTTCTGGCCAGTTCTGTACAAACACACATAAGAACCTGAAAATGAAAGATAACAGATGTACAAGAATTATATTTTTTCTAATACATACATCATTCTATGCAACACTCCAAATTCCTCTGTTTTAACCATTCCTTGTTATCATAAAGAGTTCTACATGAGTACCCTGTTGTAGCGGCCTTTATGTCATTTTAGGGGCCGTCAGCATTACTAAATTAAATCCGTGTTTCAAATAAAGACTCAGTTTAGGTTAAGAAAGTACATTTAGGAAAGTGTTTGCAAGCTTGATGTTATAAACTATGTTTAAAGGGACACGTTTTATAACTAGTTTAGAGATTTTTAGAATGTGTCGCTAAATATAAAAAAGTCTCTCAAAGATTGATTCAATAAATACTTAACCAATATTTGATTTAAATTTATGTATGGATTGTAATCAATTATGTACATAATGCATATGAATGACAAAGGAAGGATTTTTCTGTTTTTGTTCCTATTGCATGTATGTAAAATGGCTGTGTGGTCTTAATTGCCATATTTGATCTATTCGTATTGTGTGATCACGAGTCAGGATTTGTAATTTATATAGTTAGAAAATGTGGCCCTATGATTTGTATTTTACAATCAGCAACACGTGAAACTTTCCAGTATTTCAAAGTTACAATCTGTAACATGTGCACCTTTCCAGTATTTCAAAGTTACAATCTGTAATATGTGCACCTTTCCAGTATTTCAAAGTTACAATCTGCAACATGTGCACCTTTCCAGTATTTCAAAGTTACAATCTGTAACATGTGCACCTTTCCAGTATTTCAAAGTTACAATCTGTAACATGTACACCTTTCCAGTATTTCAAAGTTACAATCTGCAACATGTGCACCTTTCCAGTATTTAAAAGTTACAATCTGTAACATGTGCACCTTTCCAGTATTTCAAAGTTACAATCTGTAATATGTGCACCTTTCCAGTATTTCAAAGTTACAATCTGCAACATGTGCACCTTTCCAGTATTTCAAAGTTACAATCTGTAACATGTGCACCTTTCCAGTATTTCAAAGTTACAATCTGTAACATGTGCACCTTTCCAGTATTTCAAAGTTACAATCTGTAACATGTGCACCTTTCCAGTATTTCAAAGTTACAATCTGTAACATGTGCACCTTTCCAGTATTTCAAAGTTACAATCTGTAACATGTGCACCTTTCCAGTATTTCAAAGTTACAATCTGTAACATGTGCACCTTTCCAGTATTTCAAAGTTACAATCTGTAACATGTGCACCTTTCCAGTATTTCAAAGTTACAATCTGTAACATGTGCACCTTTCCAGTATTTCAAAGTTACAATCTGTAACATGTGCACCTTTCCAGTATTTCAAAGTTACAATCTGTAACATGTGCACCTTTCCAGTATTTCAAAGTTACAATCTGTAACATGTGCACCTTTCCAGTATTTCAAAGTTACAATCTGTAACATATGCACCTTTCCAGTATTTCAAAGTTACAATCTGTAACATGTGCACCTTTCCAGTATTTCAAAGTTACATGTCCTCCACCACAGTCATGTATCCAGTAGTATGAGCTAAAGTCCAAAAGAGTAATATTTTTAATATTTATATTAAACAAATTATTAGAACTCGTTTGTCAGGTGCGAGTACTGTATTAATAACAGAACTACTGTTTCAGTACATTTGTCTGAATTATAATTCCCAGTCTGGATAACTTACCAACGTGAGACCTTCTATGAGTGGTCCTAATAATGCATCATGGACAAGACCTTTCTCTTCTGATGAAGTATTGAGATTCGAGGCTTCTATGACAATTTCCACAATGCATATTATTAATAGAACCAGTGTTAGTATCTGTAATGATATAAAAGGAAAACGCTCTATATTGCCCCAAATACATACATACATACGTACATGCATGCATGCATACATACATACATACATACATACATACATACATACATACATACATACATACATACATACATACATACATACATACATAGTCAAGAAGCCAGTCGAGTAAAGAGATAGAAAAAATATGTCAAAATTCACAAGCAATTGTTGCGTGCCATACCTGTTTCATTAATATACCTGTTTGGAGATATATTTCCATGTGAAACACTTCGTCGAACTGTTTTCCTTAGAGAGGAGGTGGATGAAATAAAACGGCGAGGCAACCCATAACCAAGTACTGGGGATCCAAACAAGAACTGTGTTCTGAAAACACTCAGTGAACTGTGGCCAGGTGTTATTTGGACCCCAAGTCAAGCTTGTGTTCTGGAAAGAATTCATTAAAATACTGTCAAGTGTCAAATTTTTCGCCAGTGAAATTCATTAATTAATTCTTAGTCTAGCCGACAATTAACTGTCTTGGAGTAGGAGTTTGGACAAAAGAATGTTTACTTAACTGGGTCAGGCTGTTAGAATATTTATAGTAGAACCGAACTAAGGGTATTTCTCACGTAAAGCTGTCAAAATGATTGAGACAAATGAAAGGTGGCATTTTGACACATTTTTAAACAGTTTTCCAAATGTCTGTAGGAATAGCATTTATCCCGATTGGTCAAATATGAAATCAGGGGGTGGGGTTGATCTCTAATGTTGAAGGGAATATATACTACGTATCAAACGATGTTAGTCAGTCTAGGAAGACCTCTGCAAGAGACGGTCAGCATTATTAATTCCAACATAGGAGAAGACTCCGAACGTTCTTTGCAAGAAAGTCGTTCGTAAAAGAAATTGTGGTTCCAGAGAAAAACTGAATGTGGAACGATTGTAAGACGCCAAAAACACAAGGTATTTAACTCAAATTCACCTTTATCGTGATGTAATGTATATGATGTTTTCTTTGTTATAGATGCATGATGTATTGATACTATGATACGAATAGCTCGGTATTACATTGATTTAATAACGTAGTTTGATATGATGTTTCTTCGTTACAGATGCATGATGTGTTCATATTTTTGATAGTTCGGTATTACATTGATTTAATAATGTATTTTTGAATTCTGAATTAGCATTTTCACCTTATATACTTAGGTAGGTTAATGGGTGTTGTAGAAAACCCGCTGTGTACATTTATGATTGGAAAGTGCTACATTAATTTTGAATTTATCATATTAGTGAATATAGATTGTGTGCTATGATATATTGCCTCACTTTACGTAATGATTTACGGGAATATATGTGACTTTCCCAAATTCTGATGTTGATAATTAACAGTATGGCTCTATTGATCTGAAGACTTGTGTAGTATTTGTTAGCCGTATAAAAGTTAACACTGATAGTAAGATCTGATTGTTCGAACCAGAAAGACGGACGGACAATCTCAACTCTTAAAGCATAGCAATATACTTAGGGCGTTTTACCCTTTTTTTTTCAAAGGAAAATAGTTTGTTTGGAAAGAGTGAGAATTAGCGAGAAGTCAAGAAAAAGGAGGGAAAAGAAGTCAGAAGACAGAGTGTGGAATTCCCCGTGCAATCAAAGGGCAAGAAAGTCGTGACGCACGCAGAAGGAAAAAACCAGTCAACGAACAAGGTCATTGTGAATCACCCAACAGTCCAATGTTAATGAATATTCGATTCCATGATGAGAGTTACTATCAGTTATTAACGGTTAAATTCATCTATTTTATTAGTGTTTGAATTTTAATTAACGTATCTGCTATTTTAAAGCTTCGGTTTTGAAGTACTTCTGAACGAAGAATAGTCAGAAGGAAAGAAAATTGTAATTTACTGTGTCATTCTTCTCTTAATTGTATTTTAATTAAATTCTCTTTTTATCTTTACGGGGGCTCGTGTGTTGTCTTGTTCAAAGTACCATCTCAGATTACCATATCCACTCTATGACCGGACAAATTACACCGTAGGGGTCATTCCTTAGATAAACGAGTATTAACGGGAGGCGGTGTCGAGTGTTGTTTTTCCAAGTTGCGCAATACCTCTGACCAGGGACTTGTGCAATATTGTACTGATAACCCTTGATAACCGGCAGCACGTTACAAATACATTTGATACAAAATAACACTACATCATTCTCAGTTAGGTCAAGTTCGGTATCTGACGATTTTAATCATTGAGTCATAAAAGTACGTTTATGGAGTACCTGCTGACAGGTGCTCCTGTAAAAATCAATCTAAATTTGCAAATATCAACAAATTTTGCTGAGACAAACCCTAGACACGGACAGACAAATCCTGTATTGTGGTCTTTTTTCTGACGTATATTCTATTTTTACTTAAAAGCCAAAAATGTAAAAATAACAATATTCATTACATATATTTAGTAGCGTCTATCTATTTTATTAAAACGTTGCCATTGGTGTCATTATGCTTAGAAGGATGGTGTGCATATGTATTACATGTTTCTTGTCACATTCGACAGCGAAAACGTAGATACCTCTTCAATTTAATTGTCTTTAAATATTGTATATGTTTTTATGTAATATGCACAATACCCACTAATGTTGATTAATCTCCACAGGCTAAACGTTTGAGAGAGAGAGAGAGAGAGAGAGAGAGAGAGAGAGAGAGAGAGAGAGAGAGAGAGAGAGAGAGAGAGAGAGAGAGAGAGGGGGAGGGGGGTAACCTACCGAAGTCATATGAGGTTTGATTTATATAAAATGTTCGTTTATGAGACGTTCACTGCACTTTTCACCAGAAGTAAATATAACAAACAAGACAGAGCATTTGGTGAAAAATCTGCGAAAATCATGTTATAAATTAAAAACACATTTTGTAGGAACGTCCAATGTAAATATCTCCTGAAAAGGTTTTTAATCAGTACATCATTAACGCTAAACGTAGTTTCAACATTGAAGTCAAATAAATAGTAACGTTTCTCTTGACCATGAACAGTTAAATAGTTACGGTTAGTAATAAGAAAGAATGAAAAGGAAATTACCCATTGAGGTCCATCCCGACAAAGCGTATCCATGATTTGTTAATGTACTGATATTGTTTCTAAATTTATCCATATGGTAGTTTCTAATGCCCTAACCTAGGAACTGCACAACTGTTTGAAAACTACTGCTAGCGACAAAGGTCAACATTCACACATTAACTTATCGCATCGTGAGATAAGACCATTAACGTTGTCTATGCAAGATTGAAACAACGACCGAGTTTAAACTTACCTTCTCAATGAAACCTTCAAACACTTATTCAAATATCCATCCTATACATTCTTGAGGAAGACTATCATTTTCTGTTGAATATTGCATTCGCAATCCATTCAGAATATGTGTAACCGCAAAATTGTACAACCAAAGGGTGGGGTGGGGTAATACAAGTTCTGGCCGTTATGGTCACAAATGTGTAAGTTTGAGAAAGTTAAAACATATATCACTACCACTTACCCCCTTCTCTCTCTCTCTCTCTTCAAAAGTCACGGGGTCTTTAATAGTGAGTGGTAACACCCTTGACAACATTCATGGTGGTCCAGGTTTCAGTCCTTGTTTCCGTCACGTGCATTGGTTAGTGCAGGGGTAAGCAACCTACGGTACGCGTGTCTCAAGATGGCACGTTACGAGGTTCCGTGTGACACGCGAGGGGCAGCCCTAAATCCCTATTTTAACAATGGCACTCTCCTACTGGTGGCACGTGCTCGTTTATTTTGTAATTAACCCGGAAAAGTGGCACTCTATGTAAAATAGGCACAGACCACTGGGTTAGTGGCAGGGCTGTAGAAAGGGATCACGGACCCTGGGGTATGAAACACCAGGGCCCCTCCTAGTTCTTGTTCAAACAATTAAAAATTCTCTTTTAAAATTAATTAGTGTTGCTCGGCTTGGACCCGCTGACGGGCAAGGGCCTTGGGGATATATCTCTAATTGCCTTCTCCCTTGTCGACCTGGTTAGTAGTTACCAATTTAAAGCCTCTTGCGTCTCCACTTGGTCTACCGCTAATAAATTATCTTACATTTGAATAAAAGATCATCTCACTATTTACACGGTTCGTTATTTATACGCTACAATAGAGTCGCTACAGCAACAGTTTTGAAACCTGGCGTTTGTTTAGCGACTTAAATATTTTCGGATACTGACCTGAACTTTTACTTTATTGCAACTTCACATTTAAGAGACAATACTTTGTATTAGTTATAAGTGCTTATATCATGGAGATGAATAAAGCTGAATAGCAGTCATGAATAAAGTCGAATAGCTGTGATGAATATATTTGCATATATATGAATAAAGCTGTATAACCGATATGAATAAAGTTGTATAACCCGACTTGAATAAAACTGTTTAAACTAACATAGTTTTATAACTGAAATGATTAACGTTGAATAACTGACTTGAATAACGTTGTATAATCAACATGAATAAAGTGGCATAACATGACGTGAATAATGTTGTATAACATGACATGAATAAGTTTCGCTGTATGATCTATATATCATACTATTTTCAAGTTATTCATTTTTGTGGAATAAGGATATTATGCAATTTTTATATATTTTCATCGAAATACACACACTATTGGGATAAGAATATATTCTAATTTACGGTAACTTCAAGCCCATTAACACAAACAATTTATAATTAATATTTTTAAATATATATTTTTTTTCAATTGCATAAATTTTATGACGCATTTGAAAGGAAGATAACAGAAAGATAACTCATTTTGATTTTTTTTTACTATCAATATCTCTAGACTTTAGTTTACTGTTATGCCATAATTATTTCTGACCTGCACCATCGTTTTTTACTTCGAAATTGTTAGAAATGTATCGAAGGATGGAGGTAAGAGATACTCAAGTAAGCACTTTTGGCTGGAACCAGTACGCTGTATGAGAAATGGAGAAAGGCTATGAGAAAGTAAAAAGATGACAAAGCTTATTAATTTTTCTTTCTTGTTACTTTATTGAAGAACAAAAGAATCAATAAAGCAAAATAGACAAAATCTAATTTAACATCCTTTATATTATCAAATTATCTTTCAATATAAAATCTGACGTTCGTTCACGAATATTAAAGAAAAAAATCCCTTCTATAAATATCGAATGTAAATCAAACTATACATCTCGATGAGGTGTCCTCGGTAGAGCCCTGTACAGGTATATATGCATGTATCTTTCTTATTCTTTCTATTTATCTATCTTATTCTTTCTATCTATCAATCGATCGATAGAAAGATCAATCGATAGATAGAGATGTGTGTGTGTGTGTGTGTGTATCTGTGTATATGAATTATACCATACATATTTTCAGCATCTTTTTTGTTTTCCAATGTCATGGTTTATGTTTTGTTTTTCTGTAGTCATATCAGTATGTATGTATGTATGTGTGTGTGTGTGTGTGTGTGTGTATGTCTGTATGTGTGTGTGTGTGTATGTGATTAAACGCTTGTAAGTATGTATAATAAATGATAAAGAACCAGTATAATATCTTTAATGTCATAAAACTGAAACTGTACTAACATGAATATATTTAAGATTTTTTGTGAATAATGTCACTGAAGTTCACTCGAAGGAACATTAGGTAACATGAGTCAGTCCAGTGTCCGGTTAGGATAGACATGGCTGCAGAACATGCATTTTTTTTGGGACAGATATATGCACAAGCTTGATAGAAATTTATATTGAAATGCAGTAACTTATTAAACAAAAAGTTAAAACTTATTAGTGATAAAAATATACTTAAAATTTACAAACATGAATTTTGTTTGAATAATATTGACACTTATGGAGTTGAAGTTGGGTCGCTCGAGCCATGAGGACAATCAACAAGACCATAAAATATAAAGTCCTATATTCTTAGATATATCATTGTAACAAAAAGAATATGAGTGACGTTTATTATACCAGAATTTAGAAAGACGAAATCACAGTTCAACTTGAAATACAGATGCATTACATGAGATATCTAGTAATATTTGTTTTAAATGTAGAAATAGATAAGATCGCCAAAATGTACACGGATGCCACTGTTATCTCTACACATGCTATTATAATAAGACAAGAAAAAAGATTGCAAATGTAATGAAAACTGGTATTCGCAAAATCATAATTGCTTCTAAACAATGGATGAGAAAGAGAAATAAACTGTTTTCAGAACAGCTCAAAAGATCATTGCATTTCAAAATATGCAATTATAACATATGTGCTCCATCAAGTTATCACCTGTGAAAGATGTAACGTTTAAACACCTGACAGTTAAAAAATGTACGTTAGGACAAAGATTAATTGAGTTGTAACATAACATATTAAAATGTCTAAAGCGAGATTCATTAAATAAATATAAATACTCAAATTCTGATAATTGCAAACAACCTGAATAAAGGGATGGATAAGTACTTAACCATTTCAAAAAGTAAAAGGGAGATAAATCCCAAATGTTTAATAAGATTGTTTCAGGTACTAATGCATGTATTATTTTCACTCAAATGAGAGAGTGGGGTGAAATGGAAAATAAAGAAAGCGGCCAAACAGGTGCTATGTTACCGTTAACTACTCACACATTTGAGAAAAAAGATCAATTGCAGAGCCAATCTGCATCACAAATGTGCTTTTTATATCAAGAATGATTACAATGACGTATTAACATAAAAGCACTTAACAGTAATTCTTTAGTATATAACTACAGCTACAACTCTGATTCTCAATACCTGGTTGGGTTATGCTTTCTTGCACTTATCTGACCTAGTATGCACTCCTTATCTGAAACGTCCAAAACTGTTGTTTCTGAATCCATCATCCTCGAGCCATATTTTTGGTGAACAGCTGCTACATAGCCCCGCTACTTGAGAACATTGTTGCCCATGCACCTTTCGTAAAGTTACCGATGTGATGCTGCAATATTTTCTTTTCATTTTTATTATAGCAATAAAGCAGTATATACTATTATTACATTCCCTTTTTCGAAGCAAAAAAAAGGAGCAATATCACGATATATTCCAGCTTAAGCCATGTACGTCCTAACTTTCTCCTTGATTTTTCTATAACAGGAGGTGCATATATCCAGGTCACGTGAGCACGATTCACAGACCACGTGGTGAGTGCACGGGAGAAACAAGATGTTTCGTTCTTTGGTTTTGCATTCTATGCACTGTAACAATTTCTTCAAACGTTGGTTCTCGGACATCGTTTTTGCAGCCGCTGCCAATATAACAAAATAAAATAACATTATGATTTATAATATAATAATTTTGTCAGTCATTTTAACGAAATTCTCCTCCTAATGTACAACATCAGAGTCAATACTACGAAAATGCTGTATAATTTACATATCTGGAATTTGATTTAACAGAATATTATTCCTGGTTATATTCGTGTTTTCTCGGAATTTGCAATAATAACATGAATTGTCTCCCTTTGAGAAAGCTCTCTAAATCGTTAAGCATCTCACTAAGCAAAATCAAGAGACAAAATGATATCCAGTTATCATGGCTTTTGTTGTTTCGTAAAAAATATATGCATTTTACATACATCCAAGTTTCAGCCACACACAAAAACAAGAGCTAAAATTATGAATATGCAACACCTTTTTTGCTCTTCTTGACAGTATTGCAACGTGTTGTTCAGTTAAGATCCTTATTGACACTGGATGCGATACCTAACCAAACCCTGATAAATGTTGATAGTGTAAGCCATGGTTACAGTTTTTCGCCTTTCACTCAGTATTAAAGATCATAGAAACAATAGCAACAAAAAAAAAACAATTTAAATTAAGTGGTACAGTCTAAATAAAGCCAAACCAGGCTAATGGATATAATTGAATGTTTGCTTTACAATTAACAGAAATACGGCTGTAAACAAAATGTTTGAAGACTGTTCTGAATATCAATGCATTCCTCAAACACAATCTTTATTACGTATTACTGTATCAGAGGATTCTCTTCCGAACTCCACATGTACCTCTATCTACTTTATCAGTCTGATCATACAACTAGTACACGTCATTTTGTGTTCCTTTCATGTATGTTGTTTTTACACTGGACAGCTGCACTTCCAACCGGTTGGTGGCTTTGATATCAGAATTAAGGTATGATTCATTCTGAGTACTTGAGACATGAAGTGATTAATTTATCTCAGAATTGTGTTTGCGATCACACAACTGTTATGTTACTGCTGTTACTGCACTTACCCATACTGTTCCTAACAGATGATGGATTGTTGGAGGCCAGCTTGGAATCTATTCGTTTTCCACCAATTTTCTTTTCCAATATGACATCAATAATGTCCTGTCCGGTATATTCTAATTTGCCTGCAATACAGTAAGGCGTCGTCTTGGCAGAGTGATTTTTTGTTGTTATAGGAAGTTTGCTTTGAATTACGTTCATGAATAAATACAAGTATTTAGTAGCCATTTTCAGAATAATTAATTAAACTGAGACTTCAACCATATTAGTGCACCGCAGCGAAATATTACGAGCATGGTCAGTAGTCAGTGTATATGTAGTCCAACATTATGTAGAAATATTTAAACACACACATACACAAACGTGTGTGTGTGTGTGTTCAATCTGAATTATACAAGTTCTTAAATAACCTCAAGATCTTACTCTGTAAAAAAGACAATGACACACAACTACAAAACAAAAATTGGCAAGAAAGGTTTTACAACATTTTTACAATAAGGTTTTAAAACAATTAATTTCGACTGAGGAAGATATGAGTTGATCAATATTTTTATTTGTGCTATGTTTTATTTTAACCATGTAGAAATCAGCTTCATACATCCGAGCATCTGATAAAGGTTATCTCCCATACACAACGTCCGCTCATATCCCTATGTTAGAAGTTGCTATTTGCATCGATATATTTACTTTTTCTTTCATTCTTGGTTTGTTTGATTAGGATTTTTAACGTAGCTTTAACAATTTTTTAGTCATATCGCTACGATGTCTGCAGTGAGGCAGTTTATAGTGATGTCTAGCACTGAGACATCATGCCGCAGACATGTAGCATGATGTCTCACCCAGTCACATTATCCTGACACCAGGCCGACCAGTCCTAACATTAACCTCTTAATGCTGAGCGTCAAGCGAGGCAGCTGTTAGTACCATTTTTGTAAGTCTTTGGTATGACTCGGCCGGGGACCGAACCGACGACCTCCCGCTTCCAGGGCGGACGCTCTAACCACTAGGCCACCGGAGCGGATCTTTCATTCTTGGCTTGGCCTATAAAGAGCCGTTGCAATGTATATCGAGCATTGATATTTAATTAATTAGAAGAAGAAAAAAGTATGAAGCACCCTCAAGTGGTTGAGTAAAAAGGGCATTGTGAGTTTGATAAGCAAAAAGACCAGAGTAAACAACGAGCTGTAGTTGGGCGACATCAATACCTTGCACAGGCCCGCACCTGCAATTGAATTTTCATCCTCGAGGTGCAGGGCAAGTGAATTAATATGAAATTGTATTCATATTTTTAATTTCCAAATTATGTCTTGTCATTCATATGTGCTTTGATGTTTATTTGTTTTAGGGCTTAACGCCATTTTTCAGCACACGATAGGCTATACATGGCGGCCAGTATTATTGGTGGAGGAAGAACCAGAGAAAACCAACGGAAAGAACCACCGACCTACGAGAAGCTACTGGCAAGCTTTCTTACATAACTACATTAGCCGAATCTTAGACTCGAACCCACGCAGACAGAGGTGAGACGGCAGTGATCTGTAACGGAAAGCGCTTTAGACCACTCGGCCACTCGGGGCCCTTTATGTGCTTTGATAGTTGCAAATGAATTGCATCGCTATAAACTGCAAATCGTAATTTACCTTTCTTTAAAATGTAATTGATTGCCAACGCGACATGCCTCTCTGAATATCCAGTTTCGAGTACAAACTGCGCAGCTTTATTTTCCAGGACACTCGGTTCTGTCGTTTCATTTGAGGCTGACAAGAAGAATGAAATAAAAGTTATTTTGATATAGATGGGATTAAGTATTGTGACATATGGGTTATATTTGTTTGGTTTCATTGTTTCTAAATATCGTAAGTTGTATTAGAATTTCGAGCCACGCCAATAACATTACTCTAGAAGTCGTTGAGGTGATAAATTGGAAGTATGATGGTTTTCGCAAAGTTTGAAAATACGCAGCTTTCCTTTTCACTATATACCCATATTCCTGACAGTATGTATACATTATATCAATATCATTTAAAATTAAATGCTGTCTTTAACCATGTCAGTATGTGTTCTCTCTCTCTCTCTCTCTCTCTCTCTCTCTCTCTCTCTCTCTCTCTCTCTCTCTCATATGTATCTTTCTGTTTTGGGAGGTAGCTTGGTAAGCAAGTAGATATAGTGTATCCCATTTTCCCCGTCCTTCTGATGTTACATTACCTGATTCGGTAGTTGTTATATTGTTTTCTATCCCTCCCCAAGTCGCACCTCTATTCACAGTGTAGTCACTCTGTAGAAAGGAAATAAAAATTATACAGAAACATTAACAGCCATCCTTTTGGAGAAATCAGTGAATGGAAAAACTCCCATTGAACTCGGAGGTTTAGATTAAGTCTAAGGTGTTGCTATAGGACGATAGTGGGTAGGAGGTGAATTAATTACAAAATTCTAAACAAGTATTTAATTCTAAAACAACCCCATACCGGAACTGTGTAAAATGAGTCGGTACAATTGCAAAAGTAAAATGTCCACGTGCTCTAACGTATGATTCAGCAAATCTGTTAAAAATAAAGTCACATGCAGTTGTCTGAACTAACCACATTTCCCCATATATCACATGACGAATAGGATGATCAAAAAGCAAATGAGCTAGAATGTATATATTCTAAAACGAGGATACTCTAAAAGGTGAACATTCTAATGAGTCAAGTTTAAAAATATAGAATGTAGTTAGATCCCTATCGTATCATACTCATGTAGAAACAGTTGCAGTTCTATTGCCTTTACAGACATTTTGTAAATAAATAAAAACCGATTGTAATTATGGTATTTATTCTGCATAGGAGGAAGCCATGAAATTTATTAAATCCTGAAAGATAAAGACCAAAGCCACAAATGAGTCTAGGAAGCGTTGATGGACATTGATATATGCAAGACACGGCTAAATGAGGTAGCAAATATTCTGTACTTAAATATCTGGTTGATTCAAAATATCAGGTTGATCCAATAATGCATGCAGATTCGTTAAATACTGCTTAAATAACAATTCTTGTTCATATTAATGTCACGGAAATGACGACGTATGCAAATTCTAAGGAAAAAGATTTAATGTTAAAGTCCAAAATAAAAGTGCTAGCTCAGGGATATTGCAAATTGCTTTCAGTGAAATGAACTGTCGCTGCAACCAATGAAAAAAAACCCAAAACAACAGCAGACTGACAACTACTCTGTTTACATTGCGAAAGGAAACTTATTTTTTTCTTTCTGCTCAGTGCCGCCGACAGGATTGGATAACCAGGATACAATTCAGGGGCCCACAAAGTGAAGAAAACTATCTTTGTATCTCAAAGGGACATACTGGAGAAATTTACCTAGGACCATCAAATCCTGTCTGTTGCCCTGTCTGGGTGACGAACACGTTTAGTGGGATTGAAAACCGGCGATAAGTATCAGTACCATGAGCAAAGATGTGACACCTGCAACCCAACCCCCACAGGCAAATACTATACTAAAAAGGTTATCAGCGTAAATGGTTATGATCAGTATCACCAAAATGCATAAAAACGAATGATTATGAACCAAAAGCTAAATTCAAACGTGTACAGGAAGTGTCATCAGATTCCACGGAATAATAAAGTTTAATGACCAGCATGTCCAGCTACACATAGACAAGATTGTGAACACGTGACAGCGCAACTTGAAAATGCCCGCATCAGTGCAAAGATATTTATGCCCGAAGCAAACGTGTATGTGCATCTTCCATTAACGATATATTTAACACATTTCCTGATCTACTATAGTATATACAATCCCAAATCTTAAAACCGAAACAAAAAATTTAAAGAGTTCGTTTTTCTAAATAATGTTACAAATGCTTCATCCAAAATTCAAAGAAAGATTATAAAAATCTGAAAGAACAGCAGTAGTTATACACAATTGTGTCTCTGAAGATACAGCAAACTCAAAAACACAACAGAAACGAAATGTTTCTATAATAATAAATATGAGACCAGTATTTCACATTTAATATTAGGAATACAAGCCAGTTATAGATAATATGCTAAAAGGCCAAATTGAAAGTTCATTGCTTTTATAACCACTCAGTTAAATGGGTTATTTTTCCCCCGGACACTGTAATGATGAAATGTACTGAGGATTTACCTCGTCGTCTGATTCTTCTGCCATCATCCGTACCATGTTGATAAATTCTTCACCCTTTATATGGCGAACATAGACGCATTGTGGAAACCATCGCGCATGCTCAACCCAAGGATCGTCTTCAGGATCCCAGTTTTTCAGACCCCCGTCACAAGCAAAGCACCGAACTATGTCCTGGAGTCCTGCAGGTGGTAGAAAACAACAAAACAATAATAAATATATATTTAAGTAAACAAGACTAGATTAAGAAAATACATCTTCAAATATAATGACTGATATTTATAAAACCTGGATACACAACACGTACTAAAAGATTTTAATCTTGAATTCCACTCGTGTTGGCTGGGTTTGTTTAAAATGTCATTGGACATGGATAGTATTAAATTGCTGGTAAAACGGAATACTATTTTGTACTTTTGTATATGTACTGAAGTCTATCTAAATATACATTATTTGGTTTCCTGCTACCAAACGTCTCTATGTATCCTACAAATGTGGGGAGATCATTGAACATTGCTAGTTTAGCTTAATAATAACATGTTACTGGCACACAGGAACACTAAACTCAGGTTATTTTATCTATTTTTTCACGACTATCTACAATAGAATCCCATGAGCCTCAGCTGTGGCCATAGCATATGTTCATAACATGTTGGGGCAATGTGAAAGTGCTATCCAGAGTAACATCTAGGTTTCGTACTGACTGAATTTAATTTTGGTGTTGTTGATTTATTATTTGAGGTAAAGGATGTGAAGGAGAAAGTCATTATCTTGAGATCAGAATGGCCTGAGGTTTATCATCATTCATCTGCAGCTTATTACATATCATCTATGATTTCAAATCAGAAGGCACCACTCTACACCTAAGATGTTATAATCAACTTCAGTTGGGTGGCTAGACTATATATATATATATATATATATATATATATATATACTGTCCACAGATGTATATCTAGTGGTCTCAAGGTCTCATATAATTCAAGTCTAATTAATTACCTGGACCTGTAAAGGAAAGCTAATGACTTCAAGAACAATTTGAACTTGATAATACCAATTGTGTCAAGGTTTGAGAACGAAGCTAAAAGTCATTTAGCCCAATACTATACGAAGAGCAGGTACAAGATCATAAACACAGTTGTAAAGGGACAATGAAGAACGAAAGATATGACACTCAAATGAACAGAGAAAACGACAGGTTATATTCGCCTACTCAAGTTCCGAGACAAATTTGTATATACTCTTTTGAAATAATGCACACAATTATCAGAATAATCAGTTTTCAATGGAAAACTATACGACTTTGTATCTTGAAAAGGATAGAGTTCCAATTAGACAATACCCAGAATAAAATAATTGTTTACTGACTGGATTCTACTTAATTGAATGGTCCTCATTGAATATCAATGCTCAAATTGAATCTTGTTACAACATAAATGGCTACCAAAATTTACCAATATGAATGGCAACATATCAAAACAGTACACATAATGTAATAATCTAAATAAGAGCAGCAATCGTTAGCTTTTGGAAACCATCATGGATATGTAAGTATCACCCAAACTAGATGAAAGTAAAGATGCTTTGTGAGCTTTTATATGACATATCTTAGACTGATGTAATATTTGACACTTTTGAAAAGATTACAAGAATACGATCAATTACATTGTATCCTACCACCTTCAAATCTGTTGCAATACAGATGCTTGTCACTATGGAAACTTTCCAAGGACCCTCTGTGAATGAAGAAAACTCTCATACATATTATTCAAGGCACCCCGTCAAAAGAGCGCACGACAAAAGAGCACCGACAAAAGATCGCAGACATAAGAGTGCACTATTTTGCCGACAAAAGAGCGCCGACATAAGACCTCGGAAAAAAATATTTAAAGAAAAAGAAACAAGAAAATTAACTCAGATCAGACGGCATCGTTTGATGATAACTCTTTTTTTGCTTCATTAAAAACAAGTATAGGCGAAATTTTTTTATTCAAAACGCAGTCTAATAACACATAGAACACTGCCATATTTGTTTATTCGTATAGATAAACACAAATAGCTGTTTTGTCGTTTGATCGTACCTCCGATTGTTTCATTCTAAACAAGTATTAGCCTTAGCGATCACAAATTAAAGTTCCTTTCTAACCCTGCCATATTCGTTTATCGTACCTCGAGTATTTGTTTAAGTGCACCCAATTGTCTGCGCTCTTTTGTCGGCGCTCTTATGTCGGCGCTCTTTTGTCGTGCGCTCTTTTGATGGGTCACCATATTCAAGAAGTAGACATGAGGAGGAACTGTAATACTGCATCTTTTAAGATGTACTCTTACGTTTGCAATGGACATTATCACCTTTATACGCTGATGTCACAAATGGACATGACATACAGAATCTCAGTTCCAGAAGAATGTAAAATTATAAGACAAAATTTAATGACCCAACAATGAAATGTATGGAATCCACTTCAGATATATGTGTATGTTTGCTACAAACTAGACGGCATGTAAAAGCTTTGTCAGTTCTCATATGACATTTATTAGACAGCCATAAATAATTCTCACTCCGTGTACAAAACCTAAAGCAGATAAATTTGATCACACCCTAACCATTACATACAAATCCGTTACAATAAAGATGCCTACAGCTACAGCTACTTTTGCAGTAATTGGTGAATGCAGAATTTTCTCTCATTACACGATTGAACAAGCATACATGAAGAGAAACTAGGCTTACTTTAATCCATAGGTATACTGTGTGCTCCTCGTATGGATTTGTATCTTTCTGTAGTATCTGATCTTATAATGATGTGATCTCCATGTTCTCAGTAGAAAAAGTTTCGGATTAAACTTGTACGAGTCCAGAGTAGGACATCGGTGAACTTAATAAGTTTATAGTAAAACAAAGGATTTAAGAAGATCATTTTGACATTGGGCTGAATTCGGCATATATTCTTAGCAGCCTCGTTAAGTTTTTTCATTTAATACTTATTTTATGTGAGGATGGAGAACAATAAGTAGTATATTCAACGTTCTTTGAGTTTGTTAAGTGTTTTAAGGTCTAACCAGTTTGATTTCAAACATACCAGTGTAATAGAATCCAGCCTCTGCTACTCGAGCTGGGGTTTGAAATATATCTGAGGGCCATCGCGAAAAGGTGTGCAGACGGTCTGTGAGACTGGCATTCTCTGGAGAACGGACACGGCCAAGAACATGAAGTAATTCATCAGTTCTTCTCCGCTGCGGAGTGACATCCTGAGGCCTGGTAAATTCTGTATTGAGGAAAAATGCAGTTTTTGATCATAGCAGGTGTCTGGTGATAGTGCATGTATTAAAGAAAAAATCTGAACATATCCTATGTAACCCGGAAAAAGAAAAGTAGAATAGTATCAAGAACAGCAATGGCTAAAACGTCTAGATAAATTCTTTCTTTGTGTGTGTTAGACTATCAATGCTACCATTCGGAAGAATACATGTAGTTTTACAAGATTATATTATATACATGTAGTTTTACAAGATTATATTATATACATGTAGTTTTACAAGATAATATTATATACATGTAGTTTTACAAGATTATATTATATACATGTAGGTTTACAAGATTTGTATAGGTTAATTAGCTACACCCGCCCATACAACTACTGAATAACACAGAGAAATTTATATCACAAATTTAAAGATTTTTTTGCTTTGACAATTCTTAATAATAATCTTATTACTAAGACTTAATGGTACACACGGCTTAATTTCGTAGCGGTTGATTGGGTTTCTACGTTTCTTTAATAATTGTGTAACTTTACATTTTTTGGGCTCTGACACAAGATTAGGCAATAGGAGCCAAAATAAGTTGTGTAATATGTCATGCCAGGTATGTTGCCAATTACAGTCACAATGGCCAGTGTATATAAACAATCAGTTTCGTTTCGATTTTGGAGTCTTTAACATTTTTTTGTCTTCCAGTTGTAAGTCTGCATACCTGATTTTTGTTGCACGTATATATATTTTAAGATTTTAAAAAAATTTGAACTGTCCAGTGGAAATAGAAAGTGTTCATAATTTTACTGTACTATTTGTTTTACAACTATTATAAATTACTGGAAGGAATTCTGGCCAATGCCATTTTGACAGCATAGCTGTTTTTGGAGAACAAATACATTTCCGGTTTTGAAATTTATAAGGGATTTTTCATTCATTTATGACATTCATATACCTTAATAAGGATTAGTTTGGACTCGCTTGATAATACTACAAGTTCCTTTCATATGTTCACTTATAACTGATAATTAACCTGTTTAAGTTTTACAATACTTGATGGTTTTGCAATTTTACTCTTTCTGAGGTTTTGAACATAGAGTCGTAACTAAATGAATGCACCTGTTAATTTTGTGGGTGTTATACATTCAGAATGAATTTTGCAGTTTTATATATGCCTCATCTTATTGATCAGTAAAAGTCACATACCGGTAACAATTGTCTCAGGCTGATGTTTTATTTGTTGTTGATGGTTGGCAGGTACAATGTCTCCTGATAGTCCTGGACCAAATGGTTTATTCTGTTGTATACCTAATGGTGCTGGAAACCTGTAGTCAGTAGCAGAAACTCTTGCATTGTTGGAACCTATTTCGTTATGTTGAAGTTGTTGACTGCGTTCGAAACTGCTTCCACTAATGCAAATTTCATGTTTCGAGGCCTCCTGAGAGGCACTCAGTTCTAATGTAACGTTTGATGCACCATCAGGACTGGTGAATTGGCGTGAGATCGTTGTACATATAGAATCTTCATACTTCATGGGAGTATGACTGGCTCCTGAATAAGAGTTCAAAGTATCACATACATGCCGTTCATCTTGAAGAGAAAGGGATTGTAAATTATGTGCAGTATCATTTATGTCCGTGATTTGATCAGGTCTTCGTACCATATATCTTATCGATTCTTGCAATGACATTCCTGTAGTACGAGTGTCATCCGTGTACTGAGGAAAAAGAGGATTTTTATTTTCAGCACCATGAAAGGGATATACCTTACAAATGTAATACACATCATGCGCTGGATCTGCTGGAGCCTGAGAACGAGGTTCGACTGCCTTTATAGGCTTCTTGCTTTTGTGTGTAGAAATGATTTGCCTTTCGCAATCGTTTGTGTCTTTTAACGGTTTGTCACTAGTTATAACACAGCTTGTACGAAACAATGAATCACAACATCTAATCCTTTGGTAGAATTTTTCAGAAAAGCTATAATTTTGTTCTTTTAAATTTTTATTTTGATGTTTGGGTTTAAAAGAAGAATCTTCTGAGTTGTATTCCATGAATGAAATATGCGAGTCGTTGGCATCTAAGTAAATGTAAAGTGTTTCTATCACGTTATGCATCATAGAGTTATTGCAAAGAAATAAACTGTTCTTCTGACACAACATTATAAAGGACACATCTGAATCGTTCGAAGACGTATTTGAGGTTGGACGCCAAATGTGGTCACTTGAAATACGATGAAAACAGTGCTCTATTCTTGCAATGAAATCTACCTGCCTGAATATTATCATACTAAGACTATTTTCCTTTTCCCATCTAAAACAGATGAATTGTCCTCCAAAGGTAGTCCTCAGTCTGCAACCTAGTTCTTGAGTGTTGAACTCTCGTTCGACAAAGAGATCTCTACAATTTTTAACGTCAATTAGATGCGCCATTTAAACGTTCAGAATCCTTCTTCAAAAGATGTCGACTTTAATACCTGAAAGAAAAAGATGCTCGTTATTTTAAAGGTTGAACGTTTTGTTTCATTCAGCTAACCAATCCTCCCCTTGTTGATATAAAACTGTACACAATATGGCACTGTTGCTAATTTTAAATAATCTAGCATATAAATTGCAGCATGTTGTAAACCCAAACATGTTCATGTCTTCACAGATAAAGGTAAAAATAAATCGGAAGTACAAACGAGTTCTTCTAAAAGGTAAATATGTATGTAAATTAAACACGGACTGGCGCAGAAACAGAATCAGCTCGACATACATGTACGCCAAGCAATCACAGTTTATGAACGCGTTAAACAAATGCATAAAAGTGACTGAGTTAGATCTGCTGTTTGAAACTGTCAATACAATTAAAAACCAAAAACATGAAAATACGAAACGTGTGCCGTTTTGTTCTATGATATTATTTCCATCTGCGTGTAACAAAATTTGTTGTCCATACGGAATGAACAATCAACAGCAGACTGTAACCAAGTCTCTTATGAGACCAGCATATATTTTCTTTGGGTGAATTGATACCAATTCCCACAGTCATCAATGCAGGTCTTTCTCTCTCTCTCTCTCTCTCTCTCTCTCTCACACACACACACACACACGCACACACACAGGACAAATATACATGAGAAAATGTGGAATGAGAGAGAACAAGGGTTTGAGTTGGCTGACAATCTTGATGTTCAAATTACACCAAGTAACATAACATAGCTTCGGTAGTGTGTGACTTTGGATTTTTAACGTAGCTGTAACTATTTTTCAGTCATATCGCTACGATGTCTGCAGTGTGGCAGTTTTATATTGATGTTAGGGAGGCCCATTGCCATGAGTAAAAACAGCATACAAAGCCCATTTCAGATTAAATTTTTATTTTTATTTGATGAAGTCCTTACAAATATGTAAAAAGCACAACAAACATTGCACCATTATAAAACTCATGTGAAAAAAATCACAGCATTATCTAATGTATTTGTTTTAGAAAAGCATCGCAAAAATTACATATTTCATTAAAAAAACAAATCAGCAATATGCAAAATTTAGCTTTTTCTCATGTTTTCAACCAAAATATTTCACTAATTGTCTCACCTTTGTAGGTTATCTTTACATAGTTTAATCTATGCACTCATTGCTAAAGGAAATACTACTTTTATGATGTACAGCGTTGCAAACAAATAGACAATAAGGTCTTAAAAATGCCACATCAGGTATTTTTCGTTCTATCAAAAATTTAAAGTCCAAGTGTCCATCACCAGAAAATAGAAAGACACTGTTAATCAGAGTAAACGCTGTTTCAAAGTGATCTACAGGTTACCTAAATAATAAAACACCAAAAATATCTTTAAATAATATCAACATTTTCTATATAATTAATTTAAAACTTATTTCAGTTTTCTCACAATTTTAAGGGGAGATAATCATGCATTATTTTGTGAAATAATTTACAATTTTGTATTTTTCAAAAGATCATAAAATCTGATGGTGCCGGCTACAATTTTAAACACATGCATATATATGTAGAAAGACAAACGCTATTAATTCGTGTTCCTCTACACAAAAAAAAAAGAAATTGTGACACAGGTTGATCAAGTGTGAGCAAACTTTCCAAAGATTGAAATAGCCAGTTTGGAATTGGATGACTCTAGTCTTCAAACTAAATATCACCTTCTAAACACACTAGCTGTGCATACACATCTGAAAGACAATTTAGGTCAAAAATTAATTCAACTCTTAGGAATTAATAAATATAAATTAGCATCAAACATGTTTAAAGTGTCATTTGAGTATTGTTGATTCATGAATGTCTGAAATTTATGTTGCTATTCATGTTTCTTCAATGTCTGAACGGCTTTATCATTATTATTATTTGATTTTTATTTTTATTTAAAATAAATTAGGGACTATAAATTTAAAAGTCTGTGTCTACATCCCGGTTTGTTTGTAACCTCTTGCCGATTTCAGTAATAAAAAACATAAACAAGATAAAAAGTCAATAAATCTTACTCAATTCATTCATTGATTTATAATTTCTAACCTGATTTCGACCAGGGTGACCATAATACCTTTATCGTCTGCGCGTCTGATGCTTAGCGGAAGTTTTCATACTAACACTACACCATATTGCACGCAATTTGGGCAAGTCTTTTTTCCGCAAATAGAGTGACGTCATTGCTCCTATTTGGTTACTCCCAGACACTTTCGTCAATTACGTTAAGGTTACGAGTTATATCCCTTTGCATCATATAAACTCCACCTTCTATGTACATACAAGCGTATTTATGCACCAGCCCCTTTGCTGAAAATGAACTTATCCAGGAACTGGAAATTGATCTCGAAAATGGTCATGGTCGTAATGAAAACTTCCGTTAAGCATCAGACGTGCATCAGAATTTTTATCTTGTTTATGCTTTTCGTTACTGAAATCAGGGGGGGGAGGGGGTACAAACAAACGGGGATGTAGACACTGACTATAGGTTGGGGACTAATGCCAAGTCCTTATACTTATTTTAATAACAAACGATTTAAATGGAAGGACATTTTCAATTTTGTTTATATCATACTCAATGAAAATTCATTAATAAACCAGTAATGCTTATTAACACGTATTATTGCCATGAATTTAGATAAAAGCAGAGAATTGGGGGTCTGCAAAATGGCATCAAACATTCAAATACTTAAATTGATATAATATATATGCCGGGTTTTCAAAGTATAAACTAATGAATAACTGATCATATTAATTATATTGACAGTAACATCATAATGAAAGCACAAACTAGAAGAACCTTTGTTCAGATTGATTATTCATGGTTATGTCAATTTATTGTGAAACGTATGAAGCATTTTCCCGGTAAAGTTGCATCCTAAAATAAAGTTTAGAAACAACAACGTTATTATTAACATACTATTTAAGAGTTGTGCGAATTAATTCCATTGAATGAATGTTTAATTACATACTCAGTGAGAATGTGTAACGTAGCAACATATTATCACTGATCTACCGTAGCTGAGCCATGGCGGCCATTTTACTCGGACGCCAGATTATTTTCAAATCTATAATTCGAAGTGCGGCATATTAATACTTGCAAGAAACTTGATTTGGGACTTATTTAATGCAGAAAAAGTAGTTTTATCTATCAGACAGCGCACTCTTACAATATCCATAAATACCGGAGTAAAAAGAATAAAAATTTACCCTTGTCTTTGTTTTTGCTTGTTTTTCGTAGTGCGAATACTGTGAGAATGGCCATGACGTCAGCTATAGCAGCGTTCGACATACACTGTTAATTTCTAAAAATAGCACGCTAGCAGAATCAGCTGCTGGATGTATAGACCAGCTAACTTTGTCTCTAAGCCTTTTTTTTTATATTTTGAATTGACAGTTCAAGCAAAAAGTAAAGAAGCAATATGACTGTATCTGCCCGTGGAGGAAGCTTTACAGTTGCATGATGCATCCCTTACTTTTCCTGAGAGTGTTGCTGGAATAACTGATATATGATACACAACTTGCTGTGTGTATGATGCCATTACAGATGATTTTAATAAATAATGGTCATCTTTATAATTATCGTTAAACCTAATTTTACTGTTTCAAACTAACACACCTCCACGCACAGAGCAAATCAAATTATCAGTTGTTTATCAATAGGAAACATCAATAGCGTGCATTAGCGGGTCACTGTAAATAAATAAATATAAAAGGATCGAACAAACAATCATTTGCGGAGATTTCAATGCTCATGGCGTGCAGTGTGTGTGTGTGTGTGTGACAAACAACTAAAAAAAACCTGATCAAGCAATCCAAAGAAAAAACTTGGCAAAAATACTGCACCAGTATAAATATAAGAACCAACTCAAAACAGGTGTGGGATAAAATTAGAGCAATTAGAGGCAAAACCACCAACAAAATCCTCACAATAGGTTATGCTAAAAACAACAAAAGAAAAAGCTGACATATTAGCCCAACACTTTAAAGAAATGAGCAGCGATTGCAACCACACTAATGAATTCCAACAATATAGGGAAAAAACTGAAGAAAAGTGTAAGATATTATTTCAAGACCTTGGACCCAAACATTCTAATTTAAATAAAGAAATAACACTATATGAATGGGATCAGGCACTAAAAACAAAAAAGGAAACTTCATTCGGGGAAGACCAAATAGGGTACACTATATACAAAAATTTAACCCATAACATTATTAAGTCTATTATAAAACTATTAAATAAAATATGGGAAATAAGAAAGCTACCAAAAACATGGAAAACTGCGACAGTAATACCCATCTTAAAACCAAACAAAGATTCCAATGACATCAACTCATATCGACCCTATTTACTAACCAACAATATATGCAAGATTATGGAAAGTATAATTTCCAAAAGGCTAAAACACTACCTTGAATGTAACAAGCTAATATCTGAAAACCAATGTGGATTCGGAACCAAAGGTCCACTATGGGCGAACTCATTAGATTAGAATCCGATATACAATTGGCTTTTAACTCTAAACGAAAAGCGGACAGAAATTTAATTGAGGTGTTTATAGATTTGGAAAAAGCATTCGATCTCGTATGGACCAAAGGCCTAATAGCCAGATTAGATCACTATGGCATTACGGGAAGGATGTATAACTTCATTGAAAACTTCCTCACTGACCGCAAAACAATAACTAGAGTAGGAGACACTTACTCTGAAGAACATACCCTTGAAAATTGAACCCCCACAAGGGAGTGTACTCAGTCTCACTCTTTTCAATCTTATGATAAACGACCTTGACAGAACTCTGGCATCACCCGAAGTTGAATTATCGCAATTTTCAGATGATAGTGGACAATGGAGAGCAGGAAACCCATCCAACCACAAAATTATAACAGATATTCAAGATAGTATGAATAATATAGGAGAATGGGCAAATAAATGGAGATTCAAACTATCGCACCAAAAAACGGTAGCAGTACTATTTACTCCACATAACAGAAATAAAATAACAATACCCTAAGCTAACCATACAATATCAAGAAATACAATTTATAAAAGTAGCCCGATTTCTTTGTATGTATTTTGATGAACATCTCAAATGGGCGCATCACATAGATGAACTAGTGCAAAAATGTAATCAGGACTTAAACTTCTTAAGAAACCTAAAAGGTACCAAGTGGGGAGCAAATCAAGAAAAACCCTAACTTCATACATGGCTTTAATTAGATTTAAACTAGACTATTGCTGCCAAACATATAACACGGCACCCAAATGTCAATTAAATAAATTAGATAAAATTCAGAGAAAAGCCCTACTGATTGGCACTGGCGCACTGCCATCCACCTCACTAGCTGAGCTGCAAATCTTAACCGGAGAACTGTCGTTACATCTAAGAAGGCAGGAACTTATCCAAAAATATGCAGCCAGACTTTCAACACACCCAAAAACTCACCCAACTTACCAGGCAATAAATAAATGTAATATACCTTTCAGGGCAACTATGAAAAAATAACCCTCAATGGGAAAACCAGTTCATGATTTAAAACATCAACTTCCAATAGAGTTATTCCTGGCTGAAAATACTATCTCATATGGCAAGGAGCCTTGGAATAACATAACACCAATAGTCAATATAGCAGAAAGTAAGATTACATATGATAAAGAACCTAGGAGTAATATTAAACCTATAGTAAATATCTCCGTTTCAACTAAAGGAAACAAGGAAAACCAAGCAAATTATCTAAAAACATTAGCTTTAGAAGAAATTAACAACAAATATCAAAATTACCTCACAATATACACAGATGGATCCAAAATAATAAATCCTTGCAAAACAGCTACAGCAATGGTAATACCTGAGCTGAATATACAACTGGGGTGGCGTCTACCTGACTACTGCTCCATATACACGACTGATTCTGGGCCATCTTAGAAGCACTAAAATGGCTGGAAAAAAAACAAACCAAACAAGACAGTTATAATAAATGATTCGCTTAGTGTCATAACCTCAATCCAAAATAACACCACTAAATCAAGAGAGAATTTCCTAAACCAAACAAACGCAATAATTATACAAATAAATATAAACAAATTAAGCATAGAATACATGTGGATTCCATCCCACACCAGTATCCAAGGAAATGACTTAGCAGACCAGATAGCTAATGAAAAACTCAATGAACCAAATTACATGCCACTCAAATATAGTCAACATGAACTATTCAGCCTAATCAACACATTAATTAACAATAAAAGGCAAATATATCAGAATCAAATCACAAAGCAAGAAAATTATAAAATATCATCAAAGAAGTAAATAGAAATAAAAAAGCACCTAGGTGCACAGGCTATGAACAAACAATAATCAATCGAATTCTCTTAGGAAAACTAAACTGGCAAACAGCTATGGAAAATACATAGGACCCTTCCCACATAACATAAATTGCTACAATTGTAACACCCCAGAAGATTTACATCATATCTTTAATGGTTGTAGAAAAACCAAGAAGGAAAGGAACAAATTCAGATCCGAACAACAAATCATAACCGCCCCATATACATACCCAGAAATAATTAAATTAACAAATATCAACATCCCAAACAGCATTCAAAAATATAATTGAAATTTTAAAAACAACAGGGCTACTAGAGAAACTTTAGAAAATAGGAAAATAAAGAACATAATAGCGAGAAGAAAATAAAAGAAAACTAAGGAAGAAACCTAGTACTAGCTCAAACCAAAAGTAATCATCAAAAATGAAAGCCTCTTTAAGGGATGGAAGAACCACCAGGAATGAGCAGGTTGATCTCAACCATCCTTGGAACCCATGTACACTACGGTGGGCATGAGATGATCAAGGCTCGTATACTGAGTAACCAAACCGGAAATTAAAGATGCGAGTAACCCAATAAACAAAATAGTGAGACCAAAAGGATTACATAAAAACTAGTACTAGAGTATTCCCGCGGTAGGCAACCAAAAAGAGAGCCTCTTTAAGGAATGGAAGCACCATCAGGAAAAAGCATGTAGATCTTAACCGTCCTTGGAACCCACATACTAGATCACCAAGGTTAACACTGAGCAAACAAACCGAAAAATAAAAACGCGAGTAACCCTAGAAACAAACATGGAAACCTGGACAAATTACTCAAAGCCCTTGGAGTAATCAAATCACCCCGGAAATAATAACAAGTCAACAAAGTAGATAAAAGATAAAGCAATAGGGGTACACAAACCACAGCGAATAGATAATAAAGACAATTAGGTAATACAACACCATGTCAAAGAAAAAAAAATAAAGAAACAAATAATAACAAATATTTTTTTTTAAGCAGCCCATAAAATACGTATAGGAGCCTAACCTAATTAATATTACCTTCTCTAACTTTCCTCTCAATACAGCCTCATTGACAGTAAATAATAATTACCAAATACGTATCAAGTTCTAAAGTCAGATAGCCAAATATTAAATATAAGTAGATGGTCTGATACTAGACTGTCATAAAATTTTGTCCCGATATTATGGCCTCAATTTGGACAGTATGAGGCAGTCTAAAAGCTCAAGAATAACAGGACCCGTAGTACAAGGCTGCAATTAAATTTTATCTAACTTTACGCATATAGACCCCCAACTCAACTATAAGAGCTGGGGCGTTTGGAAGAGTTTGGAAAAAGGGACAACACCGCTGGACCAAAATCGGAAAAACATCAGGAGAGAAACAACTTCAAAGAACCCAGGACAAAGGAAAATGATGGCTGGTCCGAGGGAACAACCATATGCTGGGACACCATGAGAACAAGATGGCAGCCTGACATTAGGGGCTACTCATACAGACAAGAAAAAGCTACACAGAAAAGATTCCGATTGCTTTCTTTGCCTGATTAACAGGGTCCACATTTGGTACGAGAACCCTCTTCGAACAATCTATTTCACGAAACCTGACTTTATCATTTTTTTGCACACCGTTCAAAATTAACAAGCTAATTTTACCAAACAGTAACTATACTTATTTATGTCGCATAGACATTTTAGTATTCAATCTTGTTAGGGACTTAATATATGTACACATTGTACTAGACATATTGGAAAGTTAAGATAGTTTTACAAATTTTACGACTTCATTGATTTGATTTAATTACATAGGTGTCTCACAGATTACTGGTATTTTCATGTCCATTAGTAATAACTGGACCAGATTTGAATTAAGCACGGAATCATGATGTTGCGGGCTGTACGACATCCTTGGACGTAATGGTACCTCTCTTTTATTGCCACAACTCGGATAACTCCAAAATGGCGGAGATGTGAAACTAATTTCCAATACCTCCACTTATGCCATTGCACACCATTAACACACATAATTGGTTGTTAGGGTTGAGTGTGTGTTGAGTCTATTCCCACTCACCCAGGGTCCTCCATTCAGGTCGATGGTTACTTAATAGCAACCCCGACCAACGACCAAATTTAAAAGTACTCCTTGAATACATAAATGTCATGGGGAAGCGGCACCATTCCTCACCTCCAAGAGAAATTAAATATCCAGCTTTGCTGGAAACTTAAAACAGTGCTACATGCCCCTAGTTGGTGATACAGCACTATAATTCAAATTTATCATTATCACCCGGCCGCAATGGACAGTCCCGGCGAATGAAAACAAAACAGCTGAGTACCTGTTTAAATCTCGTCCTAATTACTTTATTTGTAAAGGGAAAATGATAAAATTTTCAAGAGATAAAGAATGGAAAGAAAGCAAGATAGTGGTGTTATTTTTTTTATTCTGGTTCAGGGTCAACCCGTCGAAATTGAAGGTTAATTATTGGATTTCCACTGATCTGCCACTGATTACCTATTATGATAGCCGTGTGTTTCTCTCTTGATGAATAGCATTTGGCATCATTCAGCAGACCTGTGTGTGTGTGTGTGTGATTAGGAGTTTTAGCGTAACTTCTACAATATTTCAGTCATATCGCTACGATGCCTACAGTGAGGCAGTTTATAATGATGTCTATCACTGGGGCATCATCAGTGGCGTCGCTAGGGGGATGCGGGGGATGCGGACCGCACCGGGTGACACCATCTCAGAGGGGTGACACCAAAATGAAAAATTGCATTTTAAGAAGAAGAAATCCATGGTGAAAGTCTGGAGGGGTGATACCATGAGTTTACCGCACTAGGTGACACAAACCCTATCGACGCCACTAGGCATCATGCCGCCGACACGTAGCATTATGTCCCACCCAGTCACATTATCCTGACACCAAGCTGACCAGTCCTAATACTAACCTCTTAATGCTGAGCGCCAAGCAAAGCAGCTTTTATCTGTTAGAACCATTTGTGTAAGTCTTTGGTATTACTCGGCCCCAATAACCATTAGGCCACCAAAACGGTGCGGCAAACCTGTAGCATGATTATATATATATATATATATATATATATATATATATATATATATATATATATATATATATATATATATATATATATATATATATATATATATATATATGTATATGTATCTGTGTGTGTGTGTGTGTGTGTGTGTGTTATGCTCATTTGTTTATTATTCTCCATTTTAATGATATTTTTGTGATTACTTGTTTGATCATGGAAAGTCGGTGATAGTCCTCGGACCGACGAATTAGCTAATTACTAGGGGCAAACGTCACGAAGTGATATGTTGGTGAGATTTCATGATGACATAGTTTACTTTTAGTGATCTCAGATCAGAGCCCCATAGACCCTACTAAAATCGAATTGGTTGAAATGATCATGTGACTCCATGTGCAGTAATTATGACCGAGAACTGGTAGAATGCACAATGAAATAAACGAGAAGGGACTGTTCCTTCGTCAGGGTGAACTGTTTATTTTTGCTATGGTGGTAAATATGGTGTAGTGTTTCAGGCTTCGAAATCCTAAGGTGGTGTAGTAAAAAAAAGTTCCCTTGGTTAGATGGCTGAGTTATATATTTTCACGGCGTTACGGAAATTTAAGCAAGGAATTATAACAATTATAACAATGCTGGTTATGAAAATAGACAAATACAGTACTTTGTTTTAAGAACGCATTTTCTTGTGACCTTTATTATATACATGTTTCTAATAACGGTTTACAAGTAATAAAACTCGTGCCAGTTTAAATATTAAAAGGAAACGATACTGTATTAATGAATAATTTGATCAAATATTTGGAAATCGACCAGAATTATAGTCTGATCTTTTCATTTGCAGCTCTAATGTAAAAGCAGCCATTAAGGTGAGAACACGGTACCCAGTTTCAATGCTTTATAAAGGGGAAATAACTCTTGTATGGTACGTTAAGATATCAAAGTGGTTTCCCCAACACCAATAGCTGCAGCTACCCTTGAGTATGTGCTTTGTTAGTTAGTTGTCTACTAGTTTAAGTAGTGTAAGTAAGCATTTTTGAAAAAAAAATATTTCGAGATTAACTTTCATGAAATAGGACACGATAAAAGAACAGGATATGATCAATGAAACTGCAGATTTACACTCATTAATATGTATGGACCTAATAAAAGACAAACCAGATTTATATCTTCAGATAATAAGCTCAAACAAATATACTATTTTACAAATTATTATGTTGTAGGGTTTAACGCCATTTTTCAGCTCACGATAGGCTATACATGGCGGCCAGTATTATTGGTGGAGTAAGAACCCGAGAAAACCCTGGAAAGAACCACCGACCCATGAGAAGCTACTGGTAAGCTTTCTCACATAGCTAAATTAGCCGAATCTTAGACTCGAACCCACGCAGACAGAGGTGAGGTGGCAGTGATCCGTAACGGAGAGCGCTTTAGACCACTCGGCCACTCGTGGCTCCTAAAAATGATTACGTTATAATTGGGACAGACATCATTCTTGGGATGAATCCATGTATATATACCTTAAATCATGATAATGAAAAAAAAAATCTAAGAGCAAGACTAGATGCCTCAGTTATGTAACATAATACAATTTAGTGCATGTATGGAGAAATATAACACAGGGATATAATGATATACCTGAAGGAAATGTATTCCAGTTCCACGTTCCAGCCTGGACTTTTCACTGACTTCAGAACATTGATTTACACTTATAGAAAATGTTGATGATTAATCAGGATAGTGAACGGATAAATATAATTTTCCGATAGGAAATTAAATGGAAAACATGCGGAAGTATAAAAAGTCGCTATTAATAGACGCGGAATATATTATAAGAGTAAATCATGCTGTCTCAAACGTTTAACGTTAATATTTGTGTGCTGAACAAGTAATTAATTTGTAGACTTTTCATTACCTGATTTTGATTATATAGTAATGGATAATGTTCGTTTGAATGCTTCAATCACGAATGAAGGGAACAACAGTTTCTTATGCACCATGTAAGAAACCACTCAAGATTGATGATGTAAGCAATTTAGAAGACGGAAAAAGAAACAAGTTACATAACAAATTTGGAGGAAGAAGAACGAATTGGAAAACATTTGGAAGATTAGTGGACTCCTGTTAGGTGTAGAGCTGTATAGAATGAGGAAAGAGTAAAAGTAACCAATTATTTGTTGTGAAGTGTCGAATGTTGAATAAGCATTGAACCTTGAAGTTGAAGGAATTGAGCATTAAGATTTTATCACATTTGACCCTGAGAAGTCTTTGTAAAGGGTCATTTCAACCATTCCTTCATCTCGCCCATGTCAGTGTAAAACTTCAAAGGGGACAGCTCTCCATCTCAATGAAACTGACCGGTATATTTTAGCACGGTTTTGATAAAGAGACAGTTGAACTTCCTATACATGTCAAATAGTCATTATTCAAAGGGAAGAGTCGTATAACGTACTTCAGAGATTCTTACTGACAAAAGAACTTATAGGACAAGTTTTTAGAAACCACTGCTTATGATTGGTCCGAGTGAAATTAAGGCGTACACATTGGAAGTAATGTGATTTTAAAGTGGCACCCATGGATGAAATTCTTTAGACCAAAGTTTTCTGAGCGAGAAGTTGGACTCTGAGGAAGCCTAGGAAAAAGAATACTGCTTTCCTCGTTAAACAAGATAAGAGAGAGAGAGAGAGAGAGAGAGAGAGAGAGAGAGAGAGAGAGAGAGAGAGAGAGAGAGAGAGAGAGAGAGAGAGAGAGAGAGAGAGAGAGAGACGGGACAGTCCGGGATAAATAGAGCTAAGTGACGAGTGAAATCATGAAAAGGGAGAAGTGATGAGCTAAGAAGAAGGACTCGAGAAAATAGGAAACGTTGGAACACGGTCGAGAGGAAGGTGATGCAATCGGTCGTGGACCTTGCGCTCTTTTCATCACGCGTTTTGATGATGAAATAAATCCACATTTGACATTGCCTTTAAATCCTGTTGACATAACTTAGGTTGAATTGAAATTAGCACTATTCGTTTGTTTGATTAAATTTGTTATTTTTCTTGTCTAAGGGTATTGTATTATTTCTTGGCTATAATTATGCCCATTTCTCTGTTGATACTCCATCTATTGGGGCCCCGACTCGCCGAGTGGTCTAAAGCGCTGTCCGCTACGGATCATTGCCATCTCACCTCTGTCTGCGTGTGTTCAAGTCTAAGATTCGGCTAATGTAGTTATGTGAGAAAGCTTGCCAGTAGCTTCTCGTGGGTCGGTGGTTCTTTCTGGGGTTTTCCCGAGTTCTTCCTCTGGCCGTCATGTATAGCCTATCTTGTGCTGAAAAATGGCGTTAAACCATACAACAACAATATTCCATCTATTCACTCACACCGGGTCATAACATCAAGGGAAGTCATTTCCTAGATAACGAAGCTAAATCCAATTTTAACTACCCCTGTTACTAAGAGGGAGACGTTACATTTATGTAATATAGGAAATACAAATTATATAAATAAAACAATGTCACATTCTATTAAAATAAATGCCACTTTAATAGACTGTGAGCTAGAAAATTTGGATGAAGCAAAATTAATTTAAAATAAAATTAATTTAAAATGCGGCGGGTTGATCTTAATAGCTACTTAATTACTCAGACCTCCCTAGATGTAATGATTTACATAACGTTTTCTTATATCATCCTATATTATGTACAGCAGTTGTAAATATTCTAAAAATAACTGATGGTACCAGCCCAGTCACTATCGGATGCATGATTGAATTTTATTCATTTTTGTGTGGGAAACATGTTGCACAGTTTCCAGCGAGGGCAGCTAACTTTGGGCGTGAATTAAAGAAATGTATCTTCCAATCATAAAGGAGGAGTTATTATGTGTACAAAAAGCTGATTCATATAAAAAGTATCTTTGCAACTAGAGAACCATTTCGCTTATAAATCTATCATACAAAGTTCTTCTTTATTTATTGCAAGTACGATTAAAACCTTGCTTACTACAATTATATTGATTTTGACAGACCATTCGACACTCAGATGGATTGCCATTTATGTAAAGATTTTGTTGTTTTTACAAAATATCAAACCTGTGTAAGTATTAATGTAAATTTTCCAATTACCTTGGTATCAAAGGAGGATGTAGATAAATTCTCCCCAGTCAGTTTGATCCAGTGTGTTGATATTTTAACCTATATGATAATAAAAATAGCAATGTTACTGAAATATAATAGGTAACACAACATGTATTCTTTTCCAAAATGTTGATTTTACATAACTTGTCCTTCATGGTCCAGAAATGTCTCTAATACATACTTGACATCTTTTATATCAATATTCCAAATTTTCTGGTCCTATGATAACTATTGTAAGCAAAAGAAAAGCTAGTCCGGATATGAAATAGAACAGGTTGCAACAATAAATAATGTCCAGAATAAACAGTTAAATCCTAATTATCCATCTAAAATATGTGAAATTAATAATTTGTTAATTCAGTGGGAAAATATGTTTCTAACTACATTTGAAATGAAAACTATGTTTAACGATTATCTGTCTCTAACATTAATTATCTTTTACTGGTAGAATCAAATTTGTTTAAACAGATCATTAGTGAACTGAAAACACTCTTTTAGGTTAAAGGACAAGGTCAAAGGAAATATTGTTTGGAACTAACGTCATGATGGGATAAAATAGTATTACACACACGGGGTCTCATCCCAAGCGAATTGAACATTCAAGCAAGCCTGGCTTGATAATCCATGTTTTAAGCCATTTCTAAGGACCAGTGAACAATAGTAATTTTTCTCAAATCACGGTATAACTATACACAATTTCTCGACTTGAATCAGCTGCCAACCCGTTTCGTGATTTCCAAACATAATTACAGAGCTGACTTGAACTCGTCTAGATCTGCATCTCTCCATAGAACTAAAGCAAAAGCATAATGATGCATGGCATATAAATCAATATAAATCAAAAAGATTTAAACAATAATAAAAACGTTATAAGGTTCAACGAAACATGACACTGCTTAAATTGCAAATTCTCTTTGCTGCTATAACGGTTATACCTCGAAATCACCCGTGCAAAACAGCAGGCCACAAACAACGGGCCAACCACATAAACTCGGTCTGCAATCACAACGAAGGTACCGCAGGTAGAGCGTAATCGATTTTCATTCACCGGCTGATAAAAGTTTTCCATATGAAAGGTTGCTCAATTTCAACTTCCTCCTGTCGACAAATCTCCGATATCAGCAGAACAACTCGATAACTGCCTGCGTGCATTACTTGAAAAACATGCCCTAGCTACAATCCGGACCTGTTTGCAACTTCTACCGTGACAAGGTACGAACCATTAGAGATAAGCTTAACACAATTTCAATTGACTTGTCACCATACATTAAAGACACAGAATTTCAGCGACAAACATTAACAGCATTTGAACTTGTCCTTATGGATTTAATACGGATAATCGTGATGAAGAGTGCACCAAAGTCATGTAAACTTGATCAAATTCCAACATCACTGCTGCTTGAGTGCCGAGATCCAATATTTCCTTCACTAACTGATGTTATTAACATCTCTCTCTCTCTCTCTCTCTCTCTCTCTCTCTCTCTCTCTCTCTCTCTCTCTCTCTCTCTCTCTCTCTCTCTCATCCGGGGAATGTCCATCATTTTTCAAAACTCTATATTCAAGCCTCTGCTGAAGAAACCAATATTCGATCATAACGATTTAAAGAACAACCACCCCGTTTCTAATCTCCCATTCATATAAAAATCGTAGAAAAAGTTGTTCTAACCCAATTTGCATCTCATCGGAATTCAAAGTCCTTTTAGCAATGTACAGTATGAACATCGCCCTTACCATAGTACTGAAACTACTCTTCTGGAAGTAGCTAATGACATTATCTCTGCTTTGGATAGCGGAATGATTACAGTCCACACCCTCCTTGACTTGTCTGCAGCATTTGACACAATTGACCATGATATATTACTTCACCGTCTCCAGCATGTATTTGGCATTCACAATACAGCCTTAATGTGATTCAAGTCCTATTTAGTAAACAGGACCCAAATTATATCTTTAAATGGAATACATTCCAGCCCAGTTGATCTTGTAGTGTTCCACATGGATCCGTTATTGGACCTGTTCACTTCATTATGTACACTCAGTCGCTTTCAAATGTCAGAGATCATCACCCAGTGCCTCACCAATTGTACGCTGATGACACCCAAATATACAAATCTCCCCACTCAACTGTTGTCGATGCTACCATCCAAGGAGTAGATATATGCATTTCTGATGTGAAATCATGGATGACATGTAACAAGCTGCAGAAGAATGATGATAAAACTGAGGCCATTCTGATCACATCACAAAGACTTTCTCAGTCACACCCTTTACCTCAAGCAATAAATATCAGCAAAACCAACATTAAATTTGCACAGTCAATACAAAACCTAGGTTTTACTCTAGACAGTGCTCTCACATTGCACCAACATTTCATGGACATATGCAAGACTGCATTTCGTGAGATGAGATGCATCAGCTCTATTCGCAAATATCGTTCACTTGATGCCACTAAAACACTTACTTGTGTTTTCATTAGTACTGTTAAGACTGGACTAATGTAACTCAATTCTGGCTGTTTCGTCTCAATATATACTCAGAAACGGCAAAAGAGTTCACAAAAGAGCTGCTCGGATCAATTAGAGTACCATGATCAGAGCACACTTCCCCGCTGTGCTGTACCCTAAACTGGCTATCCATTCGATTCCGAATCAAACACAAAATTTGTTCTCTGTTCCGCTTCACTGACAGATTCGAGTCGAACATACTATCTGCCATCACCCATATGTACACACCAGCAAGATACTTACGCTCCTCTTCTGACAATCGCATACAAATTATTCCCACTATGAAAACGAAGTCATATGGACAACGTTCTTTTGCATGCCAGGGCCCAGCAACGTGGAATAAATTGCCCATTGAAATTAGACGCAAAGACATAGTGATCCTTTTCAAGAGTTCAATATTTTCACACTTTGTTATGTTTTCTAATTTCATTGTATTGTTTTGCTTTGTAGTCATATCATTGAAGATGTTGTAAAGCGCTTAGAGCTTCTAATGATTAGGCGATATACAACGTCTTGATTATTATTATTATTATTATTATTATTATTATTATTATTATTATTATTAATATTATTATTGTTATTATTCCATCCTCTCAAACAGTGAGTGATCCCGTTAACGCCACAACAAAGAAACACTACTACTACTAAACTACTCAGCACAGATAAAATACACTGTCAATTTCAAGCTAAGTTATATTACACTATTTCAAACATGTATAGACTGATGCTGGTATGACAGCTATTATTATTATATAGCTGTAAAGATAAGAATCCGTCAGCATCGACAATAACAAATTCTTGATGTTACTCGGGAAAGATGTTTCTTTTCAAAAGCGAGCATCGCACACTGGCAGATATCTAACCCGAACAATTCGGTCATTCTGTGGCCAAACCAAGAAACCTCACCCCTAAGACCACGGCCTGCTTGAACGATATAAAATAGAGAAAAGTACAAATAATCATTGATATGTAATACCACGCTTCAAGAGCACGAACAAACAAATCATCAATAATATATTGCAATGGACCATCTATCACTGCTTCTAACTTATTTGTGTGTCATATGAGCAGACTTTCAAAGATTCACCAATACATACCGTCTTTGTAAACTAATTATTATATATATATATATATATATATATATATATATATATATATATATATATATATATATATATGCAGGACAAAAACAAGTAGACTATTACTAACTCTATACCGGTACCAGACAGATTTCGAAGTGCGCTTTATGAAATTCTTCTTACGTAAGAATTATCTTACAGGTCAAGGCCGCGGGCTATCCAGACCTAATTTTACTCTTTTCCATCTTTTATATCCTACTGGTAGCAGCATAGACTCGTAGCGAAATTTATATGACTACATTTTAATGGAAATTACACCAAAGAAATAGGTCTTGTTTTATAAAGTAAATGTTGTAAGGCGCAAAGCAAACATCTAAGGAAGCTGTTAGCATTATAGAGAACGCATTTTCTTCCATTTGTCATGTCGAAAAGCCTGAATTCAGTTTGTTTTTTAATATACAAATTGTGCCTAAAATTAATATCACTAAGCTGTACAAATCGTACCCCTGTCACCAGAAATGTGTTCGTGTTACATGCAAGTGGTCTCATACCGAAACAAATAAAACACATGCGTGAGTGCTGTTTTATATGCTGTTTTGTCCTATGTTAAGGATTTCAGGAAAACTGTCATTGTCAACTGATATGTTATTAAACACACAAGTACTACAGCAATTATTATCTAATCATCTTAATGCCCACACACCACGAAAACTAGTTTCACACTTGCACGTATTTTTTGGTTCATATTTGTATGATTCTTCAGTAAACCGTTCCGAGCCAAATATTAGTACTTAACGCCATGCAATGCGCACGATCAAAGCACCCAGTATACAGAAATATTCTTATCTCGAGATCTGAACATGTATGTCTGAAATATCAAGTAATTTTCCATCTTAAGAAATTAGGGACGGTCCATTTTACGAAAGTCAGCCATGCTGATATAATGTCTCGATAGTGCTAAACATTATGACGTCTGCTCTAAGAAAGTGGTTAATTACTCGGGTTCATAAATATTTTCCCGACTCCGACTCCTCATAATCCATAAATAATCACTAACATCTAACAAAGCTAAAGGAGACCTAAATATGAATAGGATATGCCATAGGTTTATTGCAATCTGATTAATAGTAATATACTTAAGTTTGTGAACGTTCTGAGAAATGAATGGCTTCGAAGAATGATGTTAGAGGATTCCGATTGAGAAATCTTTTTGTGAACAGATTTTAGTTGAAAATGTTGATTTCTTTTAAATTTCGAACAAACATTCTGAACGCAGTCAAAAAGTATTTTAAAAGCATGTTAACTCATTTTTGATATACGTTTTCAAAGCATATTTAGAACTAACTAGATTATTCGAAATGGTCACAGCTGAACACGTTTTAGAAACAAATATGGTTTAAACGATATTGTACAATAGATGGTAAAAGTGTTTCTTACAAAATATAATTACCATTGTTCACATTTAGGTTTTGATAGTTTTAAAAAGAGAGTTTCTGTTAACATTGATTTTATAGATTTTTAAGGCATTTTTGAAGCTATGAAGTGACACAAACATTAATTTATTATCATTTACGATTCGAGTCTCCAAGCGTCTTTTATAAATATTGACATGTATGCTATTATAAGAAATATTAATGTATTTTGAGGTATAAATAAAATATTGAGTGGAAACAATGCTGTAGCAACTTTAGAAGGAAACATAATGTTGCACTTTGGCAATGTAGAAGTTAACAACGGGCATATTTGCTGTCGTATACAATTTCCAAATGTCCAAATCTTTGAAATGTTGCATTTGGTAACATGAACTAGTTGTTTGTTTTATTTTACAAACAAAGACAATAGTCAAAAGAATTAGAATGGTCTCTAATGAGTTCCATATTATTTTAAGTTACGTGTATAAACAATTTCACATACCTTTTGAGATTTTTGCATATCCAAAATTATTTTAATGCTTTTTATAACATAATTTTTTTAGTTGTACCAGCAATTTGGAATTCATAATCATTAACATTATCTTTGAAATTAAGACACGCTGATTATATAATTAATCTGATAATTTTAATTGCAAAACGCTACATTTATCAATGCACTTTTAATGAAGACAGGCCAACTTTTTTTTAAGTTAAAATAATGATGCTTTTAAATTTTAATGTAGAAAAAAAGCGCTTACAGAAGTTTTAAATTTCACAAATTTGACTATATATGTATATTATACAGTTAACAGTCATAAAATCGTTTTATTGGAAACTTGTGGGAACGTATATAACGACTTTATTTTAGTATCTTTGATAGTAAATTTACTCGTATAATGAATAAATAGCAGAACAATATATAATTTCATGCAATTTGTCAAATTAGTACAACGTTTACTTTTCTGAACTTGTTTTTAAATGTCAATATCCCCTATAGCAAATGGCAGTGTGAACTCAGCTGTCATCGAGAAAACTTAATCCTTCCTGGAGCTCATTCGTAGGTCTAAAATTGATTTGACACAGCAATCACATATAAAGCTACCAATTAAACCTAACGGGCCTTTGATGCCGATTAATTATCATACCTCTCTTTACACCATGTGAACAGTCAGTCGGTATCAACGTTTTCACAACTTAGTTTGAAAGCGGTAGATAGCAATATTCCTCGCACTTGATGAATCAAAACTCGTACATAACATACGGTACCTAATCTTTCCACTGTTTCGGTCAGTTTATGAAATCAGCCTTTTTAAATATCCTTATTAGAAAGATCGACATAACGGTCATTCAAAAGCAATAACTTAATTCTGCATCTCACATTAACTGCTGTTTAAGTTTTGGTTGAGAAACATGATAAACTGCATTAAAAATACCAGGAAGTTATTTAAATAAGTGAGGTAATTTCCAAAGTTGTTACAGCTAAGTTACAAATCCTGATCAAAAGACACCTATATTTCCCGAATACGAGATGAAACTGAAAGTTTGAATTCCACGTATAATCTAGAGGCAGGAAAGATAAAGACAATAATGAATAACAAAACGGTATTAATAAACATGATTTTTTTGTATCCGTGATTAGAAGTGACGATTTTTCAACAACCGGTCTGAAATCCGTGTTTCAGTTTTAGTCATGTGCCACACTGGGAAAATCCCTACTGACGCATCAAATCCACAATTAACTTAGTACTCATAATCATCCTCCGTGAATAGGAAATGAAACAGGAAGATTACTTGCCAAAAATAACCACGAGTGAACACAATTAACTAAAGTACTTCGTATTTATAGTAAATCATGTATACAGTGGCTATTTTGATTCCATTGTTCCTGCACCGTTTCACATATCAGCATAACGTGTTTATGTTTGTTGTCAGTCTGGATTTACGTCTTGCTTTCGTGTTCAGACCCAACTCATGGACATAAAAAATATAGAATGAGGTCCATAGGAAGATGCTAAAATAAAAGTATGTATAAAAAAGGGAAGCAAGTTCCAAAGCCTGCTGTGTTCCAATTACCACAGGCCCTATTAAATTGTAACAACCTTTCTTAAACATATTTTGTTTTTAGAATTAAAAAGAAGTCAGTATTACGAACGTTGGGACAGAAATTGAGCAATACTACATAATGTTGTGCACATATTTTAACCGGCCAAATTATATCGCAAATAGTGAATAAGTTGTGTTAACAATAGTTATTCATTTACATTTTAGATTTGGAGATGCGTCTGAATAATGACATACATGTGAAATACATATTTATAAACACAATTGACAATTCACGTGCGCACATCTCAACTCGAGAGCAAACCTCTTTCTATTGTTTCGGTGCGAGTTAACAAATTTGTACGTGTCTTCTTTCAGTAGAATAACCAATTTTCAGATGCGTAAAACATAAATATACCCACTAGATTACTAATCCGGTTAGTTGTTTGAAGCAAATGATACCAATTAATAATCGCATTATTTTTTTTGTTTTAAATGAAATACTTAAATTATATTATGAAACATATTTGTCCAGGAAACCGCCGCTGGCACGGCATTAAAGAAAACTACCGGACAAGGATACACAAAAAAGAGACGATCCGTGAGGGAAAGGGTCTAAGACTACAAGGAACTCCGTATTTATGGTACAGCGGAAACGGCCTGAGACTATCAAAGACAGTTTACTAGCACCATTGTGAAATTTTGATTTACTCGATGCTGCCAAAGAATTAAGAATAAAAAAAATCTTTAGAGGTGTTTTTATGCATGATCAATTACCACAAGAACCAAACAGCACTGAAACCGGTATCATTAATCTCGATAGCAACATCGGACCTGGAACTCACTGGGGTGCATACGCGATTGATGCACGTGGAATTGTTTATTTTGATTCTTATGGGTTAGCGTCACCTAATGAATTTATGCGTTATATACAGCATTTAATCTTTTCATAAAATGTGTTCTCAAAACCTATAAATATGCGTGAGATCCGCCGTTTTGGCAGTGGTGATTCTGCTGGACAGGTCTCAAGATCAAACAAACAGAACAAAAGTTTCTAGTCATCCCAACTGATAATCTCAAGCATTAATAGCAAGGTAGACTAGTTACTACCGACACATTAAATTTAGTACTGATAATGACTACAATAATGTTTCTCTGATATTATTTCAACGTTTCCTTGTTATATTAAATAAAAGTCCACATAAAGGGATTAGGCTGACGACACACTGTCACTGTGTCGTCATCAACACAGCCGTCTGCTATCCATTGGCAATTTAGTATTCATATTGGCACTATCGAAGTTTCTACTCAATTACATGTATCATTTTGATATAAATTCAAATCCATTTTGTAGTGGTTGTGTCATTTAGATGGCGAAATAATATACCCGACACACTTTGTTGCTGCAATACGACACACATTGTCACATTCACTTCAAGCGCACATTATTTCCATCCCGTTGCACAAGACTGTGTCGCTCAAAACGACAAACTGTGTCTCAGTCGAGAATGTGACACACTTAACATCCGTTTCCAGACTGTGCATCTAACATATTTACCATTGTACTATAAACACATACCCGGGTCTGGTTCCGAACATTGATTGGATGCACAAATATCCGTACCGCTTCGGTACGTCATACGAACCAATTTACTTAATTTTGCTGTTGTTGTTGTTGTTGTTGTGTGTGTGACATTAATTTGGGAGATAGGGAACATTGATGCTGAATTTTACAAGTAATATACCACTGAAACTAATGTTTTAATAAGCTTTATCAAAACAAATGTTCTGAAAATTAGTAAATATTATATTTCAGCATTTTGAGCCCTTAAGTTTGTGAGCAGACACATATAATTCTGGAAGTCATATAATAAACTGTGTTGACTATTTATATATGTTTTGTTTTGTGTGTTTATTACCTAAATAGGACCATTGGGGTGAACACACCATTTATTGACACTACAATTCACTGGAGAGATCTAGTAACTGAAAAAGGCGTGAGCTGTCCATCTATTCCATTTTATTTGACCTTGGCCCATTGACACATTACAATATGGTGAGCATAAAACAACGGATGAGAAACTAACAACGCTGCGAGCCGAATATGATGTTCATGTAGGCGCGTTTGCAAACCTCCGTAGGAATGTTAGAAAATCGGATGAAACCATGGACACTTTCTTTGGTACACCGTTGACTGTCCCAATAAAACTTTCTGATAGTAAAACAAATATTGACACGATTAAACAAACACAGGACAATATCGTTAGTGATTTTCCTGCTATCGCGACCGGGCTTGATAAAATCAAGATACCACATAAACAAAATATCAATATTGTGTACTCGATACGATGGGGGTCTTTCGCCTGGACATCTCAAAATAACACAATTGGAGTGTCTACATATGTTAAGGGTATCTATAGATTAACTCTGGTTTCAGCAGTACAGTTTAATTTGTCATCGAATACATCTACTGAAATTATTACTGCAAGTGCAATAATAGAAAAATAAGTCTCTGAATCATTTACATTACCCCCCCACAAGTGGTAATTTAGCATCAGCGTCAATCACATGGTATGTAAAAAATTTTAATTGATTTAATTAAATAGTATAATGAATGTCCAACAATATCGATATGACCAAGTCCGTGAGTTTCAAACTAAACTAAGAGATCATATTGACGAATATATAGCAAAGATACAAAAATACCGCAGGCGAATTGCCAGTGTTGACATTATTCTGATTTCGGTTTCAAGTGTAATTGCTACAACAATATATTGTTAAAAGCGGTAACAGATCTGGCACCTGTTTTTGTTTGTTTGTTTTTTAGGGTTTAACGCCATTTCTAAGCACAAAATAGGCTATACATGGCAGTCAGTATTATTGGTGGAGGAAGAACCCGGGAAAACCCCCGACCCACGAGAAGCTACTGGCAAACTTTCTCACATAACTATATGAGCCGAATCTTAGACTCGAACACATGCAGACAGAAGTGAGATGGCAGTGATCCGTAACGGACAGCGCTTTAGACCACTCGGTCACTCGGGGCCAATGCTGGCACCTGTAGTTGTCACAATTTCTGTGTCATCGGTGACAACAATTACAGATATTCTTAGTATCATCACAAAAAATATCCACATGAAGTCAGAATAAACTACACGAGTATATAATTAAGTTACATATTGCATCAGCCGCGTGTTCCCAATTGTCGTCGCTGATATCATCCAGTCTCGATTACACAACAATATCAGATAACGAATTCGTTGCGATGATGAACATCTACTACACAGCAACATCAAAATTAGAAAAACAGCACAATAATAAAAGACAAGAATGACATCAACAACAGAATTACTTCAGCAGATAGGCACGAACAAACAACCGCAAAAGTCAACCATGATCTCAATAACCTCAACCAACCCTGAATTCAGTGTGAATTTTCCCAGTGCGTTTCCAGTTAAAGAGATCGCGCTAGCAAAATTACGAGTATACTACAGTTGGCCGAAAATCATTTGGTGGTCAGCAACCGAATAATTCCTTGGTGTTTGCGAGTAAAAATGGTAGCGATGGAAACCCGGAATGGAATATAGTTTCCTTACCATCTGGGACTTTCCAAATCGAACAGATCAATAATGAATTCCAACGTAGAATAAAATCAATTACAGGAAAATAATCTAAATTCGCTATAACAGTTCATGAACCATTACTATCAGCCGCGATTGAGATAAACTCGCCTAGGTATCTCCTAGATATATACCAGAGTTCTATCAGAACTGTGCTAGGATGGCCTGAAATCCTTCATCAGACACCTTTACAAATAACTGATCCTGTAAAATCTGATTATACCACAGACGTGAAATTTTTTTATAACACAACCAGAGTACAGAAAAACACTTTCCGGTGATTATTTTTTTTATCTGATTATGGCAATTCGTTAAAATTTGTTTTATAAATTATTCGAGTATAACCAAAATGTTTTCCTTCTCCTATAGGGTTATCTTACATTTCTTTCAGACACAATTACTCCTGAACTCACACGCACATTTGACAAATTAAGGAATTTATTTGCGAGTATCACACAACATTATTATGATGACCTAAAAAGGCAGATCATCGAAACAATTCAGCATTTAAATTAGAATAAAGACGATATCGACTATATTAATTACCAACATTTGTAATACCCCAACTTGCAACAGAACAACTAAAGAAAACACTCAGTGATCTTATCAACGAAAACTTTCCTAAAATACTTGCCGCACAGAAAAAAATAACACCACAGAAAACTATCATCAAACATAATAATGACTCAGATAATGATGGGCGGCATATTGCTCTTCAAAACTTTAATATATCTTCATTGATTGCAGCAAATCTAGTATGTGATGTTATTGATGGAAGTTACCAAATAAATCTAGAAAATACAAATCAAGCCCATCAAGGATACATTTTATACTCGTTTGCACCAACTGTTCCACCTGGATTTTTAATCATACAGGAACCTCTGAATTCAAAGTATATGCGATGTCATAATGATTCATTAACGAGAATTAATTTTAAACTCACTGACCAATCCAAACATTTATTGGATTTACGGAGAGAGATTTTATAAATTAGTCTGTATGTGAAATCCTAAAGGGTTTTCATCCTAAAGGATTTCCCATCTTAAGTTTTCCCATCGTAAGACTTCCCATCTTAAGATTTCAGTGTTATTTTACTTCCGTGTTGCGCGGGTGCAAAAAAATAAATAAAATAATACTGATCTAGTTTCGCTTCCTGGTGGCGTATTTTTAACATGAATGACAATACGCTATTTTTCGTTTTGAATAAGCCTTTCTAACTGTCGAACTCGGGAATTTATGACTTTTTTAAGTTCATATTGTTGTGATAAATAACTTATTATTTTCTCTACTGCGGTAAATACACGTACGGATTTATCAATTTCAATATTTACATCCAATGATACGTTAATGGATTGTTGTATTTCCTTGATAAAAGAGTACTGTAACGGTAGGAAATATCGATTTCCACGGGATATGTCTTCTAAATATTGAACGTCAGAAAGGATTTTATCACAATCGAATTTATCTGAAAATTGTATTCGTTGATTTTTTAAATCCGTAATAGCACAAATTATATCATTTATATTTTCTGTCTCTACCGCCCTCCTAGTAGAAAAACAAGCTGACTGAATCTTCTTTTTGGAGCAGTTTCCAAATCTTCTGGAGTATGGAAATTCGATAGGTGGTAACCTAATTATTCTTGGAGATTTCAACTTCACTTTTACTGTCATGGAAACTTATACACGTCCAAACTCCTAGATTCCATTCATATTTTCAATCTTAAACGGTCAGTTAACCAACCCACCCATAAACTTGGTCACATTTTAGACTGGTTTCTTTATAGAAGAAAGATAAAACAGCGAGGAGTCAATTCTGCACATATCACAATTTCTTTCGATGGAAAGGTGACGCATGGACTCCTGATCGAATGGGTGAGAAATATATTCCTGAAATCATTATTTGGGATGAGATATGCATAATGTCGTTAGATATATTAAAACTATTTCTTGATTGATTGTTACTGAAAAATACACCTGTGATAATGTGTGGCGATCATCGTCAACCATTATCATTTGTCGGTTTGTCTCCACATAATTGGTAGAAGAATTTTGTAGATTATTATGAACAAATTAATACTGATCATAGATCTCTTGATCCAGAATTAAGTGAGTTCAAGAAATTAATCAGTTTACAACCGATAAAATACAGTGTGAAATAATTTCAGAAACCCCACTAAATGATTTTTGGAAAGTGTAGAGACCAAACGATTTGATAGTAGCAAGTAGAAAGATAGTCAGAGACACACTTCAAGCGCGATTGTTTTAAACACAAAAAGAAAAAATTTGTAACACTTCCAGTGCCATTGTGTTATAGACCAGCTGATTCACGAAGACAGAAATATTGAAGTTGATATTCCTGGACAGATTGAAAAACAAACTCTCGTGTTAAATGATATTGTGTTGGTTGATATCAATGTTGTCGAAGATGCAATGCGCGCTGCTAAATCTTCGTGGACGTTAGGATACGCAATGACGATACATTCATCTCAGGGGTTAACCATATCTGATACAATTGTTTGGATCGTAGATGATCACATCGAGTGGTCGAATTTAGTAAATATCGCAGTGTCACGAGTACGAAGAATAAATCAACTTCGAAGAGTTGTTTTAGATTTTAATGACACCACAATCAGTGATATTGTCAGCGATAATATAATAAGAAAAAAACTCACTGGTTATAAACAGCAAGATAAGAAAAATAAACGAGAATTTGATATTGATGCTGAATTTATAATTACGCTGAAACAACAACAGAATAATCACTGCGCGAGCTGTAATTGTATAATATATTGGCAGTATTCGGATAAAGATCCTCACCAGTTTACCGTGGATAGAAAGGATAATAGTTTTGGTCATACCATAGATAATGTAAAATTGACCTGTCTAGAGTGTAATCGAAATCACCGCTAATTAAGACCACGAGGCGGTAATTGTGAATCCTCGGGTATCACTTGTAACTGTTCACGTGTAAATTCACGCTGAGGAGCAGTTGAATCTAATCTATAGATTGCGGGTCTACACGTGGATCTTGTGATGTTAGATATTTTATGCGATGTGACACTCCAAATAGAATCTGTAGCTTATTTTTTACCACCTTCAAGCTCTCCTGGTTCATATAAATATCTCACAATGACATTGCCTAGTATTTGCTGTTTTGAAAAATCATTTCGCGTTTGTACGGGTATAAAACTTTTTTTATCGCGATAACATGATTCATATTAATTGTTCGAGAAATTTCATTGTTGAGTGCGGTAATTACACATGGTAATATCTTGACCCATTCACGTGATCGTTTATCTTCGATGAATTCCTTCGCGTATTGATAATGAAACAATCGCTCAGATAATGTTCGATTAAATCGTTCAACAATTGCCTGATCGCGATGTATTTCAGTATGTCCTCATCGTATGGTGACATTATGATGCTTCATTGTAGATAACACTACACCCTGAAATTCCTTGCCAATATCAATCTGTAATAGATTTGGCCACTGCAGAGAACCTCGTCGATAAATCCTTTCAAATGCAGAAGCTACTTCAGTTGATGACTTGGTCAACAATGGTTCATCTTCCTTGTATCTACTCGCAATATCAACCCCGGTTAGCGCATACTTGTATGTCCGTTTATTAACGGTATCATGCGGCGAAATAATATATCAGCCTGATAAACTTCATTAGGGGTGCTGACATCAAAATGTGCGAAGTTAATTTGTTTAGGCGGGGGTAGATAAATCTGCGATCTGGCCTGTTTAGATAACCAATCTGCCGCTGTAGTATTTTTTACTTTTGCCGCGTTGGCGAGTTTATCGATTGCTGATTTACCCCGCCAGTATCCTCTTGGGGAATAATAAATAGATTCCATGATATTAATTAATAGCACGCATCATTAATTTACTTTTCATCGCCGATTTTATCAACCAGGATGTCAAGTTTTCTTTGAAGGATTTATCAGTGATAGAATTCAACACATAAATCAATTTCACATCTGCGATATGTCTATGTTGCAGATTCTTACTTTTATAAGCAGCATCATGAGCACGACACGCCTCATTGATAGCATTTATCGAATATTCGCCGGGTCGGGGCTGATCATGGCTATCAAGTCGGATATCAAGTCTGGTTCCAGGGCCAGAATAATTATATCCTGGACGGTGTTTTTCTCCTGGGTATATCCCCCATGGAACCCCTGGGAGTTTTATCAATTTTGCTCCAATATCACCTCCTCGTTTTTTTTTAAATCATTACCCGATTTCATATAAACAAATCTAAATTTTTTGTACCACATTGTACACATTTACCAGCAAGTGCTGGTCTGTTATTGCTAGTTCTAATTGGTGTCAATTCGTTTGTGCTAATACGCGTCTTACATTTAACACAGTATAGATCAATAATTATTTATAATAACATTAATGTAATTGATTTTTCGGCGACAAAAACACGAGAACCCGTTAATTATCATGCAGCGCTACCAAATTCAATTCGCATGATTATAATTGGACCATCTGGAAGTGGCAAGACGCAGTTGTTACCATTCTAATAATGAGTTGGTTAAAATGGAATAAATTGTATTTGGTAGCACCATCTGTAGATGATCAGCGATGTTACGATGTACTCAAGTATTTTAACGAGAGAGCGAAATCGATATCCGAAGAAGATGATATTGAATTTATCACTGATATTGAAGAAGCAACAAGTGTTGATTCTATTGATGGAAGTATTAATAATTTAGTCGTATATGATGATGTGTTGTTAGATAACAATAAAAAACCCTGCCAGGATATTTTCCAGAGGTAGACATAAAAATACTGATATGATATATGTTACTCAGAGGTATACACAAATACCAAAAGTGATCAGGGATAATTGTAATATTCATGCTGTGTTTAATGGAGTTGACACTCATACGCTATGAAATATTCACCAGACCTGGTGCAGTGGAGATATGGATTATAATCTCTTTAGAAATTTCTTTAGTCACGCTCAGTCAATCCCACATGGATTTGTAAGGATACATTTGCATGACCTTAAATCAAGATATCGTATCGGACTTGATAAAATATTCGGTTAAAACCATAACAACTAACAAAACCACGACAACAAAATATGCGTCTGTGTTTCGGTTTCGTAACAAGCATTAGTATTGTTTTTGACATTTTTTTCAGTTTTGAGAAAGCCCTAATTTTACAAGCAGAGCTCTAAAATTGTTTGCTCGAAATCTAACCCAATTAAAGATTGTCCGATTCACCCTCTCTGCTGCTATTACCATGCGCGCTACAACTCACTCCATCCCAAGAGTTTCAGTTTCCATAATTGGCTTCTCAGCGAAACATGACCTTAGACTGGACACTGGAATACTACGTAATTTTGATTTCTTGTAATTTGTTGATGATGTTTTAAATACAAACATTTCCAGTACCTTCAAATACATAATTACAACGGGCGAATATGTAAATCATGCTAAGTCCTTTGAAAATGAACCAAAAAAAAAATCACGTTATTTATGGAATTATTGCTATTGTATACAGACAACACTAGAATTACAACATTACAACAAGCAATACAAAAACCAAAAGCTACACCCACAAGCATTGGGCTTTGGTATAATCTAAATTGTATAGCTTTTGTTTGACGACACTACTCGCATATCCCTATGCATATTGTAAACGTGGAGCTAAATCAACCAGTCCGTATCTGCACTGCTGCCACATTCAACTTGCACCGTTCAACAACAATACCTTCTTATCATCCCTTTACTTCCATGTGCTCATAGGTTCACCATCCTCTTCGATAGAGGAATACAGCAAAACTCAAAATTCAAAGGCTCTTCCTACGTAAATATTAGCGAGTTAAAATATCGTTGCAGAGCTGTCCAAAACATAGTAGTTGCCACTGCATCACTGTCTTTTGATTGCATGTGTGCAAATTGCGACTACTGATTGCTAATTTGCATGTCTTCATGCACTGCTAGACAAGAATAGACTGGTCTATTTTTCATATTTTTAAAGGCCGATTAATTATTGTGTTTGTATTAGGTGTACAAGTTAATAATAAGGATTTACCAGTTTATTATTTTACATTCACTAAAGTATGAACTGGTAAGATATTGCTTAAATTTAAAAACATAAACAAATAAATGGTGAGTCTTTAATTTGTTTCTAATATACGACGAACAACCCGAAGATGGTTCGATTGCAGTACAATTGACCATTGTGACTGGGTAGGATTCAATGTATTTATCTTTAGATACAACTTATATTTTTTTTCAACGTTTAATGTGATGCCGTTGCTTCCAGATGAATCAAACATGTAGAGATATTACGAATGATTTTAAGGGTTTAAAAATATATTTTCTGTGTACTTGATATAAACTTACAGCAAATTCTTGTATGCAGTATGCAGAATTTGAATGTAAACATAATGCAGGTAGAAAAAGGTGCAGTGAAGTGTATGGAATATGTATTTGTTTTAAATTTCGCCAGGTGCTGTGACCCGATATCACAATTTACTTTTAAAATGAATCAGTTTGGTTAATCAGATTCTAACTTGGCTGAAGCTGATTCCTCATTGGCAGCATTTTCTGTCGGATTAATATGTTAGTCCGAAAACCATGTTACTCTTGTTCTCTTTCATTCAGAACTCAAGCGTGGCTCTGCCGGATCTTCGCCGAATAAGGGTCTGGTAGCAACTTTTGAAAATAAATGTGCTAATTGTAATGCTAGATAAAGGCTTTGCAAAATTTGGAAAAGCGATCTAATAAACTGACGTCATTGTGATGATAGATGATAACATGTATCACATAGGCATAGATGATTACGACACTCCTCGTGCTTAGACATATATTTACGAACGATGGTAAAATATATCCTTTTGATCATAAAGTATGATTTCACTCGAACGGTTACAGAAATTATGTATCGATGAAGTTAAAGATAGAGAGAAATGGCAACATTCTGACTCGATCAAGGAAGCATTTATCCATACCCTTATATGGAAAACACCTTCGTAAACTACGCTAGAGCCTGGTTTATTGAGACTTTGCTCACCTCAGATGATGTTACTTTTTCACTCTTGTTTACCTTCCCACAAAATAGCTATCTTAGGTAATGTGACATTTAAGCTAGGTAAGGAAATAATGTATTACTTTGGTTGTCATGTGAATATACTTATGTAATTGCTTACCATCTTGATATAAAGTATGATCGCCCGAAACCTTTAGGTGCTTTGGTTCCATTTTATAGCAAATAATAGTGTTGTTGTTGTTTTTGGGTTTAACGCCATATTTCAGGACAAGATAGGCTATGCATGGCGGCCAGTATTAATGGTGGAGGAAGAACGAGGAAGAACCCGGAAAATCCCAGAAAGAACCACCGACCAACGAGAAGATACCGGCGAGCTTTCTCACATACCCATGGCCAAATCCGAGACTAAAACCCACGCAGACAGAAGTGAGATGGCAGTGATCCGTAACGGAGTGCGCTTTAGACCACAAAATTAGTTTGTTTTAGGCAGGGTATTTTTGGTCCCTAGTGTGTCTAACGGGTGGCTTCTGCTACTTGATTAGATTCCTAGTAGGTGAAAATCTTTTTTTTTTTTTCCCACTGTGACCATTGACAATGGTCCAGTAGACCCGTGTATGATGTATATATCTTACTATTTGCTGTGTATGTTACAGATTTTGTTGTTGGGACGGATTTTTTATTTTCAAATCTTGTTCCCAGTTTTTCTCCTAGTTTTTTCTTTGGACTTCACAAATAGTCCTTCTATTTGTTTCTTTAAAATTGCTTGAGAAAACGGTGTGTTAATTTCTATTTACCAAAAAATGAGATGTTATAAGTCTAGTGTGTCGTTTCCTGCTACTTTTGAATTAAGTTGATTAATCATGTCTCAAAGAGCCGCATTTTTTATTGTCTCATGTGCTTTACTTGTGGCTTGATCAGTTCATACCTTCTTTTAAGTTTTGTCAAATTTTAATGTTCTAATTTATTATTCAAAGACTTCGATTTAAGAAAAGACAGAAACAAAAAAAAAATAGAGAAAGGGGTATTCCATATTTCCTACTCTCTAAAACCCATTTTCATGTACTGCATATCCATGTTCTGTGTGGAGAGTTTTTCAGGGGCTTATTCCCAGACCTGTTCACTTCGCGTAGCGCTTTGTGACATTGCTATGAGATGTCTACGTCCCTTACTTTGCTCTCACACATGGCCCTGTCCCTTTTATCATTTCCTCTATTCTAAGGGAGAGTTAAAAGAAGAAAATATGATAATTATTATTTCTCTATTACTATCCTCTGCCCACATGACATCATGGCATTTGTTATATAGCTTGTCATTTTATATATAAACAAAAGTTGTTAAAGTCTCCATCTAAAAATAGTACGTTCTCCTTTTCATATTTCCCCTGTCTATTTATATGTTTTAAGTTAATTTCTTTAGCCTGTTTGCTTATGAACAAAACTGTTATTTGTAAACAACAATGCATATGAAATTTTTTTTTAATGTGTTTATTGAAAAACTTATAATACACTATATAAATATATATACTGCATACATTTCAAATAACATGGCTATTAAAGTGTGTTATAAAGAATATGTTCTAAAGAAATATATATATATATATATATATATATATATATATATATATATATATATATATATATATATATATATATATACCAATACTATTTGTATATCAAATTGTGATCCGCCCATGGCGCAAGAATATGAATATATTATATGAATATATAAACATTTTTTCCAACATCAGGTCTATAGATTAACAATGAATTTCAACTCATTTATTATTCATAAAAGACATGAAAAAACGATAAAAGTATTAAAAGTCTCAGTTTTCTAAAGGAAACTAAAATGGTACACACTTTCATCGGAATCCTTTCTATTTTCAATTCCTCTCTACCCCCCATGCGTAAGAAACAAATAAAGCAAAAATCTGGAGTGAGAAAGAAATATATATTGCGCTGGACGAAAACATTAAAACTGAACTTGTACAATTAACAATTAACCTACATTAATCTGGTTCGTCGTAAAAGTATGTTTACGCCTTCCTTGGGATCTTTCTACTGTGTTCATAATATCAATGACACATAGTTGCAATAGCCAGTCGACACTAGATATATATGTTAAATATGTCGGTTACGAGGCACACACCACATCAGCGTATTTAATGCTTTGCTGTTGTTGTTGTTGCTAAACCTATTAAAATGTTCTAAAAATCGATTAATAATTAAACTACATACGGGTGAAAATCTATCAAAATACGAGCGTTGGGGATTTTTGCTTGTGTCCAACTACAATGTCTCTGGACCTATCAATGATGCTAAAGTTTAGTCAGACTGTCCAAATTCTGAGAGAGAGAGAGAGAGAGAGAGAGAGAGAGAGAGAGAGAGAGAGAGAGAGAGAGAGAGAGAGAGAGAGAGAGAGAGAGAGAGATAGAGAGAGATGGGGGGACAGACAGATTGTAAAATCTGCAGAAATGTTAATTAGTCAGAGTATTGACATAGGTGAGCTGTCAATATATTAAAATATGTAAAGTACCTCTCGTTGGTTCGTTATTTCACTTAGTTTCTATTTCCATATGCCAATAAGTGATTCTCGGAAGTTCAGGTTCATTGTACAAGAAAAAAGCTAACAGTGTTTGTAGTGTACTACATTCTTCATTACAAAAATATTTTATGTTTAAACTATGAGTGTATCTTATATTGATTTAATAAATGTGAATAAAAAAAGAAACTCAAAAAGGAAACAACTTATCAATTTGCATATGTGAACAAAAAGAAAAATCGAAGAACTACATTTTCTAGCAGACACACTCGCAGGGATGTGAGGAGTTCATTAACTCGGTAAATACACACAAAACGAAGTATATCGATGTAACTTTCAAATATGTATTTATGTATGTGATATAAATAAAATATATGTATAGTAAGTAAGCTGTGTCAATGATATACCACTCAGCATGCCTCGTTTCTTTTAAGGATATATATATATATATATATATATATATATATATATATATATATATATATATATATATATATATATATATATATATCCTTAAAAGAAACACACACACACACACACATATATATATATATATATATATATATATATATATATAGAGAGAGAGAGAGAGAGAGAGAGAGAGAGAGAGACATTGCATAATTCTGATAGCAAAATCCTGATGAACTGACATTTCATCGTTACGAGGATGAATTAGTTTCTGTAAGACAGTTTACATCTTTAAACAGAGCCGATACAAACAAAATACTGACACAAGGACCAGAAATTAGGAAATCAGTATCACAACTAACTTAAAGAACGCAATAAGTACAGTAATATGGATAATTTGTTTGCATTTACCGTGAATAGATCTTTTTTAGCAAGCACCAATTTGGGTGTATTTGGGAACAACATGACATTGCTGTCGTTAGGGAGATTCGCACATTTGGTAGCATTCGTATTTATGGTAAAGTTGTTAGCGGGATTTAAATTTCATGGTTTGCTCAGTCATGAAATGCAACAACAACCGGTCTAAAACAAAAAGAAAAACTTAAATTAATAGCATTCAAATACTTAAAAAAGTTTTTTTAAATATTTATGTTCAGAATATTGACAGAAAGATTAAGTCCGTCAATGAGAGTGCTGTTGAAAACAACCACATAAGCAGCAGAGTGGGTGAGCCCGACTTTTTCATCCCTAATTTTACAACTTTAGTCTCCATTTATCAATCGGCCACTTAACAAAAAATCGATAACTCTCCATTTGCTATTCTGGGACTTATTGATTTTTGGCTTAATGATATGTAAACCATATGATAACGAAAAATCGCTAACTTGTATTTTGCCATTTTGCGCTCTAGTGATTTTTGGACTTCAACATGTGAACAACTCGCGGGAATTAATTATATATTCGATCAAGTCCGATACGGTATCTTGTCCGTGGATCATGTAACGCTATTGTGATAAATCCGTGAGGACTTTTTTGAGCGTTACTGAAGAAGTTTTTAAATTGATTAAAATTCATATCAGAGCACCATGTTTGCCAAATATTTCTGATGGTATGAGTATCTACACCATTAAACACACTTAGCAGGTTACAATTATCGCGAATTACTTTAGGAATTTGTGTATATCGCTGAGTTACATAAATAACATCAGCGTTTTTATGTCGTCCACGTGAGAAAATTCTTGCGGGATTCTTTTGTTTATCAAGCATAACATCATCGTACACAACAAGATTATTTCTACTCCCATCTAAATCTTCTACAGATGGGGCCTCATCAATGTCAGTTATCACATCAACAACATCTTCTCCGGTAATTTCAGATGCGTTTTCGTTATATTCTTTTAACACGTTATAACAATGTTGATCATCTACACTCGGTGCAACCAAATACAATTTATCCCAGGTCATATGTTGCATTATCATCGATAATAATAATTGAGTTTTACCACTTCCGGATGGTCCAATAATAATCATTCTAATAGAATTTGGTAACATCACATTATGTTTTACAGGTTGTTTTTTCTTTGTAGCGCTAAAATCAATCACTTCCATTTATTGATATGCGTTTATTTACTATAAAAGTTATGGATTTATATTGTGTGAAATGTAAAACAAGAACACCAACAATCAATGAAACAACTGTTACTACAAAAAAAATAGATTAGCCACAGCCGGTAATTGTGAAATTTGTGGGATAAAAAAATTTAGATTCATAAAAAAAAACTGGTAGAGATATCGCCAACCGTTTAAGTAATCTTCCAGGACTTCCTTGGGCTAAGTATCCGGGAGAAAAACATATTCCAGGATATAGTTATTGCGGACCAGGAACCCGATTAGATATCAGACTTAATGAAAATGATCAACCAAATCCAGGTGAAGATCCAATCAACGCCATTGATGAAGCCTGTAGAATACATGATATAGCATACAAGAGTAATGATCTTCAACAACGTCATCTCGCAGATATAAAATTAATTCACGCGATAGATGCAATTCCAGATAAAAAATTAAAAGAAAAGTTAGCTTCAGTATTGATAAAAACCGCTATGAAAGGTAAAATATTATTCGATAATTGAAAATCTAAAAGTATTTAAAAATTATAAAGTAATTTTCAATATGGAATCTATTTATTACTCACCTACTGGCTACTGGAAAGGTTACGCAGCAATTAAAAAACTGGCCACCGCCGCATCAGTGAAATATAAAACCGCGAAAAATTGGTTATCCAAACAGGCGTTATGGCAAATTTATCTTCCGGGTCCTAAAAAAATTAATTATTCTCATTTTGATGTTTTTGTACCAAATGAAGTTCATCAAGCCGATATATTATTTCTTCCTCGTGATAACGGTTACAAATATGCATTAACTGTAGTTGATATCGCTAGCAGATATAAACAAGCAATACCGTTAAAAACAAAGTCGTCAAAAGAAGTCTCCGATGCATTTGAAAATATTTATCGTAAAGGTCCACTAAAATGGCCAAATCTATTACAAGTTGATCCGGGTAAGGAATTTCAAGGTGTTGTTACATCTACGATGAAAGCTCATAACGTAGCTATACGACGAGGACATACTGCAATACACCGCGATCCGGCAATTGTAGAGCGATTTAATAGAACTCTCGCTGAGCGATTATTTGGATATCAATACGCAAAAGAATTTACTCAAGAAACTCGCTCTCGTGAATGGGTTTCAAGGTTACCAAAAGTAGTATCCGCGTTAAATAACGAAATAACTAGAATGATTGGCATCAAACCTAACATCGCAATAAAAAAAAAGTATGTACCTGGTATTAGAGTTGCAAGTAATTCTTATACTAATCAACCAATTCTTAGTAACGTCACTGTAAGATATTTATATGAGCCAGGTGAACTCGAGGGTGGTGGCGTAAGAGCCACTGATCCTATTTGGAGTATCACTACACATAAAATATCATCGTCTACACGATCTTTTAGTGGAAATGCTAGCATTTCTAGGCCAACAATTTATAGATTAGATTTGTCCGCACCTCAGCGAGGATTTACGCGCGAACAACTACAAGTTATTCCTGAAGATACTCAATTACCACCACGAAAAATTAGTTAGAAATGCTAGCGTGACGTATCTTTAATGATAACTCTTCTCAATTGATTTATTCGTCTAGCTCTAGATACCGCTAAATAAACTAGATTTGACCAATTAATACGATTATCTATGATCCAAATGGTTGAATCCTCAATAGTGAATCCTTGTGAAGAGTGTATTGTTGCGGCGTATCCTAGTATCCAAGGTGAATTTTTAGCCTGTAATGCATCTTCAACTCAACTACATCAATATCAACATAAATAATTTCATTTAACACTAAATTCTCAATTCTAGCGTTTCTTCCTGGAATCTCAACATCAATATTCTGTTTTCTTGTATCAGACGGTCTGTAACATAGCGGTACTTTTTCATTGGGAAACTTCTCTTTATGTATCTCAAATAATCGTCTCTGAATATCATCTCGAGTTATTTTCAAACTTGCAAATACTTTATCGGCTGGTTCCCATAATTCCCAAAATTTCTTATCAGGAGTTTCCGGGACAACTTCTCTGAGAACTCTACACTGCTCGTAATCAGATTGTCGGCGGATTTTAGATGTTAAATCTTTTATTTCTTCATCTAGCGATCTATAATCTTCTGTGATTTCCTCGTAATAATCAACATTAGCTTTCAACCATTCATGAGGAGATTCTCCGACAAATGGTGGTGGTTGACCGTCATCACCGCAAAATATTATCTTAACATTCTTCGTACGTAACCATTCTAGAAACTTTTTTAGTATATTTACCGGCACTGTACACACCTCATCCCAGAGAATAATCTGTGGAATAAATTTATTCCCCATTCTTTCTGGGGTCCATTTATCACCTTTCCACCTGAAAAAGCTGTGATAGGTACAAGCATTAATTCCTCGTTCTTTCAGGGATTTTGCTAGTGCGTGAGTGTGTGTTAGCGATAATATATTAGAATCTTTATATAATCTTATAACTCTTTCAGTCTTTCCACTTCCACCACAACCGTTTAAATAAATTATCTTATAGCGAGTTATCGGATCAAATATTGATGGTGCACTAGAAATTTCAACATTTTTAGGATTCCTTTCTCGATAACTATTAAGTATCTCAACATCTGCATGATGAATATAATTGTGTAGCATTTCTTTCTTAATTCTCCAGGTTCCCCAGTCACCATTTCCTAAATACGGTGTAACTTTATCAATGTGTTTCTTATGAAAATACATTGAATCAGTTGCAACTCTTACAGCAATATCTGGAAATCTATTTATCATTGAGAATAAATTAATACTTGTATAAGCTAACATTGATGCTCTCTCGTGTGCATATTGAGGACTTTCTCCATCTGTGTAAGTTATAACCGTACCGTACTCTTCACCATTTGATAAAAACGCCATCTCAAATGTTATAAATCTATTTGTATTAGTAAGATCATTCATAATAATTTCTTTTTCAATTGGATCAATTACTAATCTAGAAGAGGTTTTAGTATTATTAAATCTTCCTCCTTGAGTAAATTTTCCAATGATTTTTCTTCCTAAATCTTTTGCTGATTTTTCTCTGTGACAATATAATTGTTTAGCGGTTTCCATAATTTGTTCTTCGCTGTATTCCGGAAAATTCTCTCTTACCTTTTTAATCTCTCTATTTAAGTCTGGTGTTGGTAGCCAAACATCTTTTTGAGATTTATAACTTATTATTGCTTCACTAACGGTTAATGATGTTAACATACCACTATCTAACATATATCGTAGTAACACTATTGGCATCCAACCCTTCTCAGACATATGTTTGCCAAGCCAGCAATAACTACAAGGATGTAATCCATCGCTAGAACTGCTAGCAGTTCTAAGTTTAAACGCAATAACTTTAGCAAATCCTGGTAAATCAAAATCAGGTAAATTTCCGTTTATGGCAACACGCGTCATCTCATGTGTTGGGTGTCCAAAACGTTTAAAATATTCGTTACACTCTCCCATTCCTAAAAACCCTCCAGGATAACTAGCACTCATATCAACACAAATTACATCACTAACATCGTATTTAGTGTTCCACAATCCGCCGTGTCCGTACTCAATACAACTTAATTTTACATCATTAAGAAACATTTTAGGGGTTTTTCTCCAGGAATTCTTTTCACGGGCATAATGAGCAACTACTGATGATACTGTAAAGGAATTACATAGTAGGTTTTCATCAAAGTTTTCCACAAAATCTTTTGTAACATTTTTCATACGTAAATCTAATTCTTCAGTTCGGTATAATTCTCCATTAGTTTTTACAAACTGGTCAAATCCCATTTCAGGATCTTCATCACTCTTAAATAACCACACTGAAGTTGGATCATCCTTGTGTACCTCTGCAATTGCATCAAATATATTTCCATTAAATTCTTTTATATATTTTATATTTCTTGATGGTGGGAACTCAGTAATTTCACTATTCCAGGCGTGACCATTATGATCGAAAATTCTAATCGGGGGTAATTTATGTGACCTATATTTACAATCTTTTAACACCTCTCCGGTTATCGACTCAACGATAATTGGGTATCTTAAAGATGTTTCCAACTTAGCAATATCACTAATTAAAGCTCCACCTTTTTCTGTCATTCGTGAACCCCAATTTATTATCTTTTCTTTTCGTTGAGTTGTTAATCCATGTCCTCGTAAAGAGTTTTTAAAATGTTCCATAACTCGTTCTGCAACGCAATTGATTACTGATGGTATTCTCATTGGGTACATTCTATCATGGTCAATATCTGTATAAATTCTATAGTACCCGTAAAACAAAGCGGTTACTGGATAAGCCTTAATATAATAACGGCTATCAATTCCAACTAATGCTCCAGGGTTCATATCGCTACTAAATATTACATTCCTGCCGTCTTTCATTATCGGTTCGCGATTATCTCGGATTATCCAACGATGATTTTCGTTGTCGTATGTTACACATTTTATTTTACAAACGTATCTGTAATTATTAAGTAATGATATTATATTCATAGCACGAACTTCATCTATTCTGCCGTCATAAGTTATACTATTTCTCGTTATTCGGTAACTTGTAGACATAAATTCGGCGCCTTCATGTTGAAATTCTTTCATGGCGTATTTTCTTAATTTTTTTAACTCTCTATCAAGTCCTCTTAATGATTGTCCTGATCTTGCATCTAATGAAAAATAATTTTTACTCATTATATTAAAGCAAATATCTAATTCAAAAAAAAAATTAAAACAATTGTTTAAAATTTAATTAAATATATATGTAGTTATATAATGTATAATTGCAAGTGGCTGCTAATCGGTTCGATAGATACGTGTAATAAAAAATCGAAAAAAGAATATTGCGGTCAGCATCAAGTATTAATTAGGCGTGGTAGTACAGGACCTAAACCCTGTATCGTGTGTGGTGTAGGGGTCCGCGGTAAAACAGAATTATGCCTAAATTGTGGCGGAAAAAAATATAGAGAACTAAAGCGGTATTATGATGTTTATACTCATATTAATCACCGTACTCCGATTATCCAGACCCCGGAAGACTACATAAACAAACCAAGATGAAATAACATTTAAACAAAGAAATTCTATATAGAATAATGAATCAAAACGAATATCGCACACACCCGATTTACGTTAATTATGAGGCCTGTCGAGATGGAACGATTAGAAATAAGCGATTAAGAAAAGAAATTGGAAATGTTAGTAATATGGGGTATTTACAAATCAGTATCCCCTTAGAAGGAAAAATAAAGAGATATTACGCCCATAGATTTATTGTGGAAGTTTTTCTTGGAGAGATTCCTGATGGATACGTGGTGGATCATATCGACCGAAATAGATTAAATAATCACGTTGATAACTTAAGAATTGTAACACCACGAGAAAATAATCTTAATAGTAATCCTAATAAAAATAGAAATAACACACCTAGACCGGTAACAGCCTTTTACGGCGATGAAATTATAGATTTTCCATCAATTAAGTCTGCCGCAAAATATTTTAATGTTAATAACACGTCTGTAGGGCGGGTTGCTGACGGTATATATACTGCGACCTACTCTGATAAATATGATTGTAGAATATCGTTTGCGTGGGCGTAATAAAATTATTAAAAATTCTTTAGAAATAAATGCAAAGCATTTCTTACATACAACTGTTATCAAATTGCTCAGCAAATTGAGATATATTTTTTTCTTCCTCAAATATATCACTAATGGCTTTCAATAGCGGGTTTAACAATTTACTGAGTTCAACAAGTTCATCCAGAATTTCATCATTCCCAAATTTTTTAAGATAATAAATTATCATATTACGTTGTCGTATCAGCGTCTTTACTACGCGGTACTCCGATCGATACGTTGGATAGTCCTTAGCACGTGCAGACTCAATTTTACGGAATTCATCTACAAGGTAACTAGCATTAAAGTGTTGTATTTTTTTTTGTGCTATTATTGCAGTGATTTCCGGGATCTCGTTGATGCGGTTAAGTTGCGTTACGATATCGTTAACGATTGTTTGATTCATTATATATTTCTCATTTTTTTAATTTAAAGTTTTTTAGATTTAGGTGAAAAAACATATGGGAAATTAACATTAAAAATCGAGTACTTAACCCTCGGGGGTTTTTTGTTAAAATTCATCTAAAATCAGCGAAAAATCATCAAAAAATGTGAAAAATGGATTTAAAAACGAATTTTTTCGTTTTAGGTGAAAAAACATATGGGAAATTAACATTAGAAATCGACTACTTAACCCTACGGTTTTGTGTCATTAAGTGATGAAAAATGACTAAAACCCACCTAAAAACGACTTAAAAACATTAAAAATCATCTAAAAACAGCTAAAATTTAGTAAAATCTGACAAAAAATCAGATTTAAAATGGAAATACAAGTATTTCTAAAACTTATTTATTTATAAAAATTTATTTTTAAAGATTTGAAAATTGCTTTCAAAATTACTTTAAAAATTCGTAGAATTTCCATTTCAAAATTGCTTTGCAATTTTAACTTGACATTGCATGCAACGTAATTGTTAGTTCTTCTCCGCGAAGATCTAATAATGAAAAATCTTGATCAACAACTCTAAAAAACATCTTTGTGGTATATTGATTAGTTAATTGTAGATAGGTTGCTGGAGATGGATTCTTCACAATTAGGCTGCCAGGAGAAACATTTGGTGAAAATGTATATAAAATATATCCTTCTGTTACATTATCAGATCTTTCAGTATTAACAGTATAACTACCTGATACCGCATCACAAATAACATGGACGGTCGTTACCGCTGATATATTAACATTACGCGGAGATTTATGTTTGTGATTCTTTCTTGGTGAATTGTTATACGTAAGTAATTCCTGTGTTGGAATAAATTTAAACCATAACGCATGAATCTGTGGAAAGTACTCGTCCATGACTTTTCGTTGCAACGTCTTCAATTCAGGCACACACCAACCTGGAAATTTATAGCTCTGTACTGTACTGGCGGTGGTGGCTGTTAGTACCATGAAACTTCCTTGATGATTGGTGATCGATAAATCCAATAATGTTTGATTAAGAAAATTCATGTCTGCAATTATTTGATTAAGAGTTCTATTATTACGCACAATTGTATCTCTAGAAACACCAGTGTTTCCGGTGATCACATCACTAAATTCGTGGGCGGTATTAATTATATTTTTGAAACATTCTCGCTGTCGTTGAATTCGTTGAATAAACCTCTCTCTCATCGCACTAAAAATCTGGGGTAGTGAGTTCCATGTTATTGAAAACTCCCATGTTGCCGCCTGTTGCAACTTACCCCACCATGATATCGGACCTTCTTTTGGGTAATGAGACATTTCTATTGTCAACATACGAGAATGTTTTGTAATTCCAGGTAGCGATAACGCGTAAACATTACTATTGTCGTTATAATTAAATTCTGGGGATGATCTAGGATTACCTACAACACCCCCCTCAAATATTGTCAATTTATCGATAAAGTCAGATAATTTTGGTTCCGGTAATCTGTGATGCGTTGCAGGAAGACTGTCAAGCCATCGTCGGTGAATCACTGGAAAGAATTCGGAGATAGTGTCGTCCAGTTTTTCTCGTTGGTGCGGTACATTGTATCCGGGATACTTAAAATTAGGGATATCATCAACATCTATCTTGTATTTATTTGCAAATTCTTGTTTAACTTCTTGTGTCATTGTAATAATTTGATCAATTGCGTGCTGATTATTATCTTCGGCGTCCGCGATTATCTGATTAAGTATTTCAACGAATTTGACAGTATCATCACGACGTGGTGGAATTGCACTGATCGCGCCCACCAATAAATTTATAAACCGATTAAAATCAGAATCTATTAATGCAAGATTTTGGGATATATCAATAATACCGAAATTAAGTACTTGTTGGCCACGCCGGGTATATGTAAATTTAGAAATACTTGTATTTCCGATATCATCAACATCACTGTAATATAATCCGTGATCACTCCGTTTCTCAGATATAAAATCCTCCTTGATCGGTTCTGGTGGTAGTTTTGATTTATCAAATGTATCTAAGTAAGATTCTGGATATCCTAATAGCGTCCTTATACTACTGTTGTAAATATCTACGGCGTAATCAGGTGAATTTATTTCGATGATAGAACTCAACGAAGATTCTTTAGCTTTAATCATAATAGGATATTTATCGTCGGTCTCGGTAAGAGGAGTATCTTTACCCTCTACTAGATTTGGTCCGGTGATATGTTCAATCTCTTCGATTATTGCTTCGCTGATGTCCTCGATATCATACGCGCCTGTAGGTATATGGATTGTGTGCCAGGTCGTTGTATCAGCGATAGATCCGTCTGGATTTTGTTTATAGTTGGCTGAAAACGTAAAACTATTATTAGGGGGTTTACCTTTATATGGTTCTGACCTCACATTTGGCCAGCTATAATAACACCCTAAATGAGTTAATGCAATTTCAGATGCTTTTAATGGGGGATTAAATCCAAAGGTGAATTCCGGGGTGGTGGTGGTAATGTTTATCGGTATTGTTTTCAATGAGGTTGTATTATTCGCGATCTGATTTAGTAATTCTTGCGACATTATTCAAAATGTTTTGTAAATTTTCAATTCAAAATACAAAGTATTTTTCAATCAGTATCATATTTTACATCCTCCAAATTCGAAGAATTTGAATGAGAATCAATCGTATAATTACCTTCTGTCAGGAATAATATAGAGTCCTTCAAACTCCCTGAGTTTATAGGGTAATCCAACCAACCAATCACTGATCTAATACTACTCTGGTAGATGTCAACCACAAGTTCTGGAGTTATTATAAATATATTTCCTGGAGATAATATAATCTTTGGTACCAAATTCGTAGAATTTGTGCTTGCATTTCCATCCTCTCCGGTTTCTCCCATAGTCAAAGATATATTATTATTTAGTTGTTTATTAATTTCTTTCATTGTATATTCACCTGGTGATATTCCAACTGTATACCACTCAATTGGAGACTTCCAAGAAAAAACAATTGAATTATTTCTTTTGGTTACTTGATATTTGGGAGAGTTTACCATTAAGTTCATTATGTATATTATCAGTATTTAATTTCTTCATTGCAGAATTGTAACGATCAGTAATATGTGAAAATTCTTCCTCAGTTATTTCACTATCGCTTATTGCTTTAGAAATCAATGTTGTTATCTCTATGTATGTAGTCGTTGCTGTGGCCAATTTTATTGTGTAATCACGTAATTTATGTGAAGAACATGATGAGAGTTTCTTTGATACTCCAGTAAAGATACCTGTAATAGTTGTAACAGCAGAAATCACAATAGGAATTACAACCGGGGCTGTCATAGTGACGGATGATAATACTATTCCAGTTCCTACAATTACACCGGACACAGTATAAACAGTTATATCTATCGCGGTTATTCTTCGCTGGTATTTCTTCTTTTTGATGGTATAAGTATTTATAAGATCTTGTAATTGTTGCTGATATTGTGATACTGTATCATATCGATACTGGGATGGTGAAACGTTCAAATCACAAGGCGATTTTTGTGGAAATTGTTTTGTAATTTTTGGTGGCATTTATTTGAAAATGTTTTATGTTAATAAATAGATTTCTTTTAAAGTATTGATAAGAATTCTACAATCCACCGTACTGAAGCTCTAATTACCCCTTGGTCAATCGGTGTTATATCAAAACGTGGTATCTTTATATCATCGGGGCGATAAAACGATACTATATTAATTCCTCGATTTGTTATCCCTTCCGATGCCACAACTTCAACATTAAATTGATGCTCGGAAATTATTGTAAATCTGTACATACCATTATTCCAGTAGACACGAGGAACAATAGGGTTATCTTCACCTCTTACATAATCAAATTCTCCATTACCAACCACATAAGTAAGACTTTTAATAAAAATCGCGTCATGAGATGTTTTTATTTTATCGAGTCTGGGAGCTATTTTTGGAAAACCTTCTTTGACCGCGTCAGTGATTGTTTTAATATCCCGGATAGCACTAGTGTTATCCTCAATTGATTTTTTATTAATCGCGATTGATTCACTAATTGATTTAGGGTCAGCCCAAACCCCTAACTGGTTGTAAATATAAGTTATATCATCAGTAGATTTTTTATTAACAGCAGTTAAATCTGAAACTGATTTGGCGATGGCAGTAATATCACTAGTGTTTTTATCACTCTTGATTAAATCTATAACTAATCTATTATTTAAACCTTCGATGTCATCAGTGATTTTCTTGATCGTAGTGAGCCCATCTAAAAATGCTTTAAAATCTTTTGGTTTAATATTTCTAATATTAGAATCTAACATTTTATCAAGTATGTCGTCAACTTTATCAAAGTTTTTCCTTAACGATTCAAACCTAATAATATTCGCATCATATTCGGTTCTTAATCGCGTTAAATTATCTATGGCCGCCTTGACATGAGCGATCTGTATATCTAGTGTTTGTCTCGGGGTTCCAAAGAATTTAGCTAGATCATCTATGATCGCCTTTATATGTTCCTCAATTTGTTGTATTTTATTAAATTGATCTGTAATTGCTGTAATCTTTTCACTCGGCGCGAGTTTTCCTTTCTGAAATACTACAATAGAATCGTCGTCTGCGGTAGGGTGTTTCGTTAAGAGATCATCAAATGATACATTAGAAGTTTTTAGTTTTCCGATACTATCTTCAAAAACAACTATTTCTCCTGGATCTACATTAACGAGATTTAACCCTGATGTTACATACCTTTTTATCATATTCATTATTTGTCTTGCAGAGAGAGATTTTTCTTGTCTTGTTGTTGATCTTAAATAAATATCTGACATGTTATATATTTTATATTTTGAAATCTAATTTAGATTTTATTTTCAAATTGTTTCAATTTTATTGATTGTTCTCATTGCGGTATATTTATTTATTGCTTTCAGGGGATTAGTAGTATTGGATAGTACTGATAACGCGTTAATAGTTTCTGGCCCACATATTGGAGGATCAATTATTGTTTGTGTTGGAAGTGTTGAGTACCAAATTGGCAAATTAATTCGTGAAATATAATTAATAAATTCAGGTGGCGGCGGTAATCCATATGAGTCAAAATAAATAATGTTTTTTGAGGTAATTGCGTAACAAACCCAATGAGTTCCAGGTCCGTCATTGTTATCAAGATTAATTATTCCGGTTTCCGGTATTTGTGGAACCGTAGGTAATTGATCTCTCATAAATACACCTCTGAAATGTTTTATTGGATATTTAGTGGATTTAGATTTTTCAACCGCGTTGATGAGATCGTAATTTGACATGGGGACAGATTTTATTGTGGTATGTATCTTGTGAATCGGCTCCCTGGAAGTCTGAGTCCTTTTCCCTTTTTTTTTCTTCCTGATATTCCCTTACCAGTAATCTTATCAATGAGAAAACCACCTAACGACCCAAGAATTGGTGCTAGCGCGCCTGCAAGCAATGGAAGAAATCCCCCTGTTTTAACCATATTGGATATTGCAGCCTTGGAAAGAGTAATTTGAGCCCCTTTTTTATTTTTTAGTGCAGTATTTATTTGCTTTATCTGAGTATTTGTGAGAGATAATTTATTTGGTCCACCAGTTAGTTGATTATGTTTCAGCGAAATTGTAGTTCCACATTCTTTAGCTACTGATGATTGTAATTTCTTTATTTGACCTTGAGTCAATGTGACGTTGATAGTGTTATATGACATTTATTGTAAAATGTACTTATATTTTCAATTCAAAATGTTTCACATTTCTAAAATTACTTTTATAATTTTTATTTACAGAGTTTCCACAGGTGCATCAATCAATCTCATTCTTCCACCACCACCTTCAAGTATCATCGATTTATCACTAAGAATTACAGCAACAGCTCTAAATCCCTCAGGCGGGGCTGTATCAACACGAGCCTGAAATTTAATGTCAACTGTAGAGTGTTTAGACATATCAAGATGTTGTAGTGAGAAATAATAAATTGGGTAATGTTGCTGAAAGTCCAACTGAGATATTTGTAGACCGGTATCAACATTTTGATCACGTCCCATAAATGACCATAACCGGTGATAAACCCGCCCAATTTGATTATTTGCGTAATTGATAATGAGTTGTTCTTCAGGTTCTTGTTGATTACTCACACGCAGAGAAACCTCATTAACACCACATTGATCAAATATCATATGAGATCGAAGTTGTTGACTAGCAACACCAGCCACCGCTGGAGCAGGTAAATTTCTAGTTCTATTTACACTTTGTAAAGCAACAAATACATGTCTTGGTGCAGATGTATTTTTAGTTAGTGCAAGTTGCCACGTAAAAACTCCGCTAGCGGTATGTGTTGTGGTTGAGGTTGTAACTTCGTGCCAAGATAATAGATTTCTACCTCCGTGATCCATAAAAGATAACAACTTGGTTTCAATACTCAATGATGGGGTCATAACTGGCATCCATAATGAAATTTTTGTTAATTCAACCTTACCATCGTCAACACCATCCCCCTTCCACAATGCATAATTATCAGAAGAATTTCTCTGTAATATTACACTATGACTAGCACCAAAGATAACTTTTCTAACATCTCTGCAAAACCCAAATATATGTGACAGTGGAATCGTACAAGAAAATTGACCATTAGCGTTTAGCATCTTTTTAAGTTTTGCAAATCCCGAGTTATAATTAGGATTAGTACCCATAACAATAGCCTCAACATCAGCATCATCAGCGGCCGCGGAAACCTTTTTCGGTCGTCTAAACGTAAACGGATTAGAGTCAGCAACATTACTTGTATCTTTCGCGAACATCATTGAATGACCAGCTGATTGAATAAAATCATCAGAGTATCTTGCAAGTCCTAGTATTGTTGTTGCAACATCCACATCATCATCGATAGATTCAATTCTAGTTGTTCCTATTTGATACTCAGCCGACTTGAACAACGCCATAATACCGTTATTGACAAATCCAATATTTGTGGTTGCAAGATCATCGTAAGGGGTATTATCTGATTTTCGTAATCTACCTTCAACCTCAATAAAAGCCTCTGCGGGAAGAAAGTATTTAGAGGTATCATTAAATCTAAGTTCAAGTCGTCCATCACTAGGATTTGGGGCGGTATATGAAAAATATTGATAATCCCGTATTGAATCATTTTTTTTGTACCTTAGCATCTATGTCAAAGGCGTCATCGGTTTCATATTCAAACATTATATTTATTCGATAAATCTAAATAATTAATCGTTTTAGTCCGGAACCAGAAATACGTCGTAAACGAGCTTGAACCATTTTATTAATTGCGCTACCAGTTTTAGGTGGCATATTATTTGTGGACTCCAATTTTGGTTTTCCTCTCACTAAAGATCCAATTTTATCTACTGCCGCATCAATTCCACGAAGAGCGAGATTACCAATTTCTGTGCCAGCCTTGGTCGTTAATACTCCAATAGCCTTAGACCCAATTTCTTTAGCTACAGGGAGTAATTTTGGGGCAATTCTGGTAACAAAACTTGTGATAACATCACCAAGACCATCTCCATGTCTAATTTTATAAACAGGTAATCTTGAGTTCATTACAAAAACCCGTCTGGGTTTGTTCATACTTCGATGTACTATCATTATTTAAAATTACTTTGTAATTTTCAATTGTAAAACAATTTTCTAAATGGTAGAATTTGTAAAAGAATTTTAATCGCTATAATAGTCTACATCAATAAGCTCATTAACTAAATTACGGTATAAACCCATACCAATTACTTTACCCTGAAACAGTCGTTGACAGATTTCAGTGGCCTCATTGATGATTTCTGGAGAATTATTTCCAACTCGTTTTCCACCGATAAGAACTTCGAGTCGAGATACATCATCATCAATAGTTCTTGAACAAGGAATAAATCTAGAGTTTTTTACACTAGTGTTAGAAACACTTGTGTTTCCACCGCGATATCCTTCTCCGGTTGTTTCTTTTTTTGGCCGCCCAGGTCCTCGTTTTGAAGTTTGTTGTACAGGTGTTTTTTGTTGTTTAGGTGCTGGTGGTATTGGTGCTGGTGGTGGTACTGTTTGTTGTTGTTTTCTTTGTTCTTTTTCTTCTTCTTGTTGTTGTTTTCTTTGTTCTTTTTCTTCTTTTTTCCTTTGTTCTTGTTCAGATATTAACTCAATTCTTTGTTGTTCTTCTTCAGAATATTTTCGTCCAACAGCGTATATATATTTAATATATAAAGGATCTTCATTGTTAATTTGTGGTAATCGATACTTAATTTTGAAAACAGCTTTAGCAAGATCATCTGGATTTTTGACATAATCTTTATGTTCAGGTTTTAAAAATTCGTCTTTTCGAAAATACCCCACCGCAGCAAAATCAACTAAATCATTTATATCATTTTTATCGATATATGCTAAAGCCCCCTCAGTAAATCTATCTCTAAGTTCTTTAACTTTAATTTCAGAACTCTTTTTAGGTTTAACTATAGGTGCAACTACAGGTTTTAATCCTTCTACCGCGGTTACAACTTCTTTTGTGGCTTCTGTGACCGGTTTAAATAATTCTCTTGTTTCCTCAGTATATCCCATTTTTGCTTGTTGTTTCGCTTGAAGATTATTTCTGAAAGAATCTCTTACTGGAAGAAATTTCTTGATTGCAGCCAATCTCTCCCGAGTTAATCTAGTTATTTGTGCTTCTCCTATTTTTGACATTTTTATTATTATTATTATTATCAATTAAATTAGTAATGATTCCAAGTAAGTTCTTTTATTTTTTTCTTTAATTCTTTATTTTCTTTTTGAGAAATGAGTTTTTCATCTTCTTCCTCATACGCTCTGTTTTTAGTATCTTTTAACTCCTCCTCAAGCTCTACAATCCGATCAGTTAATTTAGAAATTTTAGGGTTAATAGAAGTATTTGAACTTAACGAATTAATCTCATTAATGTATTCCTGATTGACTAATTTTAACGAATTAATCTCATCAGATTGTTCTTGATTGGCAGATTTTAATTTTTTAATTACATTACTTTGCCCACGATTTAACTCGAGAACCTTATTAAACTCAACAATAGAAATATAAGAATTTTTCATTTCTGATTTTAATGAATTAATCTCATCAGATTGTTCTTGATTGGCTGATTTTAATGAATTAATCTCGTCAACAGAAATATCGCCACCACCTGATTTTTTAAGTTCTTGTAACTGCTCAGATAAATCATAATTTTTGTTTTGTAATAAATTTAAACTTGAGGATAAATTACGATTTTGGGTAAGTAATGAATCTATATATTGTTGTTGTTGTTGTTCTTTATTTTTTAATGATTCTATATATTGTTGATGTTTCTTTACTAACAATTCTATATGTTGTTGATGAGATTGTTCTTTTGCCTCAACGTCTATACATTTTTGACATGGTAAAATCTCTGGTACAAAATTCTCAGAAATGCTTGCATTTTCATTTCCAGAAACGCTAGCGTTTCTACCATGAAAAATTATCTCTGGAATTTTTTTTTGCTCTCTCGTGTACTACTGAGAGTTTTCGATAATATCAAACATACGATTTAATATTTTATTATTTACTGGTTTATGTATTGGACCACCCCAAATCGAGTATACTCGTTGCAACCCGATATGATATTTTGCCTTAATTTCCGATATGGGAATTTTACCTTTCATCGCGATAATATCTTCGATGTCTTTTTCGGATAATGGAGTAGATTTTATTGGCATACCTATATAACAAAAACATAAAATACTTTTAAAAAAACACGAAAATGTTTGAGTAACCTTAAGTATATACTCGGGTTGGACTTGATCGAATATATAATTAATTCCCGCGAGTTGTTCACATGTTGAAGTCCAAAAATCACTAGAGCGCAAAATGGCAAAATACAAGTTAGCGATTTTTCGTTATCATATGGTTTACATATCATTAAGCCAAAAATCAATAAGTCCCAGAATAGCAAATGGAGAGTTATCGATTTTTTGTTAAGTGGCCGATTGATAAATGGAGACTAAAGTTGTAAAATTAGGGATGAAAAAGTCGGGCTCACCCACTCTGCTGCTACATATAATTTTTATAACACGAAGATATTCCTTAACCGGTTAAGCGTTTCGTGTAATTGACTTTATATATATATATATATATATATATATATATATATATATATATATATATATATATATATATATATATATATATATATATATGTGTGTGTGTGTGTGTGTGTGTGTGTGTGTGTGCCGGAAACACGAATACTTGATAAAAAGAAACAAGAAACTTGCCGAATGCCAAGTCTAGATTGTTCGCCCGGGCATGCTTTAAGAAGCATACATCTGTCCCTCTAGTAAGGCAAGGTAAAGCTGGTAACTGTAACTTAAAACGAAACGCAGTATGTGTTAAAATTAATCAGCCAGTTGACTTTGAAAGTTCCTGCAAGTCCTTATGAAAAGACAAGGTAAAGCTGGTAACTGTAACTTAAAACGAAACGCAGTATGTGTTAAAATTAATCAGCCAGTTGACTTTGAAAGTTCCTGCAAGTCCTTATGAAAAATAAAGTTCAAATGACAAATTTACCATAATCAATGAGTCGGAGTAAAACGGTACGGCGAAATTATGTAGGAAATGGAAGTGTTATAAAATAAAACGTTTCCAGACCAATTAGCGGTAAAGGTAATAAAATATTCAACCCTTGAAGGTCACATAAATATTTTTAATTATAAGTGTTTAAAACAAATTCTTTCAAGGTGATTACTAATCATGTGTGAACCAAGAACGTTTCGTTTTGCACTGCTTTATGATATGGTGTATATTTTGTTCAACTTACTGTTAGATGGCAACAACAACCTTGTTTTAAATGATTTCTACTAAATCTTCGAACAACATAAATTTGACAATTAGGGACAGGCTTAGTGAAGATGTATTCTTTAACAAGATATATATACTGCAGCGTATTCCTGGTAACATTTTTACCGTAAACTTGAATAAAAAAAGGATGTTAATTCACATAACTAATTCACATTTCCCTCCGACTAGGAACGAAATGCATGGATATGCTGTTTTTTCTTTACAGGACTCTAGTATAGGTTCTATTACATTTGGTTTGTTACATAGGGGTAATTGCAAGTTGTTTTATTTCTTGAAGAAAATGAGTGCTTCCTTGTTAAACTGCTTTTCTCATCTTCATACAAGAAAGATTTATCATATAAGGAACAATGGTACACCCAACGAAACAAAGCAGTGTGTCCTATAATGTTAAACTATCTGTCTCACATTTAGACAAGAAATAGAATATAATTAAAAAATGATATACCAGATATGTACAGTAATCAAAATATATGTGCATGCAGAGGGTTGAGGGTTGATTTGAGGAGCTGGTCAGTGGGGTGGAGAGCATGGCATTTTGCAAAACAGCATGCTTAAACTGAAATGTATGATCTAACAAGAATTATTATTTTCCTTCAAGTAAACTTACATTATCGACAGACTTTCTTTTTAAGTAAGTCACACATTGGATAGTGTCTGCACATATACACGTAACACGTTATAGGGTTTCGACTCAAATCGACTCAAAACATATACAATGAAATGCTAATTATCACTGTTATCAGTTATATTTTGTTGCCACACTTACATTGCATACATTTTCAAACATATTTCATTTAGATACGTACAGCTTAACTAACTGCTTTGGCAAAGTACGTCAAACACTATTTACCGCTAAATGCAATGCATATATCCAGGTTTCCTGGACACTTTTACATATATTGTCATGCAATATGAGGTGGACATTTACCTGACACACATACAAGTACATTATGATTGTAAATATCTATATGTCTTGATAAACTGTCTATGCTAAGTGTTGGGATACCCGAGAAACTGACGAGACTTAGCACGCTACAGAATCTCATGTTACTTCATTCTAGCACATACTTTCAAATTTGTATCAAATTAAAAGCACAAAAGAAGAGAAAAATCTTTACATTAGATTGACATCGTACATGGCAAACACGGTAAATCATTTTCATGCAATATTTCACACGCGTAATTTTCTAAAGAACCATTTTCTTGTATTTGTTACTCCTTCCGACTTTCCAAATATTCGTATCTAAGCAGTGCTAATTAAATGCAAAACAAACTGGGAATTAAAGAGGTCAGATTCGATGTATCTGAGAGTTTCAAATCGCGGACTTCAGTAAAAACATCTAAAAAGTTCCAGTAAGAATGATCAATGTGAAAATACTAATTGATCATCCATATCGAACACCAAATCAACTTTGCCAAATTAAATGGGTCTGTAACAAAATATTGAAATGATCTTACTTTGTCCGTATACAACTTGACAGTAGTGCACTTGGCTTTATAGCTTTCTCCAAACAGAACATCACATTAGTGTGCTGTCTTTATGCTTCATCAATATTTTTTTCCAAATAGAACTTCACAGTAGTGCGCTGTATTTATACCTAATCAATCAATAGCTTTCTCCAAATAGAACTTCATAGTAGTGTGCTGTCTTTATGCCCAATCAATAGCTTTCTCCAAATAGAACTTCACAGTAGTGTGCTGTATTTACGCCCAAACAATTGGTTAATGATTAATACTCTTTTGAATTATGCTTCTTAGCAAGGAGTTAAGGCAGTTTTGCATATGTATATCCTGTTTAACCCCGGATATCATATTGTACAGGCAGTCTCTAGGAAACGATTACACCAAAGCAATTAGATGTTTTTTTAACAATCAGGATAACGTCCAGAATTATATTTCTCCTGGTATACGTTCTTTAAGTAAAACTTGAATTAAAAAATTATCTCGAGTTTTTGTCTTGCATTAATGAACTCTTCTATTTCAAGACTAATACAAATGGACGCATTTCAATTGCATTCTAAAGTAACTGAGTAAAGGTTTCCTTTTCTGCCTATCATTATGAATCATATTAATCCAAATAGATATATAAACAACAAGAGGGTTAAGGACATATAATGTAAGCCATGAGTTCACCCGGAAAACGTGCCAAGACGATCTTTGAAATATAATTTCTGAGAAAGATGCAGGAATTTTGTGATACTGGTTTGAAATCCTATTTGGATGTTGATTCCATTTTTTTAAATTTAGATTTAGATTACTGGTAATAAAACTCAAAGAGAAATTCACATTAATATTCATTTGTGAAATTAGATTGTTTTAAAAAGTTGGCATTGATAGATAACATAATAAAAGAACTCTGCTTCTCTTTTAACAACTTGTCACGAACGCGTATTACTTTTTTTTACCTCGTCTTACACAATTTCTAGGTGAATCACCTGTGCAAAAGAGACTGCTGATAAAGGTTTCGTCTACTTATAGCCAAATATACAATATATCTATATTTGGCGTGGCATTTTATGTAAATTTTACTTACATGCTAGCATAACATAAGTTTAGCATATACGGTATCTTGCTGCATGAAAGTATTTAGCTCATTGTACAAAAGCTGTTATAAAGAGACAAACGTATCAGCCTCGATGCTAGGTATAATATTCATTTTTATGGGGAACGCAAGACTCTTCTATTATAATAGTTTGAAGATTTCGTGCAAACTTTAATTGTAAGTCAGCTATTTTGATTGTACGTATGAGATGCATTGTGTGCGTACTACATTGCTTGTAAAGTAAAATGTAATGCTTTGGTTGATTGCAGTAACACTGATACATAATTTTTGATATCATTATCTTTCAGTTAATAAGATTTGTTGTAATGTCACCAATATTTTAAATTCAATTTCTGCAACTATATATCTCATAGAAAAAAGAAGGCAGAACATAATTTAGCTGAAGTACATCCTAGTCCAAAAAAGGATTAAAATCCTCTTTAGATGCCGATGAAATCTTTTTCAATCGATACTAATTGGATTTCAAAGCCTAGCTGTAAAGCGATATTATTTCCTTATAACATATGTGTGAATGTGAAGGAGGGAAGGAATAAAAGGGATATAAACAGAAAAAGTTCTATGACATCTAGTCCATTTCTATTCCACAGGACATTTCAATCTTTTGCTTCATTCTGTCCTGAAAGAAAATAAAAAACACAAAAGTGCCAGACAAAGATTGTATAGCTCTCCTGCAGATTTCTTAATTCATTAATAAACAAATTCCAGAATTCAAGTGAAAATATTCAGTAAAGTTATAGTCGATTGGTTAGTCTTTCTAAAGCTATTTGATCAAATTTTACCAGGAAATCATTTAATATATCATAGTTTTTGCTATCTACTCGGGCTATTGTTCCATAATGTAATTTTAAAGATGTCTTATATGTGTGCTATATCAATATTAGCAAAGTATACCCTCAGTCTTCTGAAGGGCCGGTTCTGAACCCACCTCACCTCTACCTGTTTACCAAAAGCCATATTTCACTTTTTTGATACAGATAACACAAACAACAAAATAAGTTTTGATATGGAAAAATATTCTTGTTTAGAACATAAATTTACTTGACCAAGCAATGTGGTATTAAAACATCGTTACAATTTGTGGATTTTCAGAAAAAAGTGGATTCGTAGGAATCGAGTAGAATATATATGAAATTAGTAATAATTTATAATACCTAATGATTCAACACAAACATTAAGATGATGCAATAGTCTGGATTAAGAACTGTTGTGTGTATGATTCACACCTTTAGACTATTTTTTTCTGTCTGACTGACTTTGACAGTGGGTTATCATTTTGTGTTTGTAATTCTACAACAGTAATACATAAACTGGGTCTGTCTAATATAAACGTCCTATTATTTTTAATACATAACGTTCAAAAAAAACTTTTGTAGTATGTGTCCTTAAGCATTTTGCATAGCATTGTAAAAATGAAATTAATTATGCATATATGTTTACGAAGTGATGGTCAAAAATAAGGAATACTTGAATAGGCAGTCTTTATTTTTATGATAGTATGACTTTGTTTAATTTTATAGAAACAAATTTTACAGCCGATAACTGCTCACATTTCCTTTTTAATATGTTGACCTTTGACGATACTCTGTCATGTATCAAGTAGGATCTGGGGATGAAACAAAACATTGTACCCATATATATATATATATATATATATATATATATATATATATATATATATATATATATATATATATATATATATCAGATCCATCTCTAGTAAGCACATAAATATTTATAAAGAAGAACTGATCAAACTTGGTCATAAATAAGAAACTATCGTTCACCTGACGCTTGCCGAACGCAAACTACACAAATGAATAATATCATTAACATAATTGTTGAGTATTTGCTGATATTATTTGCAGGTGAGATAAAGAAAAGACGACCTTACCGGACTAAGTTAAATTTGTAGTTAAAACTCCGTCTAATTCGTCTCCACAAGCAGCCTGTGCTACAAAGTGTGCTTGATCCTAAATTCAAAGGTAAATGCACAAATTAACAATAACAATTGTGAACTTAAACTTGTCCGCAAAGTGGTGATACTACGTATATGGAACTATTGTATTCTTCGAATGGCTTTATAAGCAAGAGATGAATCCAGCAAATAAAGACAGGAGAAATAATTTTCAATAATCAAAGAATTTCTCTCCGTTAAATTGGATATCAAATTATGGTAAAGTCAAGACAAAAGTCACGCAACGGAATTTGTTTTATAAAAGATTTTATTCTGAGCATTTATATTTTATATTCCATTCGTCTTTTAAATGTGCCTTCTTCTTTCAATCAGACTTCAACATAAATAGTACAAGAAAACTACCACTTTCTGATTCTAATTTCTTCTTGGATGCTAATAACTAATTAAAGGTGAATAATTGGCAACATTAACTAAAAAAATAAAAAATATATAAAAACAAAAATAAAAATTCGATAATTTTACTCCTCATTTAAGTTATTTTTATTATTGTTTGCATGACAGACGGAAAACTAATTATATCACTAGATTCATCAAATATATGACTGCAACACATGCTATCAGTGATGTGCAACGTGAGAGCAGATAACGTGTTAAATTAACAATAGGATCGGTTTGATGTAGGACAGAACATTACATTAATAATAGTTACCTAATTCAAAAGCATGCAAGCATATGTTTAAAATACCAATTTTCATTTTCTAACTTACTACTATAACAATAACAGTATTATTAACTGATTTCCTTAGCTCACTAAACCATTAATAATGTTTTTAAAAAATGGGTCAAATGTTTTAAATTACTATAATACACTCGGTATCATTAACTTCAATTAGTAAAGAAATGCTAAAATCATACCTAGCTGAATGAGTCGACTTTAACATTAATATTGGCTGGCAAATCCAGTGTTATGAACACTGATTGAATTAACCCACCTGCTAAGAGTTGGGTGTATTCGACTGAGAACGTTTAATTAGAATCTTGTTTCTGTCTTAAAAGATTTATTTTTAAATGTAATACCATCTCAGAATCTAAAGATGGCCACAAATAAAGCAGATCAAAACTCCATTTTCCCAAAAAAGGGAAAAAAGTTTGAAATGTTTGGCAACGAATCAGATATACGTAACAAACTGTAAACGGTAAGTTGTGCCGTTTTGATAAAATATCAACTTTTATATACTAAGATGGGTACTTTACACAAATGTATAACAAAGTTATAATGTTAAAGATTGCTGAATGAAAGGTGAAACTTATGTGAAATAAAAGGATCGGACGAATCAAATAATCGTTAGGAGCCAGCATAAACCATTATTTTATTAGAATTCATGCCGGAAGAAGCGCGATAGTAAATATATTGCAGCATCAGTGAGCATTACGCGTGCGAGATTTTTGTTGTTGGTTTTTGTAATATAACACCTTTTTAAAATGCGGCACATCCGGTAATCACTGCGCATTAGAAAACAAATGCATTAAAACATGCACGGAATGCGAAGGATAGGATGAAACTGATAAAAGTTACATTTAACAAATATGAAAAGCAAACACAATGTAAAAGACTGCAAACTAGTCTTCGCCATTTTGAACGAGATAAACATGTAACGAAAATAGCATAGATGTGGACATACTCATCAGAACATTAAGACCATTTCCAACTTCATTCAAATAATACATAACTGTGAATCGCGCAAGAAATCAATCAGCTACACAGTTGTGGATACAAGTTTTACCATAATCACCTTTATGCCATACATAAAACCTTCAATTGCAATTAATTACCACAAAAGTAACCAAAGGCAGGTGATATTGGAGGAGTTTGTATACCATCTGGGTTAGGTAAAAACCAGTACATCTTTAAATGTGAGTAGATGAATAAATTTGGTGGACTCATTATTCAGACACTTGGTATGACTTTATATATCAACTATCAAGAATACCTAACATTTAGATAATGTAGGATGTAAATAGATGCAATATATGGATACGTTTCAGAAAACAATATGCAACATATAACCAGCCTGGGAATAAATTGCAATTTTTATATTTGGCATCATACTCCAACACTATAAGCAACCAAAACCGTTAAATAACAGAAGCCATTTATTGGTTTAATCCAACATGAAGTACAGTACAATACATATCTTATGCATGACATGAAACATTTCTCTTATTGCGATAAATGTTTTCAGAAAGAAAAGGCCACGGGAAAGCACAAATGCAAAGCTTATAATATTTAGGGAAGTACTAGTTGTTGCTGAGTTTCTCTTCGTTTTCTAACTGGAATTGTACAGGTTTTGGCGATGTCCCAGTTTGCAAATGGCAAAATCCTATACCAATCAGCAGGTTAAGGTCTGGCATAGAGGGTGACCCAAATAATACACTTTCCTCTTTTTGTTCTTCTGTTTGATCTCCCTTCAACTCGTATGCACCATCATCCATTTGTTTGATCCTCATCAATATGTGCCAATTCGCTTTTGTCTTTGTGTATTAGTTGCTCAATTAAAAGTCTGTTCATCTTTGATTTTGTGTCATGTAGATTGTAGAATATTATCAGTGCTACCTAATTTTCAAGTAGATTGTCTGCTTTTTCAAATGTTAACTTTTCAAAACTGTGACTAGACTTTTTGTCTATGATGTCTATTTAACTGAACTTGCTGAATCCTCTCCCGTTACTTTTCTTAGTTGCTGAAAAAAGCTTGGGTACAGAGTTGAATTATTCTAATTTCTCAGAATGTTAGCGCCGTACATAACTATTCTCCCTCACAAGCACTAAAACGTCTCACTGAAAACTACCTTTCGTCACTGACTGGGACAATCAAGCGAACATGTGCGTTAAAATCAGTGACTAACATAGCAATATTTGTTGTCTAACTCTTTAAGCTTTTGATCTAATCCCAGATAATGCTATCGATGCATTTTTTTCTTCCTCCAGCATTTTTTTTAACGGAAGAGTATTTATAGCTCATGCACAACTGTAAACAATTCGTCATATTCCTTCTATTTCAGAAACAAACACACACAAACACACATATTACCTTTCATTTCGCTATCTGTCACCTTTGAACTTGGCCATAATTATGATGGCAAAATGCCCATATCAGTATGCAAAGCTCTGTCCCTTGGCGTAGTTATATCACAGCAGTATCACTTACATTCCACAGGTAGAGTTAACATTTCCTATTGAAGCTTTTGTTTTAAAACTTCGTGATTACACTTTGTCCTCAGTTCGTACTTTTCCAGTTTTCTTGCAATTAGGTTACGCAGTTCCTTACACCAAAGTCTTAGATAATAATACAACATTGATTCGATGCCTGTAAGACCAGCTCTCACTTTTGAACCATTGTGTCACGCGGGTTGCATGCATGAATTCATTACAGTACCGCTTGTTCATAGAATGAGTCGCACTGTGATGATGTTTCGTGTGTGTACATAACAAATTTTACGTTTGTGTATAAACATTGTCATTATTATTTTGATAATGTGTTTCTGTCTTTTATGCAGCCATCTTTGGACGGATATTGGACAATTCGGCCCAACTTGGACCGAAAATAAGACGATTCGACCCAACTTTGAAGACAATTCGGCCCAACTCGAAAGACAATTCGGCCCAGTTTTAAAATACAACTGACAATAGTTTTAACAAGTATTTTTTTTAAACATATATTTTGACAATTCTTATATAATATGTTTTAGACTAAAATTTGGAACATTTTGTGAACAAGATAAATGTTTTCCGACGTTATAATGGTTAGGAGCTTTCTGATATCTGTAGGAAAAACCGTCCCAAAGCCAAATATTTCTGTGGAGAAAAAAAGTAGTATAGTAGAGATGGACGTGGTGCTTTGGGAGTTACGTAGACGAGATGCATCATATCTCCTGTGGAAGAAGGTCGATTTTGTTAGGCACTTGCCAACTTGGTCTCAAAAAACTTAATTCTCAAGCAAAATACATACGTTACAAGAGATCTTATCGTATTTGAACGTATTTGTTACAACTAAAATTATACAGGGAAAATGGTTGAAAATTGCATAATTAGGTATTTTGCGATAATTTGACATAAATTTAATTCAGAATATTATTGCGTTTTGCTGTTATAAGTTACGACAAAGACAAATTCATGTGCACAACGAAAGATGCATCTTTACCAAAATTTCTTGTATTTTAAATTTCATTTACATTGATAATAAATATTAAAAACACCAAAAACATTTTTAAGATGTCAACTTAATACCATTCTAATCATAACAGTTTCCGATTCAAAATATTAGCGCGAATGTTTACAATGTGTATGCCTTTTTAGTCACTCCAAACATATAATGTATGTATCAGATACATACGACAAGAGACTGTTCATTAAATCTGTAATCGTTTAACTCAGTTTTCTTGGTTCCCTTTTGATTATGAAAATATGGCATGAAATCATTACAAAAATATGTTTGATTAGCCATATTAAACACGAACATTCTTCACTGTAGTTATTTCTCCTGTATGTGACAGCTGAAATTCATTATATACATGATCATTTCTGATATAATCATTATGACTTATTTTATAATTTATATGAAGATGAAATGAACCACATTATTATACTTAATTAAGTACTTTCACGAAATTTAAAAAAAATTTATTTTTTAAAATGTTTTGTAACATAGAATGTTAACGTATGTGTCGTAGTGTAAAACACGGCTATATTTAAAAATTTAAACAACTTAAATGTACACTTTTGTGTGCGATTAAAATGGCCTGAACTTATATACAGTCTCGCAAATAGAAAACAATATTTTTAGCCGTTGAAAGTGAGGAGTCCGATCACGTGTACTGTTTAGGTAACGTATTTCACTAACGTGAAGCAAATGCATTGTTAAATAATTAGACATTTTGAATATTCAGCCCATAAATAATCTGATATAGAACACGGCGTCATTTTATAGAACGCGACTGCCTTAACGTCTTTGTTTCAGACAAAACTACATTGCATACAAGGAGTTTTTGTCTGACAAGATTCCGTCTTCTTGGGATCAGATATAAATTTGTACACCTCTGCATTGGCTCTTTTACTTGGATTTAATTCCTTAGGTTCTGGCAACAGTCATAGTATTTTACGCTCAAATTTCGTATTTTTTGTCTTTATTTTACGTCTTAAGTTTAAAACGTCAATGCGTGTATGTAGATATGTATGTGCATTCGAGCTGGTGAGTCTTATGTTTACGGGCTGATGTATTTTGCTTTGTTTCACTTTATCCCTTTCAGGCAATTATTTTCTTTCTCATTTGAGAGAGAGAGAGAGAGAGAGAGAGAGAGAGAGAGAGAGAGAGAGAGTCGCACACACGGACAGACGCATTCAGACGTACAGACTTTGCATGTGTGTATATTTGTTTTTAAAAAAAAGCAGCTTATAAGGGAACAAAGACAATGTGTACCATAATTAAGACTAGTAATCAGTTTATTCATTTCAAATTTGTATGGAGTAAATAAAGTAGAAACTATGACTGACGATACTGACTGGTAGTGTCAAGATTTCAGTTTATGCATAACATAAAACATAAACGAAACTGGTACGAGGTTGATGTTGCAGCAACTAAGCTGGCAAAATGCTCGGCATATCTCTCTCTCTCTCTCACACACACACACACACACACACATATATATATATATATATATATATATATATATATATATATATATATATATATATATATATATATATATATATATATATATATATCTTAGATAGTATCTACTTGCTGTATGAAAAAAATATCTTTATAAAACTATCGCATAGTTGGGCCGAATTGTCTTTGAGTTGGGCAGAATTGTCTTATTTTCGGTTTAAGTTGGGCCGAATTGTCTTGGGTCGAATTGTCTTTGGGCCGAATTGACTATAAGTCCTTTGGACACTGAGATGAAACACAGTTTAAATAGAAATATATTTTGGTGAATATATATTTGACCTGTGAAATTTCTTGATGTGAAATACAACGACCATACTTCTGAAAATAATGCAGTCAGTTACAAAGAAGCAATTGCAAATACATAGTAACGTACAAGCCGACTTGGCACCCCGAGTGGCCAAGTGGTCTAATGTGCTCTCAGTTACGGATCACTGTCCTCTAATCTACGTGTGGGTTCCAGTCGGCCAATGTGGGTATGTAAGAAATCTTGCCAGTAGCCTCCCATGGGTCGGTAGAGTTTCCAATTTTTTCCAGGGTTCTTCCTCCAGCAGTCATATTGGTTCCCATGAATGGACTACCTTGTGCTGAAAATAGCGTAAAGAATCATAACAACAACAACAACAACAACAACAAGAAAACGACTCTTTCATCTGGGTATGACCATATCATTCCATTATTTATTGATATGTGACATCAAAATATAACTTTGTCTTATTACATTTTAATCTTACAGGTGCGCTAGCTATACATGTTTCTGTTTTTGGTATCATCAATGACTTCACTATTATTAGATGAACTGAAAATAACAGTCACGTGCAAAGATGTATATAAGCTTCTCTCTCTTGCATCAACTATTTACTTTCAATTAGCGATGCAAAACTCCTAGTAGGAGAAAATATATAATACAACTTCAATTCTAAACCAATTGCATAATTATTTATTGATGAGTTATTTTAAGTGATTGTATACGTCTCTCTTTTCAAGTATAAATTTAGAATAGATATACAAATACCACCTAACTTACCTGGTGCATGCCATAATTTTCAGAATGTCGTTCACAATGATCATCTGATGCCCTAGCTGTTGAAGGATCACTGGAAGATAACACTTTTTCCACTTTGTGTCCTAAAAGCATATAATTAATACATTATATTACTCTAATTTTATAAAATAAAACAAATTTAGATCATTTCCTGGAACCAGAGATTTAAAAGTATTACACAAAGCACGCCGCATTGAAATATACCGTTTGTGTTGTTATCAAACAGTTTGCATTGTTTGTCTTGTTTATAACAGCAAGCAATATACCTGGAAGTTTTTTTAATTAACAAATTCAAATTAAACTCACGTGTTATTCTCTCCCACTTGGACAAATTTTACAACCAATAATGGAATTGATTATGCAATTCTAACTGATAATATACCAAATCCAAACCAGTAATGAAAAGAGCACTAATATAATGTCAACATAAGCTAATAATGAAATTTGTTATGTGTGATTGATTTAGGTTTTTAACATAGCTTTAATTTTAGTCATATTGTTATGATGTCAGCAGTGTGACAGTTTATATTAGTCTTTAGCACTGGGGAATCATGTGCACACATGTGACGTGTCCCACCAAGTCATATTATCCAGACACCAGGCCGACCACTCTTAACACTAACCTCATAAAGATGAGCTCCAAGCAAGACCTCCCGTATAATAGACGGACGATTTAACCCAAAAGGACCAACGGAGTGTTTCTGAGTTTAACACATAATCACAAGAGTATATACATTGTTAACATTTCCTGAAAATGTCAAGACTCTTGGCCAATCTTGTGGTTCTAATGAATCGTAAATGAGACAAAAAGGTATATATGATAGCATGATCACACGTTCTTTCATAGTACATGTACTGTTATTTTCTCAGTGAGTAATCTTTAATTACTGCACTATATACCAAAATGTAGGAGCCCTTGCAACATTGTATGTACTGTATTGCAGCTTTTAGCTTACAATTCGCTGCAAAGACTTGGTTACATGCTCATATACAATGGTTTTGTCTTATGGTATAACGGTACCAATTGCGCAAGTCCAGGTGGGCGGTGCTTAAGGTGTAGGGTCCATTGCAGGCAGTAATAAAGGACAACACAAGCTATGATTGGTGGATTATGTAAGAGTTGTACTTTCTGTTAGGCTTAAAAAATAGTTTAGCCTCTTGGCAACATGTGAATTTATGTTAATTCCTATATAGATCATATTTTGTATTTTTTATGATTTTTGAAAATGTCATAGACATGACTGAAAATAAGTATGGTGTGACTAGATAACTCATACCCCTGTCTACTTCCAGCGGAGTTATCTCTCTTAAATGCAATGGAGTACCTGGTTTTGTCATCATCAAATTGACAATCTAACATTGTTCTCTATAACAGTGTGTGAGATGCACGCTAAATTAGGATAGAAAATATAGTTATCTCTCCAAATATTAGCATTGAGGTCTATGGAAAAACAATTGGTACCGTGATACCTTATGGTTTATTATAAATTTGTTTCCGAATGTCTTAGAAACTCCTGAAATACTTCTCGCATATTGAAAACTCGAAATAAAGCTACATAAATGAAAGGGGGGAGGGTAATGGTCAGATAAATTAATTACTTGGGTAATAATGTTGACATCGTTTGCTAATGATGAAGCAAGATGCCTTTCAGCAAATACTGTTTGTTACTTGCCTATTCCTAAGTAGACATATTTGTTTTTGAGAGAATATTTTATAATTGCTTAAAAAAATGTTTTATAGTTGGGCTCCAGATATTTTGTTATTAACATGCATTAGTAACAGTTAGTAATAGAAAGAAGAAAAAACAACGAAAGAAAATTAAACTTTTTGAAAATTAATCTTAACGTGAAATCTGTAGCATGCCTTTTAGTCATTCCTTCTAAATAAAATGCACTATCACAAACATTCTTAGCTGGTTATTACATTAATGGGTGAACTGGAATTACATTTTGTACATTTTTATATTGCATTATATATTAGAATTTGGTAAAATTATCTCAAATTACTAGTTAAACCAGGTTTTAAAAAAAATTCATTACGTTGTCGTTTAATGTATTTCTATCTATAATAATTGTAATTTTTTAAACATGTGTAACACATTTAGTTACTGGATTGCCAGTCAATGAAAATGCATTATTAAAACCTGGAACTTTAAAAATAAATATACACCTTCATAATTATATGTTTACTAAGATTTATTTCCTACGCACTCATGGTTACCTGTGAACGCTTCATTATTTCTGTCCAGAGGAATACCCGAGGGTACCCTCATTTTGTCGATGCCGAAAATTTGATCCTGGAAGAAAAAAATTAAAAGCTTTCAGTATTAAAATATGAAGACGGTCCCAAAACCAATAAATCTGCTATTTTGCTTTTCAATTTTTTTTTTTTTTTGCAGAATGAAAATGAGAACTTTTAGAACATATTCACGAGTTCAGTACCACATAACAAACTTCTCTGCATCACACTTTAATCATAAACACTGAGTATACACTGGTATAGATTCAAACAACACGTACAAGCAAGGTAAAGTCAGAAAGAATGACAGAATACTATACTTGTATGCTTTACCTTTATCTCGGCTAGCAATTCTAGTGGCTGGAGCTTAGGAAGAAGTCTGCAATAAGGGGCGTTCCGCACATGTTCCAAAAAAGGGTCCATTCCAACAGTCCATGTTCCGATGATAACCCCACATATGTAACACTGCATAGAGTCTCCCTGTTCTAATCAGAAGGAAAGGAAAAAGACACTTTGCTCGTTATGTAACACATAAAGCTCAACAAACATGGTATGTATTCGGCGGATTTTTTGTCATTGCGTTTGGTTCTAGTATTTATTTTATGGGTAGAGTCAAAGAAAACTGTTGCATATTCTTTTGGTGTTGCTACTGCAATACGCAATTGTTCAACTTTGATTTAGACACACTTTGGACTAGGCAGTGTGGTATATAATGCACTGGTTTTAGCATTATGGTAGATAGGCAGTATTTTTCAAACACTAAAGATATATATATATATATATATATATATATATATATATATATATATATATATATATATATATATATATATATATATATATATATATATGATATATATATATATATATATATATATATATATATATATATATATATATATATATATATATATATATAGTGTATGCTAATCACTTCAAATACTATGCGAATGCAGCTAAATTCAATACACAAGTCAATTTTGGGAAATTTGATTTTAAATTGAAAATATTTTTTAAACGTTTTGAAAACATTTCTTTTCCCTGGGAGAAAAATAGGACTAGAATCGCCAATACAAAATAGTGACGGTCAGAAGACCGGAAATACATACTCAAATATAGCATTAATTGTAGTACCCTGACGACATAAGAAATTTGTCAGGTTATACAAGAGTATGAATTCAAAATTGGAATGGATACAATAAATATACTGTATTGTATCATTAAGGTACTGGTTACTCTAAATAAGAGGTAAGTGATCATTATGCTATTGATTGCTCTAACTATGAAGCAATTTATCATTATGTTATTGATTGCTCTAAATCAGAAGTAATTTATCATTATGCTAAGAGGTACTCTAAATATGAACTAATTTATCGTTATGCTACTCGACACTCTAAATACTAAGTAAGTTATTGTTATGCTACTGGATACTTTCACTATAATGTAATGTATCCTTATGCTACTGGATACTCTTAACTATGAAGTAATTTATCGTTATGCTACTGGATACTCTTAACTATGAAGTAATTTATCGTTATGCTACTGGATACTCTTAACTATGAAGTAATTTATCGTTATGCTACTGGATACTTTCACTATGATATAATGAATCCTTATGCTACTGGATACTCTTAACTATGAAGTAATTTATCGTTATGCTACTGGATACTATTAATTATGAAGTAATTTATCGTTATGTTACTGGATACTCTTAACTATGTTGTAAATTATCGCTATGCTACTGGATACTCTTAACTATGAAGTAATTTATCGTTATGCTACTGGATACTCTTAACTATCAAGTAATTTATCGTTATGCTACTGGATACTTTCACTATGATGTAATGTATCGTTATGCTACTGGATACTCTTAACTATGAAGTAATTTTTCGTTATGCTACTGGATACTCTTAATTATGAAGTAATTTATCGTTATGTTACTGGATACTCTTAACTATGTTGTAAATTATCGCTATGCTACTGGATACTCTTAACTATGAAGTAATTTATCGTTATGCTACTGGATACTCTTAACTATGAAGTAATTTATCGTTATGCTACTGGATACTTTCACTATGATGTAATGTATCGTTATGCTACTGGATACTCTTAACTATGAAGTAATTTATCGTTATGCTACTGGATACTCTTAATTATGAAGTAATTTATCGTTATGCTACTGGATACTTTCACTATGATGTAATGTATCGTTATGCTACTGGATACTCTTAACTATGAAGTAATTTATCGTTATTCTACTGGATACTCTTAACTATGAAGTAATTTATCGTTATGCTACTGGATACTCTTAACTATGAAGTAATTTATCGTTATGCTACTGAATACTCTTAACTAGGAAGTAATGTATCGTTATGCTACTGGATACTCTTAACTATGAAGTAATTTATCGTTATGCTACTGGATATTCTTAACTATGAAGTAATTTATCGTTATGCTATTCGATACTTTTAACTATGAAGTAATTTATCGTTATGCTACTGGATATTCTTAACTATGAAGTAATTTATCGTTATGCTACTGGATACTCTTAACTATGGAGTAATGTATCGTTATGCTACTGGATACTCTTAACTATGAAGTAATTTATCGTTATGCTACTGGATATTCTTAACTATCAAGTAATTTATCGTTATGCTACTGGATACTTTCACTATGATGTAATGTATTGTTATGCTACTGGATACTCTTAACTATGAAGTAATTTATCGTTATTCTACTGGATACTCTTAACTATGAAGTAATTTATCGTTATGCTACTGGATACTCTTAACTATGAAGTAATTTATCGTTATGCTACTGAATACTCTTAACTAGGAAGTAATGTATCGTTATGCTACTGGATACTCTTAACTATTAAGTAATTTATCGTTATGCTACTGGATATTCTTAACTATGAAGTAATTTATCGTTATGCTATTCGATACTTTTAACTATGAAGTAATTTATCGTTATGCTACTGGATATTCTTAACTATGAAGTAATTTATCGTTATGCTACTGGATACTTTTAACTATGAAGTAATTTATCGTTATGCTACTGGATACTCTTAACTATAAAGTAATTTATCGTTATGCTAATAGATACTCTAAATACGAAGTAAGTAATTGTTATGCTACTGGATACTTTCGCTATGATGTAATGTTTCGTTATGCTAATATATACTCTAACTATGAAGTAATTTGTCGTTATGCTACTCGATACTCTATAAAGCAATTTATCGGTATGCTTATAGATACTCTCAATATGACGTAATGTATCATTATGGTACTGGATACTTTAAATATGATGCAAGTTATTGTTTGTCTACTGTATACTCTAATTATGAAGTAATTTATTGTAATGGTACTGGATTCTCTACCTGTGAAGCAATTTGTCGTTACGATACTGGATACTCTATGAAGTAATTTATCGATATGCTTATAGATACTCTCAATATGAAGTAATGTATCATTATGGTATTGGATACTTTAAAGATGATGCAAGTTATTGTTAGTCTACTTGATACTCAAGACTGAAATAAGTGGTCAGTAATATCGGTTTGTGAAACGGTAGCAACTGCAGTAATAACAATGTCCCGAGTATTTGTAGTAGCAACATTAGAGAAATTAATAGAAATATTTAAAGAAGTAAAAAGGATATAAAATAAAAAGAGCTTCTAATTAAATAACAATGAAAACAAAAGAAATAGTCAACGTGAGATTCCAATGGATTAGTAGACATTGCATATTATAATTTTAGGTACAAAACAATAAAATTTTAAAAAATGTAATGCTTACCTGTGCAGAAAAATCCGTTTTCAGATAAATTCTTCATGTTTACCTCTCGACACCCTCTCCATGTTTTAAAACTGTCCAATCGAACTTTATTGTCATTCATATTAGGAAACAGCGTATCCCCGCCATCGGTTCTAGGGGTTTGTGCATAATTGATCTGGCGCCTGTGTGCCATTAGGTACAAGCAGAAAGAATTTGAAGGCTGTTAAGTTTTTTGCCAGAAGTCAGTCTGCAATGTTCAAATATTGTTCAGAGATTATCGTTATTTGAAAATCGCAAGGAGAAATTAGCATAAATATTTGAAATATAGAACATTTTAAGAAAGGAACGAAACAATGAATAACTTCCCAACATCTACATCTCATAAATAAATATGTTTTTTGTTGCTTTTTTATGTTGCATCCACTGCTGTCTAACTTTGATCCTGTGTTTAAAATTTGCACATATCAAAATAAACTATCAATAATTGTGACGGGGCAAATTTCTGGCAATCTATCTTGAACCCATTAGCTGAGACAAGAGAACCATTAATTAGATTTCTAGAGAATGAAGGCGAATCAATCGTCACACTGCCATGTTCAGAATGTAATTTCGAGGGGAGAATACTATCCTTAATTAAGCAACTGTTTGGACTGCAACCAGACGGACTATTGGGGCACAGTAAACGTAATTTTCATGGTAAAGCTGTCACAATTGAAAAAGTTACAGACACTCTGTAATTATCAACTACCTGGTCAAGCTGACCCCGAGTTTTGGCGCCACTAGGGAAGGGACCGAGAGATTTGACTGATTGGTTACGCTAATTAAAGGGCGTGTTTCTCACCCAAACTTTCCTAGATTTTTTTATCGCCTTATCTGAAATTTTAATCAGTCTACGCTTTTCAGCAAGAGAGAAACCAGTGGAGACTGAGTAATTTGCAAGAAATTCCCTCGTAAAAACGTGTTGTCCATGCAATAAGACGAACTGTTTTGGATCGACGTTTGCAGCAAAGGTAATGTGGTAGTTTCATGTAATTTGTTGATGCGATATATATATAATGTTTTGATGAATTTATTTGTATTTGCATGCATTTTGTCTAACACAATTCGTATAATAATGTGCTTTTTGAAGTATAACGGTGTTGAGTTATGCATAGGAAGTGGTACATTAATCTTTAGATAAGTTTGACGAATTGTTTAAATTGTTGTTATGTTTGCATAAATATTAGGTTTTAAGATTTGAATGCATAGCTTTACTTAATATGATTACGCGAATCCGTGTGACTTCACCTAATTTAGAAGATTCACGTATGATTTAGAGCAAGTGTGAAATGACGTAGCTGATCGCAAATGTATCTCATTTATTCGCTGTGTAACTTGAGGCTGGCTCAGAACCGCTAAGTCTCGTGTGGTCTGTGTTATTGAGTGATGTTAATGCGTGACGAATTAGCCATTTGACTAAGTAGGGTCATTATAGGACATGATGAGCCGATTGATAGTCTTAGCATCTCTTTAGCACTGATCGAAATATCTGATAACGAGCCGGAATCATGCAAAATCCCCGGTATCTTAATAACAGGAAATTTAGGTTGCCTCTATTTATATTTACTTAAAAAGGAGAAAATAGCGCTGAACGTGCAATCTTGAGAGGGGGACCTGAGACGGGAAAATCTGAAAAGTGAAATCTGAGACGGATTGTTGAAGGTAGAATCCTATGACGTAATCGTGTTAATGAGTGTCTTGGGACAGATTGTTGAGAGTGGAATCCGGATCTCCAGGCGTCTTAATAGCTACAGTGGAAGTCAAGCGTACCGAAGAACAGGTTATGAAATCATACAAGACGTTGACTTCGATTGTTCACTCGATCATATAATGAACTAAATCTATCACTACACATATCAGCTATTTTATTTGACTCCATTTGTGCTTTTCCTTGTAAATCGCTAAAGTTTTGTTTTCTAAAAGCTGAGATATTTTTAATGTAATGACTTCAGATAGTTGTGTCATGTAATTGATTAAATTCTTTGTTTACCTGTACAGGTCCTTGTTTTTGTTTGTTCTATATATCTGCTCAGATTATAAATTCATCCACAAGTTTCACTACTTATATTTACTCGAACTGGGCAATTATATTGAGGGCGGTCATCTCCCAGATACCGAGTACCGAAAGAGGTGGGATATATAATAACATTATATACAACACCCCGTAACAATAATATTAACGCCAGTTTATATTCCCTCAAACGTCTTTTAAAAGAGTTAAATGTTTAGTTGTTAAAAGACGCAGCAGCGTCAGTGATATACAGTCATGGTAGAAAATATATTCTGCCATGTAGTAACGCCGAGGGATACAAAATGGATAAGCAGTCCGGTAGACCTTAAACATATCAACTGAAGAAACGAAACGAAAACGAATGATTAAAACTGCCGTTTATGATCCGATTGTAAAATAAAGCCCCTACAGATCGAGTACCTGGTGTAGATTACTATAAATCTACGACTTTTACAATGATTGATACATAGGATAAAATTATAACATCACCAACACACACACACACACACACACACACACACATACACATACACACACACACCAACCAAGAAAAAACGCAAACTGGAGGATGCATAAAAAAGACGGGCTCTTTAACCACATTATGACCATCAGGAATAAGAAAGCATGGCTTGTAAGTTACAAACACCATCGATGATAGAAAAGAAAAGTGAAAATATAAAATCAATAAGCAAGAGGAGTATACGTGATTGCAAAACTACCATCGTAACAGACGGGTTAAAAACTAATAATAAAGGAGTTACAACAAATACATCAAGAGAAAAAACTAACAGAAGTTATCAGTAAATAAATCCCAAAATGAAACGTCAAATAAGAAACCTGCCCTATAGTCATCTAATGATCTTTAAAAGACTAATCAAACAAATAAATTCAAAAGCTAAAATAGTATGGACTCTAGGTAAAACGTTCAGTTGTGATACGATTTGCGAAAGTATTAATATTGTCTACGATAAGTTGTTTAATTTTACATTGGCATTCATTCAATTTAGGATATTGGTCTAAATAGATCTGTTTGGAAAGCGATAGTAAAGCCTGTGCAAGTATGTATACGTGAAAAACGATAATATCTTATACATTTGTAGTATAAATCTATTGATATTAGTGTGGAAAAGTGCAACAAAACCCCGTTTTTACGTATGTTGCGTTCAATGTTCCAACCTAAAATCAGCGACGAGTTGAGATTTTTTTTAATTAGGAGACATCTGAATAAAAGTGTTGTTGTCAATTAACGTTTAAGTCGTGTGATTTAAATTTATTTCATACGCAGTGTAGATATATCACGTATATCAGCATCGATATCGATGATTTTTCGGCATGCTGCTTAACGCGCAACCTCCCGTTGAACTAATCCTAACTTCCGTTACACCTATGCTGTTACTAGATCTATGCAACTTAGTTCTGACAACGTCTTGTCTTGGTGGACGCGTTCTTCGTTGGTATTTTGGGAGCTTTGCATAGAAAGATGGTAGTTTCAACCAGTGAACGCAATGGTGATGACAATAGTCCCAACGAGCATGATAACAACAGAGGCCATTGTACGGATGTTATGAGATCAAAAGAAATAATACCGTGCTTGATTAGCATGACAGTCTAGGCGATCGTGTAGGCCAGTTTCAATAAGCAATCGATTATGAATCATTAAACATTCAAATTCCTGGCCGCGAAGAGATCGTACATTTTAAAGGAGTTTTTCGAGGTCTTTGGTGTACGGTGGTGTAGACATGCTGCACTTCTGTTTTGCTCTTTATAAATATTGTTTTGCTTTAACGACAAAGTTCAACACGCACTAGGATTCCATATGAAATTATTCAGGCGTGTGTCAAATAGATGTTGCAGGCACCCACTCTACTTGTCGTTGCGACGGTGCTGGTCATTACAAAATATTTTGCGCCAGTGTTCTACTAACTTGTCTGGGCGCGCGTGAGGTGGTGTAAATAAATCCAACAATCAAAACTAGGGCACCCAAAACAACATAAGATGACATTATCCGCTTTTTTGTTTTAGCAGCGGCAGCGGCAAGCGTGTCATAAATATTTGCATTTTTCTCATTTTGATGCCGTTTATACCTGTGAGTCTTTTTCCAGCACTAACTCTAACGGGTGTTTAAACTTTGTGACTTCTGTCACTTCCTGAAATTATTCTGCTAACGAATCTATCTTTTGTTGTTCTGACACATCATTTTTCAGTTGTGCTGATGTATCCATCATCAGTGGTTCTTGTAGTCTCGTTCGTTGTTTTTTTTTCTTCAAAATTGACTTGATTATTTCCAATCATGCCAGCTACAGCCGTTGCTAGAACTGCACTTTATCGAAAGTAATTTTATCATATTTACATTCCTCGCAAGACATTTGTGGTTAAATATAGCAGAATGTGGCTTGCAACTGCTGCATACAGTTTAAACAGAGACTATCCCAACCAAACAGTGATTCTCCTTCATTGCAAAGGTTTTGCAACCTCTTCGTCGCTCACAACCATTTTGGCGTCTTGAACACCATGTTATGTCCAAATCTTGCGATATCAAACAACAAACGCTTTTTTTCACTTCACCACGGTCTAGACGAGTACACACCTGCGATTGGTTATAGGTTCGTGTCGACAGCAAAACCACCTTTAAGATCAATGAATCTTTCATATCACGCTGTTTAAGAGAAATTATACTGACGCTATACCTAAAAATCCCAGATCAACATACTTTTTGACTAAAACTCAAATTTGCCAGGTTAAATGTCCTTATGGGCAGCGATTGAATAGTGGCGCATACTGTATGAACGCAATAAACGTGGTGGATGGTATTGGCACCCCAATCACTGCTGTGTATCAGGACACAGGTGTAACCAATTCTTGATGCCCCAACTGTGATTGCCTTTGCTATGGCATCATTAATCTCTGCTCTGGTCTACTTTCTGAAGCTGAACATTTTATCAACTGGTGCTATCCATGAAAGCCTAAAAGTACGATGAAATCCGCTCTTTAGTTGAGAAAAGGCTCAACACGACCGCACTCTAAATATCGAAGACGTTACGGGACAACGCAATCTGCGAGGACGAGTTGAATCTTACCCTAGTTGAAGCGGATAAATACAGAATCATGACAAATGAAATATTGACTGCGTCTCACAGGGCATACACTTTGGTTGCGATCGGCCACGTGCCACATAATGAGCTCACTGCTGAAGCATGTGATGAAATCACAACAGATCTAGTTGGAAATTCGTCATAAGCGGCGTGTTGTCTGTTAGAACGACTAAAACGACAGAACCGTTGGAAACACGGTTTTCTCCGTTCCAGAGATCAAAACACAGTGTTGCCAAAAAGACTCATTTTGTCTTTCGCCAGCCTTTTCTTAATAAATTTAAAACAATGATCGGCGCTTTAGGCGTCGTCACTCTCAGCCGACAAAGTTTGCACAATTGTAGTAGAACGTCGTGAACTACCAATGTCACTGTCACAGCAAGAAAAGTCGCATTCACCTCAAATGCATGAACAAGAAAGCATATTGTGCACATTGTTCGCATTATCTACGACAGGAGGGAACTCACATAATGCATTGGATAGTTGACTAGGGAGAATAAAATCTATATGCTGTACAGATGAAACAGGACCAAATTAAGGGATATTTGCTTTATAAAGATGCACATGGCCGTGGTTAAGGTAACCAGGTTATAAACCGAAAGCAAGGGCGCCTGTTTAGGATTCTACACCGGTGCTAAACATAAATTAAGCCACTCCATGAAAATCCAAACCTAATGACTTGCGTATTAAGAGGTACCTTTATGTTTGTGATGCACGACTTGACCATCAACAAAAGAAAGTTAGCAAAAGTACAGACAGATTCTTAAGAGGTATACAGTATAGAAAAATCAAAGACTTTTTTACGACAGAGTTTTTATCTAACATATCGTACAAGTTTTGCGCAAATCGAACAAATGCACTATGCTTTTGTCAAGCGATGCAGCTGCCTCATGTCAGAACGAATCAGAAACTTAAGGTGGCATTGGAATCGTAAATTGACCCTGTCTAATTTCTGAACGTAAGGCTTTGATATGACTTTTTAGGACATTATTTGTTTAATAGTGAAGATATGGATATATTTTTGAACTTGGTGTTTACCGGTTGTGTTGTTCTTGAAAATGATGTCAGACACAAAGACTTCAGATAATTGCTTTCCAGTATTTTATTATTATATACATTGAAATACCAATAATGACCTGGGAAGAAGAGCTAGCTACCCATAGCATAAGACCTGTGGGTTTAAATGAAGTATTTTTAAACGGCCAGGGTGACAACTATTTGTAATTGCATCAAGCTGTTTAGTACACAATATTCATTTCAGAATAATTGCAAAGGTAAAGGGTTTATGTTAGCATTGTGAGCATCATACAGCGTCAAAAGTTACTTTCGCACATGACATATACTGGAATAAACTATGGGGTTGGAGTGCATAGTATGTTTTTGCCATAACATGAGTTACAGCAACGTTAAAAATCCAAATATAATAACACACACACACACACACACACACACACACACACACATATATATATATATATATATATATATATATATATATATATATATATATATATATATAGCTTCTGACCATGCGCAAACAGACCCACGCACATAATAGATTGATCCGAAGTTTCATATCACAAGGAAATACTTAACATGATGTTAACCTAGTTGTGCGGCATGCCATGTCATCTAAATATAGCTACATGGAAAGTCCCGCAAATTCCAGGTTTAAATTTAGCGCAGTATATCTCCTGAATGTTGTATTGTACATTAAACACAGAATGGAAAATGATGCTCCCAGCAAATTTAATCGGTGCCACTTGTTTTCGCTGTATCGATTATCCGAAAATAGATGACTATCGGAATTGAGTCCAGCTGTATTGCTTGTTATTCGACAATGTGCCGCATAACACTTTATATACTACTTGATAATCTGCTGTAGATTACCCCTAAAGGAAAATCCGAGACTTCTGATAATATAGTCAATCACTTCCCCAATACACTACGATCTAAATCTGAAAGTAATCTACCATACATTATTGAATGTGCACAAAAAGATCAAACAATAATGAAAAATGTAAAATGGTTACTTACAGACAGTAGTGATCCGACAGATAAATGCGTTTTGGAAGATGTTTTAATAAGGCTCTTCACACGTGTACCTGGTAGGACGATCTACACAGCGTATCAAATGAATCTAACGCTATACGATATCCATGCTGTTACGTGCACATGTATCTTGAACCACGTTTTTGTCTCGCTGTTGCAAACATATGACTCACGAAATTAAAACCGACTAGACAACTGAAATGACGTAGTGCGTTAAAGCTTGTCGGGTCCTAAAAAATAACTCTTTTGTGGAATGAATCACATGTTTAGACCTGATACGCTAAAAGTTGTTCGGGGGTAAATCACCGGTAGAAAATATAACTCTTTGATGCTAAATATAGTTTTGTTCTGATGGTATAAATTCAGATTAGGAAGTTTATGGGAGATATACACAATTTTTTTTTTGTTGAGAAGCGCCATAAGTCTCTCTCTCTCTCTCTCTCTCTCTCTCTCTCTCTCTCTCTCTCTCTCTCTCTCTCTCTCTCTCTCTCACACACACACACACGCACACACACACAACTAATCCAACTATAACACTTCATATGTTACACCACTCTTTAAGACTTGAGGGTGTTGTCCAGTGCCGCCGTGTTCCGTTAGCTGTTTTGTTTGTTTTTCCTATGTTTAACGTCATTTTTCAGCACAATATAGGCTATACATGGCGGCCAGTATTAATGGTGGAGGAAGAATCCGGACAATCCCTGGAAAGAACCACCGACCCACGAGAAGCTACTAGCAAGCTTTCTCACATAACTACATTTGCCGAATCTTAAACTCGAACACACGCAGACAGAGGTGATATGGCAGTGGTCCGTAACGGACAGCGCTTTAGACCACTCGGCCACTCGGGGCCCCTGTTCCGTTAGCATTTCTTTGTTATCTGTACTTGAGGAATCGTCCTCGAAATTGACGGTTTTCATCGCGAGGTCTAAAATGATGTTAATGACAAAATAACTGAATATACCGGGATACGTACCACGATAACCATACAATATTCCGGACCAACAACTTAAATTTCTAGCACATAGGTTGTTTTTATTTCTTCTCTTAATTTACAGATCTCAACTGGCTGGAAAAATACCTTCCTCTATTTTACAGCAAATCAACGCCCTATTTTATGATATCAATGATTTGAAGCAAAGAAATTATTTGGAGATAAAATAAAATAAAATATCACTACCCAAAGTAAAACCGTAACTACCACCCCACCCCCAGCAAATTATTGGTCAGTTCCTTATTACAGATGAATTGGCTAAGTGTATGGTGTTTATTGTAACCGTTGTATTTGTAGTCATATTTAAACTGTAGCTAATCTGGGATGACTAAGCTTTCTCTATTGCGGACATCCTGTTAAAAGACATTAAGCTAACATTAGAGAGTTTCTTGATAAAAATAGAAAATCTTAACATTGAAGCCTACAATTTACTAACTACACTATTGACAGACGTGTGAAAAATTGAGCTTTCTGGCAATATATTATAATATATATTTTAGCCTATTAAATACGCTGATTCTAGAGACGAAAATATATTTGGTTGACTAGAGAAATTTCTTGAAATTCAGAAAGAATACAAAGGCTTTCCTAAAAAATTTAGGATGAATATAGTTCTTACAAAAGAGTATACGTCATTTACACATTAACATACGTTCGTAGATGACTAAGATTATTAGTCAAAATGTACCGTAGTACGTATTTCCAAAAATAAATACTGCTGTAAAGAGGTATACATGTACCGATAATACTACGTTCTTCTAGTGAGTACATAACAAAAAAACATGTAACTCACCCCCGAAGCTTGTGAATTCCAGTATGATGTTGGCTCCAATTAAATCTAAAAATAACCAGTGGGGATTTAAGGATTCAATGAGCTTACATATAAACAAAACGACGACGTAGAATTAGCCATGTTTTGTTAATTCGAAGTGACGTGAAGCGCATGTACAATTGCAAGATAAGTTAGCAGTTGTGCATTCTAAATTCTCTGCTACAATGAAATCTTAGATTTAAAACTATACACATTCTTCCAAAGCCAGTTTTTACAAAGTATTATAGGAAAGACAAGCGAACAGGGCAAAATTTGTACATAATACTGTTTTGTATTCTTGCCGTTCGTATGTTACGAATTTAGTTTCCGATTTGTCCACCATATGTAACCAAGTTGTTTGGATTGCCTGCACTTGAGGTAGGGAAGAACGTTAATCGATTTTGTCAAAGGTCAAACGACTGTGGCCAATAACATTAGCTCATCAAATACTCGTAATAAATTGTACGGGTGGCCTGAACATTAGGTAGGAAATAAGCCTCTCCACCGCAGAGCCCAAATATCAGTCAATACAAAAGAAATAGTTTCCGCCACAAACACATTAATTCCACATAGGATACCTAGGATATAAAACAAAAATATTTTAAAAAAAAAAAAAAAACGTGGATGATCTGCACGTGGTGTTTGGAAGGCATTCGTCAATTATTAGAGTCAAAGACTGTAAGAAGAAAATAAAATGGTTTCTGCACACTACCAGCTGGTATATGTCAGAGAGCTGAACCTGACGTTGTGAAGAGTTTGCATTTAACGCATGGAAAACTCCTGTAAAATTGGGATTAAAAGCTTGGATTTATTTTCCTTCATTGTAACTGAAAGCAGAAAAATGTTCTTTTTCACAATAACATTAATGTTAATCACAGACAAGAACAAACACTTGGCAAGTTGCTGTACGTCAAAGGCTTGAACCTGATGTTGTGGATGGCTTGCACGTGTAAACGGTAAAACCTACTGATGTTTGAAATTCAAGGTTAGTCTATCCGTCTGTTAACAATATTGTTTATGCACATGAGCTAGCATTCTCTACGCTATATATACCAAACGTTTTGGATTGGGGACGCAAAAAAATCACGGTCATTGTGTTTGAAAGAAAAATAGTTAACGCACACTAATAAAGTTCTCCATCACATCCAACGCTGTGGATGACTTCACTTGGATAAGGCAGAGGCCTGTCTATCTTAGGATCAACAAATCGAAATGGTTTCTTCATTAGACGTTAAGTCTCGCATATGTACCTTAACCGACGTTTGGTCAGCACCTACAAGATGGATTAGAATGGGGCCTAACAAGCTTTGACCAATCAGGTCAAGGTTAAAGACACTCCTACTTAAGGAAGGCGAGTGACTTTTTCATTATGACTTTAGATCTATCATGAACATTGACCAAATATGCTTAACACAACGTAGAATATTCTGTTTGATTTTGGAGCCCAATGATCTTTGCCGATGGTTTGAACGTGTGGCAAAAGTCTGTCACAGGTCAGTGTCACCATTACCGAAAGAAGAACGTGGTATACGAACAATTACATTAGATCTTCGTTATAGTCCTAGACCAAACATTGTGGATCACTTTCGTTTGTGCCAAGGAAGGAGCTTATCGATTTGGGAATCAAAAGGTCAAAGATCAAGGTTACTGTAGCTAACATAAATTGGTTATTTAAACAATGTGATTACACCATAGTTTTGGATGACTCACATATTACATAAGAGAGGAGCTTATTGATGTTCATATGATAGGTCAAGAGTTAGAAAACTTTGAAAGTTTGTTTGTTTGTTTGATTAAGATATTTTAACGTAACTTTAACAATTTTTCAGTCATATCGCTACGATGTTTGAAGTGAGGTAGTTTATAGTGATGTCTAGCAGTGAGGCATCATGCCGTAGACATGTAGCATGATGTCTCACCCAGTCACATTATCCTGACATCATGCCAACCAGTCCTAATACTAACCTCTTAATGCTGATCGTCAGGTGAGGCAGCTGTTAGTACCATTTTTTGTAAGTCTTTGATATGTATCGGATGGGGATCGAACCAACGATCTCCCGCTTCCGCGGCGGACGCTCTAATCACTAGGCCACCGGATCGGTACAAACGTTTAAAGAAGGTAGACAAATGTTTTTATTTTTATTTTTAAAATTAATAACTATAGTTTCAGATAACGTGTCTGTACAAAATATATGGAGTGCGTGCACTTACGACATGAAAAATGCTTAATGACCCTTGGGTTAAAATGAGAAAGATTAAGATCACTGTGACTACAAACAGACAAATTGTGGGCGGAAATAGGTTCACAACTCGAACATGTAGCTTGCACATATACTAATGAAGAACGTGTAAACGGTAAAACCTACTGAAACTGGAAGAATGGGCTACTTCCGTCAGATAAATTTTGATAGCGAGGGATTGTGACCGTAATGGTGAAAATAAAGGTTAATTCGCCGATTGGATTCAGGGCATGGTCATTTAAGAGTTATGCGTTGGTACGTCACTGTCTTTTGAATGCATATGTATAGATTTTCAGTCTTCTTGCGATTATGAAGCGATAAAAGACTCGTTAGAAAAAGTCGAATCGAGCAAAGGGATGTGGTCACGCTTGCATTCCTTGTGTTTATTTATATTACCGATAATTTCCAGGAAGCAAAATCGTAACAACTTTTTATCCAGATAGTCCCCGTTAAAATAACAATCTTGCTGCATTTGTCGGAATAGATCAGTCCAGAATTATAAGCATTGTTTATTGAGGACACTCCACCAAAATTCAACACGCTGATTTGCCCTGCTGTCTCCACATATAACAACACTGTTATTACCAGCACGATTGTCTTGATGACTTCTCCTGAGGAAAGCTTGCATTTTGTGTAAGACGGTATTCTCTACTCCCATGTCAGTGCGCACTGTTCGAGGACAACCTTTTCGACACAACCGCTTCTATGAAATAATAGGCAATACTACGTGCCATTCTTCCGCCACTAGCCTGTAACCAAATTATACGTCGGGAAAATGCATCAACGCGTCCAATAATGAATGTTCCGTATGGTTTTGGTTATTAGAATCTATATGCCAGGTGTACTTGGGCCCATGATTAAAATAAATACGGCTTTTCCGCAATTCTACTCCTTCAGGATCAATAATTTGCAACAGAACTCTGACACTTTCACGATCGACATCAAGACCCTCGATAAATCATTTTGTGTACATCAATCTATATCTATGCAAACAACCAGACCTCTATCTGTTTCTGAAGAAATGCGGCGACCTGAATGAGATCTGTTTAATTTTTCTTTCTGTAGAGTCGAATATTTTTCAATTTTCTTTGCAAATTACGCCTGCTTATAACGATCTGATGTTCATATGCTATAAATTCTAACATATATTTTTGTTAAACATTTAATCAAAAATAGAATCTTAGCAAACTATATATGTCCAATATATCCGCCATGTTCTATAAATCAGTCTAGATGTATATCTTATGTATCAGAAATAAGTCTCCATCCTGTCTCGCAACAATGCAATGCTATCTTGTAATAACGCAATGTTATCTCGTAATAACGCAATACTATCTCGTAATAACACAATGTTATCTCGTAATAACGCAATGTTATCTCATAATGCAATACTATCTCGTAATAACGCAATGTTATCTCGTAATAACGCAATACTATCTCGTAATAAGATAACGTTATCTCGTAATAACACAATACTATCTCGTAATATCGCAATATTATCTCGTAATAACGCAATAATATTTTGTAATAACGCAATGGTATCTCATAATAACGCAATGCTATCTCATAAAAACGCCAAAAAATTTGTTTTTACCTGGCGGTAATGGGCTTCCGTACTAAACAAGAAGGCATTGCAGCATTATTTAAACAGAGCAGCAGCATCCTCTGCAATGATTGGACGGATATGCACACAGAACAGAATGCTGCCCGGGCAGTATAGGTGAGAAAACTACAGAAGCTAATTCAGGAAGTTTACATTGGGGGAGGTGGATATATAGCGATTTTGTAAGTTGAAGTCTTTTTTTATATGCTATAACACTACACATTAGTATAATCTATATTTATACTTAGCAGAAATAATATCTTGTCAATGTAATTTACAAATTATTAAGACAGAAAATAGCAGGCGGGGTGAGGGAGAATAATTTGCTAGACTAGGTTTCAGTTAGGCTGCTGTTTGTTTTAGTAGTGACATAAGAGTAGAAGGCATTGACTCGAGGAAGCATTCTGGTGATTTCATTGGTTGGAATGGCATTTTTGATCAAGACCTAGCGTTGTGGAGAGAAAAATCACAAACAAAGATATGGTGTATAAGTATAAATGTTTCTAATATGGTACATTTATTTCCGCATTGAGAATATATTTGTGCGTGTTATATTCATTTTTTTTTCTCGAAATGCAAGATGAAATTACGTAATTTTTATATGTTTGTTGCACGGCTGATTTAATACCACATGCAGCACGACAAAAAATCGATATATGCTGATGTATCAATGGACGGGTTTTATTTTGTCTGGTGAATTCGCATTTGATAAGGACCTATTACATAAAATGAGAATAATTTTGCATTTAAGATAAAAAAAAAACTACTGATTTTGTAGAATGCATACTTGTGGCATTTTGATTGAAGTATTCGGATTAATTCCTTATACAAATTGCAGCTTTTATACTGAAATGACACTGCTACCAATAACATTTTGTATTCAGTTTTGACGGCAAGTGCTATTTTGAATATTACTGTGACAAGGCGGTCAAAAGAACCAGTATGCTCCATATGCATATTACATTTAACTAGTATTATAACAGATCACAGTAAGCTCCTTATGCATGATTACATTTCACTAGTATTATAACAGATCACAGTATTCTCCTTATGCATGATTACATTTCACTAGTACTATAACAGATCACAGTATGCTCCTTATGCATGATTACATTTCACTAGTATTATAACAGATCACATTATGCTCCTTATGCATGATTACATTTCACTAATACTATAACAGATCAAAGCATGCTTCTTATGCATGATTACATTTCACTAGTATTATAACTGATCACAGTATGCTCCTTATGCATGATTACATTTCACTAGTATTATAACAGATCACATTATGCTCCTTATGCATGATTACATTTCACTAATATTATAACAGATCAAAGCATGCTTCTTATGCATGATTACATTTCACTGGCATTATAACAGATCAAAGCATGCTTCTTATGCATGATTACATTTCACTAGTATTATAACAGATCACATTATGCTCCTTATGCATGATTACATTTCACTAATATAATAACAGATCAAAGCATGCTTCTTATGCATGATTACATTTCACTAGTACTATAACAGATCACAGTATGCTCCTTATGCATGATTACATTTCACTAATACTATAACAGATCAATGTACGCTCCATATGCATTATTACATTTCACTAATACTATAACAGATCAAAGCATGCTCCATATGCATGATTATATTTCACTAGTACTATAACAAATCAAAGCATGCTTCTTATGCATGATAACATTTCACTAATACTATAACAGATCAAAGCATGCTTCTTATGCATGATTCACTAATACTATAACAGATCAAAGCATGCTCCATATGCATGATTATATTTCACTAGTACTATAACAGATCAAAGCATGCTCCATATGCATGATTATATTTCACTAATACTATAACAGATCAAAGCATGCTCCATATGCATGATTACATTTCACTAGTATTATAACAGATCACAGTATGCTCCTTATGCATGATTACATTTAACTAGTATTATAACAGATCACAGTATGCTCCATATGCATGATTATATTTCACTAGTATTATAACAGATCACAGTATGCTCCATATGCATGATTATATTTCACTAATACTATAACAGATCAAAGCATGCTCTATATGCATGATTATATTTCACTAGTACTATAACAGATCAAAGCATGCTCCATATGCATGATAACATTTCACTAATACTATAACAGATCAATGTATGCTCCATATGCATGATTACATTTCACTAATACTATAACAGATCACAGTATGCTCCATATGCATGATTATATTTCACTAGTACTATAACAGATCACAGTATGCTCCTTATGCATGATCATATTTCACTAGTACTATAACAGATCAAAGCATGCTCCATATGCATGATAACATTTCACTAGTACTATAACAGATCAAAGCATGCTCCATATGCATGATTACATTTCATTAATACTATAACAGATCACAGTATGCTCCTTATGCATGATTATATTTCACTAGTATTATAACAGATCACAGCATGCTCCTTATGCATGATTACATTTCACTAATATTATAACAGATCACAGTATGCTCCTTATGCATGATTGCATTTCACTAGTATTATAACAGATCACAGTATGCTCCTTATGCATGATTGCATTTCACTAGTATTATAACATATCACAGTATGCTCCATATGCATGATTACATTCAACTAGTACTATAACAGATCACAGTATGCTCCTTATGCATGATTACATTTCACTAGCATTATAACAGATCACAGTATGCTCCTTATGCATGATTACATTTCACTAGTATTATAACAGATCACAGCATGCTCCTTATGCATGATTACATTTCACTAGTATTATAACAGATCACAGTATGCTCCTTATGCATGATTACATTTCACTAGCATTATAACAGATCACAGTATGCTCCATATGCATGATTACATTCAACTAGTATTATAACAGATCACAGTATGCTCCTTATGCATAATTACATTTCATTAGTATTATAACAGATCAAAGTATGCTCCATATGCATGATTACATTTCACTAATACTATAACAGATCAAAGCATGCTTCTTATGCATGATTACATTTCACTAATACTATAACACATAACAGTATGCTCTTTATGCATGATTACATTTCCCTAGTACTATAACACATCACTCCTTATGCATTACCTCTGCATTATATTCAATTTCGACGTATCAGTCCATAACCCTCCACCTTTATTTGCTGCTAAGGGAAACCTCCATATGATAAATAGAACCAAATTCATGCATGAAATCCAAGAAAACCTAACAACTTACTTACATCCTACAGCAGAACAACTCGATAACTGCCTGCGTTCATTGCTTAAAAAATATGCCCCAGCCACGAAATGCAGAGTATTAATATAAAAAAAGTGTTCTCCATGGTATAGCAGTGTTAGCGACCAGCTTCGCACCGTAGTAAATGTTGTATGCTACCAAATGCGCGAGTGAGTTCGGGAGTTATTCTTTCTCTACAATTATTAATATACTTCTCGTTTACAACCATTTTAGAATCAGGTCCTGCAGTATCATCCATAAATAATTTATTAATACGCGTGAGTATTTTTGCGCCATCAAGAATAACGAATAATTTTTTTCCGAAAACGATTACCTGTACTCTGGTAGTGTTAAAATTTTTTTCACATCTGTGGTAAAATCATTCAAGGTTGGTTCTTGCGGTACTTGATATTTAGTTGGTGGAATTTCAGGCCATCCTAGCACTCTTTTGATCGATGACAGATAAATATCTACAACATAAATAGGTGAGTTTATCTCGATTGCTGATAATTTCGGTTCGTGAACCATAATAGCAATTTTTTTTATTATTCTCCCGTAATGGTTTTATTCTACGCTGGAGTTCATTTTATTGATTTGATAGATTTGATAATTACCGGACGGTATACAAAGATTAACCAATCAGGAGTTCCATCTGGTTTTTTCTTTCTTTGCAAACACCAGATAATTATTCGGTTAACGGCGACCAAAGGATTTTTATCTACTAATATTTGGCCAGCTGTAGTATACTCGTAATTTAGCTAGTGCGAATTACCTTACTGGAATTGAAGTTGGGAAATTGATACTAAATTCAGGTTTAGTTGATGCTATTGAGATCATCGTTGTTCTTGCTGGAGTTGTGTTCGCGGCTATCTGTTGCAGTAATTCCGTTGTCGATGTCGATGACATTGTTATTATTGTTATGTTTTTCTAAGTTTGATGTTGCTGTGTGGTAGATGTTAGTCATCACCGAGAACTCGTTGTCGGATATCGCTGTATCGTCGAGGCTGGGTGATAGCAACGAAGATATTTGATAATATGCATCCATTGCGGTATGTAACTTAATTATTTACTCGTGTAGTTTATTTTGACTGCATGTGGATATTGTTTTTGCAATGATATTAAGAACCCCAGTAATTGTTGTTGCTACAACACAAATTGTGACAACTGCAGGTGCAATCATTGTTAAAGTTCATAACAATATACCCGTTCCAGCAATAACAGATGAAGCCGAATACACGATTATGTCAACACGGGTAATACGCCTGCGGTATTTTTTTACTTTTACTGTATACTCGTGAATGAGATTTTTTAGTTTAGTTTGAAATTCGCGCACTTGATCGTATCGATATTGTTATACATTCATTAATACTATTTACTTAAATCAATTAAAATTCTACATACCATGTGATTTACCACCTGTGTCCATAAATGGTAGTAATCTTTCCTCTTTGGTAATTGATGGTGTCAATACTGGCAGCCACAATGACAGTTTTGACAAAACTACTTTTCCATCAGCAACTCCATCAACATGCTAGATTGCATTACGGTCATCACCTTTTCTGTTGAGTATAACTGTATGGTTCGCTCCAAAAATAACTTTTCTAACGTTCCTGCAAAATCCGAAAATATGAGATAATGGAATCGCGCATGAAAAATTGTCATTATCATCTATCATATTTTTACGTGATACAAACTCTAAGTTGAAATTATTATTATAATTAATAACAACACCTTCAACATCAGCGTCAACATTAGCATCAGTGACTTTTTTGGGAACCCTTTTAATAAACTGATTAAGATCAGCGTTCATTAATATCCTTAGCAAACATCATAGATGGCCCAACCGATCTTGTATAATCATCGGAATTTCTAGCTAAACCAACTATTGTTGTGTCAACATCAACATTATTCACAATAAACTAGATCTCTCTTCCATCAATTATATATCTCGCGCTACTAAACAACGACATAATCCCATTGTTGACTAACCAAACTCGGGTATTTGCAAGGTTATCATATTGTATTGGCGCATTATTAGCACCTACAGCAGTTGTTACAAGTTGACCTTTTTCTTCAATAAACCCTTCAGCGGGTAGAAAATATGTACTTGTATCCTGCGTTTGAAGTTCTAGTCTTGATCGGGAATCAGGTTGCATTGCAGGATAAGATTAATATTGATAATTGCGTACGGAATCATTTCTGAGAACCAGTGCGTCTATATCAAATGCAAGATCGGGTATGGATTTAAACATTTTATTATATATCTCTCGATCTAAATCGTGATCTCGCTCGTTTTTTCAGACCACTCGAAGCTATTAGATTTGCAGTAATATTTTTCTGCGCGTCTTATCCTTGATTTATCAACGATGCTAGTTTTTGATTCGCGGCTTGGTTTATTATTTTACTAACATTCACGGGCATAATTTCCGTAGAAGCCAGTTTCACCGGTGGTGGTCGTAGTGGTGGTGGTTTTCCTCGTTGAATCAAGGTGGCTCATCTTACTTTAACTGCAGAAAATGATTTACCGGCAATATCACCAACAGCGCTAATGCCTTTATTACGAATAACTTCAATAGCTTTCATCGATAGTTGTTTTGCGATTAGTACTATTTTCGGAGCCATCCTTGCAAATAACCCTTGAATAACATCACCAAGACCATGTCCATAATATACGTTATAAACGAGCAAACTTGAATCTACTACGTAAGTCATAGCTGGCTTATAGTAGTTGTAGGTATGATCATCCTATCTAATTATTATTTATCTAATGCGGTGACAATCAATCACTGTGATAACCATCCACGAGTTCAAGAATACCATGTCATTTTCCCACGTCTTATAAGCCCCGATTATTTTATTTCCTGCACGGCCTTTTGTCTCGCTAAATAATGGTTTCGTTTACTTAGATTTCTGTATGTTTGGCGAAGAAGCATTTGTTTCAAAATTGCGTGTCCTGGGTTCTAAATGAAATGATGATTTTAAAGAAAACCAGAACATATAACTATAAAAATAATAGTAAAGATACACAAATATATTCAGCTAATAGAGAATTTCTTACGTGGCCTTCAACCCCAATCCCTATCTTAAGTTTTATTCTTTGTGGAACGAAATACTTTACGATTATAGGTTCGTGAACAAGTTAAAATAACACGAAAAAAGCCAAAATCATTTTTTGGTTTTGGAGGAACGGGAGTAGTATAGTGGGGCACCGCAGCCTCAATGGAAAATCCAGTCAAAAAGGGCTTGGGCACATCTAGACTCAAGATTTATAGCCTCAATGGAAAATCCAGTCAAAAAGGGCTTGGGCACATCTAGCCTCAAAACAGCTTGGGGCACTATAGCCTCAAGGGAAATTTGACATGGGAAACTATTTGGGTCTATCTAGCCTCAAGGGAAATGGAACAGGGTGGGTCTATCTAGCCTCAAGGGAAATGGAACATAGTGGGTCTATATAGCGTCAAGGGAAATAGAACAGGGTGGGATTGTAGAGGGACAAGGGAAATATAACATGGGAAAAAAAAAAAAAAATGGCGGCAATGAAAGCTACTATCTTTTCGAGGCAAATGAGTGGCCCTGAAAAGGACCTTTGGATATTTCTTCTTTTATTTTCTGCCGTTGTTCCACCACCTTTTCATTTTACCAATGATTCCCGTTTTCTTCTTCTTTTCTTCCTCGGGAATCCAATCGGGATGTCCCATATCTCTAAACTTTTCCTGAACTCTCATCCATCTTAGATTGAGTAGATCAAAGTCCTCTTTCGTCTTTTTGTTCTTTTTTTCCTTTCTCTCCTTGGACCAGTTTTCTTTAATCTGGATCACCTGTTCTTCCATTACCTTTCTCATCATTGCTTCTGCTTTCTTTAGTCTGTCTAGGCCCCACTGCACATATTCCCACTCTATCAGATGTAATGTTTCTTCTAGAAAGCACCTGACTTTGATGACATGATCAAGGGCCTTCTTCAAGTCCCCTATTCTTATATATTTTCTTTTAATACGTCTTCTTAATTTCTGGTCTTCCTCCTCTATCATACCTTCTAATAAATCTCTTGCTAATTTCAGTTGGCTTACACATCCATGGTTACTCTGAAATTCTTCCTCAAGTCTTTCCACTTCATATTCTGCATCAAGGATCCCAAACCAGCTTTCTCGGAGTTGGATGAACAAGTCGAAATTCATCTTGATGTGTTCAAAACTGAATGACTCCAAGGAACTGAACTGAACTGAGTTGTTTATAGTTGCAACCACCCACTAGGGGTATTTGTGCAACTTTTATAGGTGCCATATCGGCACCCATTTAGGTGGGAGGGGTTGTTAATCCCTCCCTTAAAGTGCTTAAATGCACTATAAATTAAGGCGTTTCCCTGAATTACTAAAAAGTAACTATCAGGGGAAATGAAAGCCTATATTGGGGGTGGGTAGGAATGGTACCTACACACACCCACCCCTATCATCCAATCGAGCTTGTAAGGTAGCGAGGGGAAATGTTTCCTCATTTCGCTAGTAATTTGGCGAGTCGGAAATGGCAAAGGCGGAAAAGGTCCAGGTCCAGGAGGGCGTTGACACAGCAGCACACACCAGAGCACGCCAACAGCAAGACAGCACAGCAAAGGACGCAGCCCACACCTGAAAAACCAAGGTCATACTAAAGGTCAAATTCAGTCCAGTTGTACTAATGGACAAATTAACATCCAATATTGTGTTAGCCACCTGTGCAATTATTCAAATATTTAAGTTGAAGAATTATTATTTAAAGTCCTATCATTCAAATAAAACTAGTACATAAGCGTACATATAATAAGTCCCTAACAATTTTGAAAATTAAAATGTCTAAGCGACATATAATAGTGTAGTCAATGGTAGTTTGTTTTAGTTATGAATTTTGCTGGAGGTACCAATATAAGTCATTTAAGATTTTTAGGGCCACGGAATAGTTGTTCAAAGAGGGGTACTCGTAACCAAATGAGTCCCCTATTATTCAGGCGAATGAAAAGATAAATGGCAAATATCTTTTCGTTGTACTGCGTTATCCGAGTAGTCCGATGGTGATGATTTATCAGTAGACAGCAGTAATTCATCGATACACTGGTTATCCAAGGTAGGATTTCGCTGACTTGATGATATCATCCTATGGCAACCTGCGGGATACTCAGTATTTTGATATCACCAGTCAGCGCGCCTCAGGTCCGCCATATTACTTAGATTCCCATGGCTGGTTGTAGTATGGTTCCAGTATATCGATGCAGGTGCAGCCAACTTCAAAATCCCTCATTATTCTTCTTCAAATAGTTTAAGTGGGCTATCCAGTTTCTCCATATCTTCAATTTCTGCCACTTGTTAAAGGGACTTATAAAAAATCCAAAATGGTTCCGCTGCTTAGTCCACCGCTGTATATGTAGATGTTTCTCTCCGTAGTTGAGAAGTAAAAACGTCTCGGTTCGTCCTTAGCTGTGAAAGCCCGGGAAACATGCTTTCGCAATCCCCCTTGACGTCATCAGTTCGTCCGCTCCAGATAAGCCGTCCTACTCGGTCTGCAGTCTTCGCCTGAATGAATGGAATGAATGATGACTCCAAGGCTGACTGACTGAACTGGGTGTTTTTGAGTTGCCACCGCCCTCTAGGGGCATATGGGCAACTTTTATAGCTACCATATCGGTAGCCATTTAGGTGGGAGGGGATGTTACTCCCTCCCTTAGAAGTGCTTAATTGCACTATCATTTAAGGCGTTCCCCTGAATTACTAAAAAGTAACTATCAGGGGAAATGAAAGCCTATATTGGGGGTGGGTAGGAATAGTACCCACACACACCCACCCCTATCATCCAATCGAGCTGTAAGTAAGGTAGCGAGGGGAAATGTTTCCTCATTTCGCTAGTAATTTTGGTGAGCGGAATCGGCAAAGGTGGAAAGGGTCCAGGTCCAGGAGGCGCGGGCGACACAGCAGCACACACAGGCCACGCAAAGAGACAGACAGCAAGGCAACGAACGCAGCATACACCTGAAACGAAAGAGCCCTACTTATTTCAAATTTAGTCCAGTTTTACTAATGGACAGACCTAAATTCCAATAATGTGTTAGCCACCTGTGCAATTATTCAAATATTAAAGTTGAAGAATTGTTATTTAACATCCTATTGTTCTAAAAATCTAGTACATAAGTGTACATAAATTAAGTCCCTAACAATTTAGAAAATTAAAATGTCTAAACGACATATAGTAGTGTAGTCAATGGTAGTTTGTTTTTAGTTATGAATTTTGCTGGAGGTACCAAAAATAAGTCATATTAGCTTTTTAGGGCCACGGAATAGTTATTCAAAGAGGGGTACTCGTAACCAAATGAGTCCCCTATTATTCAGGCAAGTGAAATGGCAATGTGAAGTCACATCTTGCTCCGCAGGCACTTCTTCGGGTGTAGTAGGTGGTGGTCACAGAGTTTCTCATGTGACCTCCTATCCCTGCCATTGTTGTATCTTCTACTTTGCTGTCCTCTTGGTTGTGGAAACGTTTTCGACTTCGCATGGGTCCCCTCCACGTGCTTTGGCAGCCATCTTGGTTTTCCATGAAAAGGCATTTCTAGGTCAGCAACGTATCGATTATACAGCATTATATCTTCTAGTGGCTGGATATTTGAAGACTAATTGGTAGTGGAGCTTTACTCTACACTACCGCTTCTACTACTCATATGGGTGTTTCTCTGTTATCACTCCTAATTGGTAGCTTTATCCATGCTATTATGCGTTCACGCATTTACACCAGGTAGTCCTGCCGTCCCAGTCCTGCCTGCTCCGTGTTCACCGCCTGAATGGGATGACTCCAAGGACTGACTGAGCTGAGTTGTTTATAGTTGCAACCACCCACTAGGGGTATTTGTGCAACTTTTATAGGTGCCATATCGGCACCCATTTAGGTGGGAGGGGTTGTTAATCCCTCCCTTAAAGTGCTTAAATGCACTATAAATTAAGGCGTTCCCCTGAATTACTAAAAAGTAACTATCAGGGGAAATGAAAGCCTCTATTGGGGGTGGGTAGGAATGGTACCTACACACACCCACCCCTATCATCCAATCGAGCTTGTAAGGTAGCGAGGGGAAATGTTTCCTCATTTCGCTAGTAATTTGGTGAGTCGGAAATGGCAAAGGCGGAAAAGGTCCAGGTCCAGGAGGGCGTTGACACAGCAGCACACACCAGAGCACGCCAACAGCAAGACAGCACAGCAAAGGACGCAGCCCACACCTGAAAAACCAAGGTCATACTAAAGGTCAAATTCAGTCCAGTTGTACTAATGGACAAATTAACATCCAATATTGTGTTAGCCACCTGTGCAATTATTCAAATATTAAAGTTGAAGAATTATTATTTAAAGTCCTATCATTCAAATAAAACTAGTACATAAGCGTACATATAATAAGTCCCTAACAATTTTGAAAATTAAAATGTCTAAGCGACATATAATAGTGTAGTCAATGGTAGTTTGTTTTAGTTATGAATTTTGCTGGAGGTACCAATATAAGTCATATTAGATTTTTAGGGCCACGGAATAGTTGTTCAAAGAGGGGTACTCGTAACCAAATGAGTCCCCTATTATTCAGGCGAATGAAAAGATAAATGGCAAATATCTTTTCGTTGTACTGCTTTATCCGAGTAGTCCGATGGTGATGATTTATCAGTAGACAGCAGTAATTCATCGATACACTGGTTATCCAAGGTAGGATTTCGCTGACTTGATGATATCATCCTATGGCAACCTGCAGGATACTCAGTATTTTGATATCACCAGTCAGCGCGCCTCAGGTCCGCCATATTACTTAGATTCCCATGGCTGGTTGTAGTATGGTTCCAGTATATCGATGCAGGTGCAGCCAACTTCAAAATCCCTCATTATTCTTCTACAAATAGTTTAAGTGGGCTATCCAGTTTCTCCATATCTTCAATTTCTGCCACTTGTTAAAGGGACTTATAAAAAATCCGAAATGGTTCCGCTGCCTAGTCCACCGCTGTATATGTAGATGTTTCTCTCCGTAGTTGAGAAGTAAAAACGTCTCGGTTCGTCCTTAGCTGTGAAAGCCCGGGAAACATGCTTTCGCAATCCCCCTTGACGTCATCAGTTCGTCCGCTCCAGATAAGCCGTCCTACTCGGTCTGCAGTCTTCGCCTGAATGATGGAATGTATGACTCCAAGGAATGAATGAATGAATAATATGGGTTTTAAGTGATTCGTCCCGAAGGCTCTTGTCACTGTTTTATCCGTCAATGGACGGTTATTTAATTTATCCTGAGGGTGGGAATGAGCCACCGCCCTGCAGGCGTTTATGTGTTCATAGTGGAACACTTATTTAATTTGGCCGTCACATCTGATTAGCTATTGAGCTAATACTGTGTGATTGTGGGGCCTCATGCCATATGAGTGGGAATAGTTCCAGCACACACTCATATTAATTCATCTGGTGGTATTTGGTTATTTCTGGACGTGCTAAGCACGTGTAGTTGCTGCTGCAGAGGTAGCGGGCGAGTTGAGAGTGCCTGGCAAGGGCGACTTTGGTTGTGGGGACCTATCCCTATTCTGATACCCTGTGCTGTTCTTGGGGTGTACAACGTTTGAGATACAGTGTTTGTTGTGTGTGGTGCTCAGTGTGTGTTTATTTATTATTGTTTTTCTATTGTTTTTTGTGCAACATTGTGTTGCTGTGTCTGATGATCTTGGGTTATGATCACCTTATATACACTATTTGAGGTCCTAATTGAGCCTTATTGTCTTAGTTATATGGTTATACTTGCAGCCTTGTGCCGCTGGGCCTGATAGTCTTGGATTTTTGACTACCTTATAATAGCTAATTTTGAGGGCCTACGTAATTTCTACCTTATAATTTTTGGTTTGCAACATTGTGTCGCTGGGCCTGATAGTCTTGGTCTTTTTAGACTACCTTATATGTGCTAATTTGGGTTTTCTATCTTGATTCTATCTAGTTATGGTCCACCGGTTTCGGTGCACCGTTGGTTCTACTTAAGTTTCCTGGTTATTAATATGATATTTTAACACTGTACACTTGGTTGTTTTCCTAGAGAGAAAGTTGAAGAGATACGAGATAAGAGAGAGTAGGAGAGGTTGAGAGATTGATGTTGATCCTATGTCCTTACTTGTCTACTGTACTTTATTTTTCCTTGTGCTTATGTCCCCCTACTATTGCGATGTTATTTATGTGTTATTAGTTATTCCTCTATTTATGGGGTCAGGTGTGTGGTTTGGTCAACTTAGATGATGACTAGTGGGTCCTTGCAGGAAATATCCTGGGCCGTTAAGCGACACGGTCAAGGGTTTTTCACTGTCACACCCAGAAGACCGCCCCTTTTTGTTTCCCTTATGCTTATGTCCCCTACTCTTGCGATGTTATTTATGTGTTGTTTATTTATGACCTTATTTGTTTAGTATATTATTTTCCTTAATGATGGGTCCCTATGTGTGTGGCTTAGATTCCGTTTAATTGGCTATCCCTCTTTTTATGGGGTCAGGTGTGTGGTTTGGTCAGCTAGGTGATGACTAGTGGGTCCTTGCAGGAAATATCCTGGGCCGTTAAGCGACACGGTCAAGGGTTTATCACTGTCACACCCAGAAGACCGCCCCCGGATCAGGGATCTTATTGTTATTGTGGTTTTATATTTTATCTAATTTCCCTATGTTTTTAAGAAATTCTATTATATTTTTATGTGTCCCTGCTAAGTTTGCATTTGAGTTTAGTAAAAATTCTGGGTATGTATATGGGGCTTTAATTTCTAGTTGGATTGATCTGAATTTGTCCCTTTCTTGTTTGGTTTTGGTACAATTGTTGAAGATGTGATGGAGATCTTCAGGGGTGTTACAATTGTAGCAGTTTATGTTATGGGGAAAGGGTCCTATGTATTTGCCCAGGCTGTTTGCCAGCATGGTTTTGCCTACAGTTATTCTGTTTATGATTGTTTGTTCTGTAGGTAAGCCCTTTGGTGGTTTTCTATTTCTATTTACTTCCTTAACAGTAGTGTACAACACTCTCCCTTTTGTACTAGTTTCCCAATCATTTTGCCATTTTCTATCTATTTGGGTATTTATTAAGCTGTATAGTTCTGATGTACTATATTGTAGTGGCTCGAAATTTGGTTCGTTTAGTTTTTCTTTGGCTAATTTGTCTGCCATTTCGTTGCCCTTGATTTCAATGTGGGAGGGTATCCACATGAATTCTATGGTAATATTTTCGTTATTTAGTTGTTTTAATTTGGCATTTATTTTATTGAGAAATTCTTCCCTGCTTTTAGTGGTGTTTGTTTGGATTGAAGAGAGGACGCTTAGCGAGTCACTAATAATCACTGTCTTATTGGGTTTTGATTCTTCAATCCACTGTAGTGCTTTTAGGATGGCCCAGAATTCAGCTGTGTAAATAGAACAGTAGTCTGGGAGACGGCTGCCTATTTGTATGTTATGTTCTGGTATGACTATAGCAGCAGCTGTTTTGTATGGATTGGTAATTTTGGAGCCATCCGTGTAAATTTTGGTACTTTGAGTTTATAATTTCTAAGGCATCTGCTTTGAGTTTTATTTCTTGATTTTGTTTGTTGCCTTTTTGAATTAGGGAGGTGTTGACTTTAGATTGTACGTTGTTCCAAGGTTCGTGTGCGTACACTACGTTATATTCTAATGGAAACAGTTCCACAGGTAATGTTGATTTTAATAGATGGACTTGTTTTCCCATAGGTAGTTTTTGTTTTAGGCCTTTTCTAAATGGGATGTTGGTTTTATTAATAGCCAAGAGCGTGGGGTGCGTTTTGGGGTGGGTGGACAGCCGCGCTGCATATTTTAAGATGAGTTCTTGCCGCCGTAAATGTAGGGGCAATTCTCCCGTTATAACATGCAGTGCGGCGGTCGATGTTCCTTTCAGAGCTCCGGTGCTCTTTACTAAGGCCGATCGTTGGATGTGATCCAATTTTTGAAGTTGTGTTTTGGAAGCCGATGAGTATATTTGGCAACCATAATCTATTTTAGATCTTATTAGGGCTCTATATAATTTTATTGATGTTTCTTGATCCGCACCCCACTTGGTGCCTTTAAGGCTTTGTATTAAGTTTAGGTCTCTGCTGCACCTTTTAACTAAGTCATCTATGTGATATGCCCATTTTAGGTGTTGGTCATAGTACATACCCAGAAATTTGGCTACTTTTACGAATTTGATTTCCTTATCTTGTATTGTTAGTTTGGGATATTTGATATTTTTCCTGTGTGGGGTGAACAGTACAGCTACCGTTTTTTGGTGCGATAGTTTAAATCCCCATTGATTTGCCCAGTTTCCGATATTATTTAGGCTAGTTTGTATTTCAGAGATGATTTTGCGGTTGGAGGGGTTTCCTGGTCTCCATAGGCCACCATCATCAGCAAATTGTGATAGTTCAACTTTGGTAGTTGCCATATTTTTATCTAGGTCGTTTATCATAATGTTGAAGAGGGTGGGGCTGAGAACACTTCCTTGTGAAGTTCCGTTTTCAAGGGAGTGTTTCTCAGAGAAAGTTGCCCCTACCCGAGTTGTTATCGTGCGGTTTGTTAGAAAATCTTGTATAAAGTTAAACATTCGTCCAGTAATGCCATAGTTATTTAGTTTGGCTATAAGGCCTTTGGTCCATACTAGATCGAATGCCTTCTCGAGATCGAGAAATACCGCAATGAGGTTTCTGCTTGCTTTTTGTTTGGCGTTAAATGCTAGCTTAATAGCAGTTTCAAGTCTTACTAGTTGGTCAGTGGTGGAGCGTCGGTTTCTGAATCCACACTGATTTTCAGATAGTAGGTTATTTTTAGTAAGGTGTGACTTGAGTCTATTGTTGATGATTGTTTCCATGATTTTACATATGTTATTTGTTAGAGATATTGGCCTATATGAGTTGATATCATGGCTGTCTTTATTAGGTTTTAGGATGGGTATTACTATCGCATGTTTCCATTTTATTGGTAGCCTTCCCGTGTCCCATATTTTATTAAGGAATTTTATTATTACATTAACTATGTTAAGAGGTAGGTGCTTGTATATTATGTACCCTATTTTATCCTCCCCAGGAGAGGTTTCTTTTTTTGTTTTAAGTGCCTGGTCCCATTCATATTTAGTTATTTCGTTATTTAGTGGGGAATCTTTAGGACCCAGGTCTTGGAATATTTGCGTATTAACTCTCTCTTCAATTGCCCTATGTAGTTGAAATTCTTTGGTGTGGTTGCTGTTTTTGCTCATGTTTGTAAAGTGTTGGACTAATAAGTCAGCTTGTTCTTTATCGCTGGAGGTGTTACTTATTTTGGGAGTATTGTTTGTGTTTCTTCCCCTGATTTTTCTTATTTTGTCCCATACTTGTTTAGTGTTTGTTTTTCGGTTTAGAGTGCCACAGTATGTTTGCCAGGTTGCTAACTTTGCATCTTTGATTAGCTGTTTCAGTTTATTAGCAAGGATTTTATATTCCAAAAAGTGGGCAGTTACATGAGATCGCTTAAATTTGTATAGTGCTTTGATTTTTGCTTGTTTGGTCGTTTTGATTTCATTATTCCACCACGGTACACTTAGTTTAGATGCTTTGGATTTAGTGGTGGGGATGCTGTTAGTTGCAGCATTATTAATGACATTAGTTAGGTTTTCGTAATATTGATTTATGTCATTAGATTCTAACTGTGTTGTATCTTCGTTAATTAGGATATGTTGGAATAATTCCCAATCTGCTTTATTATAATTCCACCTGGGGATGGTTGTATGCACCTGTGCCTGCACAGTCATCTGCAGGGTGGTGATAACTAGGAAGTGGTCACTGCCCAAGGGGTCAGACTGATCCACTTCCCATTTAGCCACTTGTGCCAGTTTTTGTGTACAGAGGGTGAGGTCGATGGCTGTCAGGGCGCCGTTTTCCGGGTTTATTCGGGTCCCGGCGCCATCATTCAGTATGGTTAGGGTTGATGTATTGGCCCAGGCCTCAATCAACCTGCCCCTTTTGTTCGTCGACCTCCCCCCCCCCCCATAGTTTGTTATGTGCATTGAAGTCTCCGCATACGACTGTGCATTCACTGGTAATTAGGGTACTTATTGTTAATAATATTTGTTCGTTATTTATGGCGCTGGTAGTCCCTGGGTCATAAATATTAATTATTTGTAATTCACATTGTCCAATTTTAATCTTTAATGATAGTACCTCTATATGTGAATTGGTTATGACTTCTGATGTGATGGGTACTATTGCTATGGATGTTATGTTGGCTTTTACATATATGGCTAATCCCCCTCCCGCTCCCTGCTTTCTTTGTTGGTGGTAGCCAGGGGCATAGCCCTTTATATTTGGCAATGATTTGTTTTTATTTGTTAACCTTGTTTCTTGAATGCAGAGGATATCAGGTTTAGTTTTGGAATTAATTATTTTAAGCTTTAATTCGTTTAAGTTATTGTATAGTCCTCTAGCATTCCATTGCCATATAGAAACATTTCCATTAGATGTGTTAGCCATTTCTAATGAGGTCATTTGCTGCAATTAGTGCCTTAATTTGGGTTTTGGTGTGTTTTAAGGTTTTTGTTAAGCCTTGAGTTTTACTGGTTTTGTTAGCTTCATTCATGATATTGTCAATCGCTTTTATGATTTTGTTTATTTCTATTTCGATTTTCTCTCCTATGGTATTCTTATTTATGTGTTCCTGGTTATTTATTTTTCTTAATGGGTGTTTTTTCCTAGCTGTTCTATAGTCAACCAGGTTGTTATCCATATAGTCTATAATTTGTTTTTCCCTAATGGTGGCCGGGCATAGTGGGGATTTTGTTGGGTGGGTACCTTTACATTGTGCGCATTTGGGTATTTGTTTTCTGCATTGTCCCTTATGTTGGCCCCCACAGTTGGAGCATTTGGCTGTTTTGTTACATTTGGTAGTAAAGTGTCCCCAGTGATTGCAATTGGAACAGAACCTTGGTTTGTTAGAATAGGGTTCTGCCCTGTATTTTGACCCGGTTTTACCAATGTTAATAAGTGACTGTATTGGTTTTTCTGATTCTATTACTGTTACAGTGCACTTTGGGGTCCTAGTTCCTATTCTGTATGTTTTTGTAATACTATTGCCACCTTCTTTTAGTTTTGAATTAAGGGTATTTGAGTCCCACTCAGACATTGCGCCTGTTAATTTTAGTACCGCTTTGAATTTTGTTGTTTGCGGTGTTGCGGGGGTGGGTATGGTTTCGCCTAAAGGTGCGTTAATACCTGCCGTGGCATTGTTCTTTTGCGGGCTTTTCATTTGAAACGGTTTCGTTACTTTAACTGGGATCCCGCCTATGTGATTAATTTCTAGAAATTTGGCCGTTTGTTGACTGGTGCTACAATGTAGTATAATGTAGTCTGTATTTGGCCTAATTATTTTACAGGAGCCTTGATGTATTCTTGTTAGCGCTCCTGTTAGACTATTTGTGGATAAGTTTACTAGTTTACTGGAATTACTTTGGTCATCATTCATCATCATATTCAGGCAGTGAACGTTGAGCAGGCAGGACCGGGACAGCAGCTATACAGAGTGAAAGCATGGGATACAGTGAGATAACTGCTACCATTTAGGAGTACCAACATATAATGGACCCATACGAGTAGCAAGGAGCATTAGTATCGAGTTTATCTCTACTATTAGACTTCACCACTGAATTTCCAGCCACCAGATAGACTACTGTAAAATCAACACGATGCTGGACATAGAAATGCCTCCACGTGGCAAACCAAGATGGCCGACCAGGCACATGGCGGGGGTGGAGTAGAAAACGTTTCCAGAACCAGTGTTCAGCAAAGTAGAGATACAATTTAACCAGACAGCAGGGATAACAAAGACTGCATGAGAAACTCTGTGGCTTACTCCTGCTGCACCCCGACAAGACGAAGCCTGCGGAGCAAGATGTGACGTCACATTGCCATTTCACTTGCCTGAATAATAGGGGACTCATTTGGTTACGAGTACCCCTCTTTGAATAACTATTCCGTGGCCCTAAAAAGCTGATATGACTATTTTTGGTACCTCCAGCAAAATTCATAACTTAAAACAAACTACCATTGACTACACTACTATATGTCGTTTAGACATTTTAATTTTCTAAATTTGTTAGGGACTAAATTATGTACACTTATGTACTAGATTTTTAGAACAATAGGATGTTAAATAACAATTCTTTAACTTTTATATTTGAGTAATTGCACAGGTGGCTAACACATTATTGGAAGTTAGGTCTGTCCATTAGTAAAACTGGACTAAATTTGAAATAAGTAGGGCTCTTTCGTTTCAGGTGTGTGCTGCGTTCGTGGCCTTGCTGTCCTTTTCCTTGCGTGCTCTGCTGTGTGTTGCTGTGCCGCCCGCGCCTCCTGGACCTGGACCCTTTCTGCCTTTGCCGAGTCCGCTTACCAAAATTACTAGCGAAATGAGGAAACATTTCCCCTCGCTACCTTATTTACAACTCGATTGGATGCTAGGGGTGGGTGTGTGTAGGTACTATTCCTACCCACCCCCAATATAGGCTTTCATTTCCCCTGATAGTTACTTTTTAGTAATTCAGGGGAACGCCTTAATTATAGTGCATTAGCACTTTAAGGGAGGGATTAACAACCCCTCCCACCTAAATGGGTGCCGACATGGCACCTATAAAAGATATACAAATGCCCCTAGTGGGCGCACGTCAGCAAGCGGACTCCAAGGTGGATGGATCGGACCTCTACATACTGATAGCCGGCAGTGAGAAAAGGCGCCATATAGACCTGCACAGCAAATAATAATGCAGTCGTACGAGCGGCCTAGGTGTCTACCCAGTAAGGTGACGGGCAACCGAGCCGTGGCAGCGGGAAACCAAGCCGGGGTAGATTTACACCCCACTAGACCACACTACAGTACTGATAGAGGGAAAACCCTAAAACTCTGCAGACTACGGAAATCATGCCACGTGGATTTCAAGATGGCGACCAGTGTGCACCATTATTATACCATCAACGGTGGGCACGGGTTAGTACTGGAAGCCGGAAGGAATGAAGCGGGCAATGTCACAACCCAACTTCCACTGCACAGAAAAGGGGAAAAAGGAAAACCAGCCATGACGTACGAACTGGCTGACCTACCGCACCGACAAGACCACGGAGAAAAGATGACAGCGACAACCAGCTAGGTTTTTCCATTTGCCTGAATGATAATAGGGACTCATTTGGCTTCGAGTACCCTCTTTGATAAACTATTGGCCCTGAAAGAAATAATATGACATGTTTTGGCACTGCGAACAAATTTATAACCAAACTCCCCTACCATTGACTATACTTCTATGTGTCGCTTAGACACCTTAGTATAACTACAATAGGGACTTACGCATGTACACTTAGTACTAGTCCCTATTTTTGTTAGGATGATAGGTCATATTTTGAAACTCAGATATTTGGTTAATTGAATAGGTGGCTTACACATTATTGGTTTGTTAGGCTGTCCATTAGTACAACTGGACTGAATTTGATATACAGGTGCGCGCTTGGCTTTTCATCACCTTTACTCCCTGCTGTCGTAATTTCTCGTGCTTGCACGACCACATTACGCCGACATAAGCGATATGAGAAAACTAATTTTCTCTCGCTTCACTGCTCTTGCAGATCAGTAGGTAACAGAATGATAGGGGTGGGTGTGAGTAGGTTCCATTCCTACCCACCCTATGGCCTATGGCTTATGGCCTTACATTCACCCAGGCAATACAATTATTGCCCGTGGTGACGGCTGAAGTCACACCCAGAGGCAGTACACGTATTGCCCAGTGGTGATGGCCTAAGTAAATAGCACTCTATGAGTGCATAAATGCCTGCAGGGGATGTGGCACATTTCCTTCCCCTCAGGATAAAGTAAATAACTCCCCTTTGGGAGACAAAACAGTGAAAAGAGCCCAAGTGGACGATTCACTTTAAACTTATAATATCATCATCACCTAGTGGGCGGCTATATCTATAAAACACTCATTAAGCAAGCAAGAATTACTTTGGATGTATAAAGTTAATTCCGGCCTGTGGTATCTTGGTTTGGGCCCTAAGCTAGCTGGTTTGGTTTGTGATTTTGCCTTTGTTTCTATTTCCTTTGTTCCTATTTGTGTTGTCACTGTTTTGTGTTTACTTAAGTTTTTTCCGCTAGTTTTGGCGGCCTGTGCATATGTTAAATTGCCTTTAGTTTGAGTTTTGGAAGTTCGGGTGGGGGTGTTTTCCACCACGTCCGTCAAGTTAAAATCTTGGTTCCCTACTTGGATTTTGGAAGTTCGGGTTGGGGTGTTTTCCACCACGTCCGCCAAGTTTGAATCTTTGGTCCCTAAATGATTTTTGGAGTTTCGGTTTGGGGTGTTTTCCACCACGTCCGCCAATTTCGTGATAGGACTTGCTGTTTGATTAGGGGTGGGTGTTGATATTTGAGGTAGTGTGGATTCGCCGATATCCAATGTGGCGTCCATATCTTCGATTTGTGTAGTTACATCATGAAAGTTGAAGCTAATTGGGGATAGCGGATCCAGTTTTGCCGCTTCTATCTTTAATGCGTTTAGTTCTGGGGTTGAATAAACTCTAGATTTGTTGTCTTTATTTGATTTTAGTGGCTTATCTGAGCATTCCTGTGTTCTTTTTAGTGCATTGTTTCTACGCCGTGCCTCCCCTTGCCTTTGTTGCATGGCCTGCTTGTTAGTTTTGGCGGCTGTTTTGGTTTGGGTGGCGGCCATATTGTCTTTGTTCTGATAATTTAGCTGGGTGGCGGCCATTTTGCCTTTGTTCTGATTTTCTACTTGGTCAGCCATATTGTTTTGATTAAAGGATAATAAGTTTGACTGTTTTAGCTGTTAAGTTACAATTGATCAGTGATAGATTTAGATAGAAAGAGGGTTATATATTTAATTGAATTGAATTATTGTTGATGATTGCAAGGCTCGAATTAGAGGCAGGACTAACCTTTCTCAATTGCGAGTGCAACCCAAGCTTGTTGTAGTATGATTCCTACGCTTGTGAATAACAATAATTGTTCGATTAAATGTATTTTAGAGTATGAGGGAGGATAGTTTTGAGAGAAAGTAATAGTGGTTATGAGAGATATTTAAAGGTAACTTAGTTTTTCAGCACAGGGTATAATTTTTAGGTCTAAACGACTTACAGTTAATCTTAGTAATGCTGCTGTACGAGTCCTGGCTGCCTTTGCTGGAGTAGTGGCTGGTGGTTGTGGTCCTTTCTTTGGCTGCTGGGTCCTTTAGCGTAGAAAGGAGGAGGTTATTGGTGGTGGTGGTAGCTGGCGTCTGTTTGCTGATGGTTGCTGGTGGCGATGGTGGTGGTGGTACACTAGCAGCTGGCACAGAATACATCCACTCTAACACGCTGTGGGGCAAAACCTTGGTTTATTCTGGTGCTATAAACCAAGTAAAATCCCCTCCCTTACTCTAGTGCTTGAGTAAGAGAATAGTTCGTAGTGCGTGAGAGAGTTTGTGGTTGTGGTCAAATCTGGGAACAGGTGGCTTCGGTCCGGAGTGGTCCAACACGTCTGTTCTTCGTTATAGTTCTTGCAGGAATGTGTGACTCCAAGGACCGACCGACCTGTTTGTTTTATAGCTGCAGCCGTCTACTAGAGACATTTGTGCAGCTTTTATAGACACCATATCGGTGTCCATTTTGTTCCTTCGGGGAGGGGAAGGATGCACTCCCTCCCCTTAGGGTTTGAGTGCTTAATTGCACCACATTTCAGTCTTTGTTGGGCGTTCCCCTGAATTACTAAAAAGTAACTATCAAGGGAAATGGTAGCCTATAGGGTGGATAGGACTGGCACTACACACATCCACACCCAGTTAAGTTCCAATCGATGTATTATTAAAGGAAGCAAGGAGAATTTTCTCACTTCGCTAGTAATGTCATGTCCGGAAGCGGCAAAGGCGGAAAGGTCCAGTTCAGGAAGCTCCAAGCTCCAAGGTACTGCAATCGTCGTCCAGCACGAAGAGGGGGCGAACGCACACCCGGATCCCAATACGAAGAAACAAGAGGCACACCTAAGGTGCTTGGCTACTTTACAACCTCATAGGACATGTATCAGAGTGTATGTGCTATAAAGTTGTGTTTTGCATTGTTTTGATGTTATTTATTGTGTAACATTTATTTGCAACATTGTGTTGCGGGAGCCTGATAGTCCTGGATTAAGACTACCTTATATTAACTAAGAGGGGCAGAAGTGTGTGTACGTATATGTGTGCTGTACATGAGGCTGCATTCCCTTTGACTCTATTCAATTATCCAGTTGTACTAGTGGAATTCCCTATTCGCCAATAATGTGTTAGCCACCTATGCAATTATGTCAAAACTATATAAGTTACTGAGTTTTGCAAAAACTTAACACTATATCAGCAATTAAGTACAGAATGTACTATATGAGTCGCCACCATCCTGGTGAAAAGCCCTTCTTTCGAGGGTAATTCACCCTATGAAAAAACAAAAAACCTATACTATGTCAAAGTGACTGCATCAGTTGTTCACGGTGGATTGTTCAAGTTGTTAATTTGGTAAGGTGTGCTCCGAAAGGATCAATTCAATATTGATGTTGGTTAATCAAATGGAATTCTCGTACCAATCGAGATTATGAGAATTCATTTTGTAATAACATATAACAAGAAGACGATACATAGTACAGAATGAGACGGGAAAAGGTTCAACATCAGCTTCCCTGAGAAATTAATTGAGTGGATACATACAGAGGTGTACTAGGCTGTACACATATATTTCTCCAGTCCAGGCTTGGAATACCCGTATCTCCACTGTTCCACTGATCTTCACCAAATCCCAAAGAATACAAAAAAGGGGGGGAATAGATATATCACATTGACCGTACAATTACAACAATGACATTAACAACACGAGTATATTAACAATGTTAGTAAGCTATAAAACACAAGGTCAGTAAAAAAGTAAATAACAGTATCTTTAGTATAACATAGTTGTATTAGTAAAAAATTCAATACAATATTAGTGAACAATAACAATAACAATATTAATCATAACATATTAACAAAATTACGTGACTCCAAGGATGATGATGATGATTTGATGTGTTTTAAGTGCCTCGTCCAAGTGGCTCTTAGCACTGTTTTATCCCTTAAAAAGGGTTATTTAATTTATCCTGAGGGGAAGGAATTGTGCCACATCCCCTGCAGGCGTTTATGCACTCAGAGAGTGCTATTTACTTAGGCCTTCACCACGGGGCAATAAGTGTACTGCCTCTGGGTGTGGCTTCGGCCGTCACCACGGGCAATAAGTGTACTGCCTGGGTGAATGTAAGGCCATAAGCCATGGCCATAGGGTGGGTAGGAATGGAACCTACTCACACCCACCCCTATCATTCTGTTAACTACTGGTCTGCAAGAGCAGTGAAGCGAGAGAAAAATAGTTTTCTCATATCGCTTATGTCGGCGTAATGTGGTCGTGCAAGCACGAGAAATTACGGCAGCAGGGAGGTAAGGTGACGAAAGCTCAAGCACGCACCTGTATGTCAAATTCAGTCCAGTTGTACTAATGGACAACCTAACAACCAATAATGTGTAAGCCACCTGTGCAATTTACCAAATATCTGGGTTATAAAATATTAATTAACACCCTATAAACAATAGGGACTAGTACTACAGTGTACATGCGTAAGTCCCTATTGTATTTATACTAAGGTGTCTAAGCGACACATAGAAGTATAGTCAATGGTAGGGGAGTTTGGTTATAAATTTGTTCGCAGTGCCAAAACATGTCATATTATTTCTTTCAGGGCCAATAGTTTACCAAAGAGGGTACTCGAAGCCAAATGAGTCCCTATTATCATTCAGGCAAATGAAAAAACCTAGCTAGTTGTCGCTGTCATCTTTTCTCCGTGGTCTCTTCGGTGCGTTAGGTCAGCCAGTTCGTACGTCATGGCTGGTTTTCCTTTTCCCCCTCGTCTGTGCAGTGGAAGTTGGGTTGAGACATTGCCCCGCTTCATTCCTTCCGGCTTCCAGTACTAACCCGTGCCCACCGTTGATGGTATAATAATGGTGCACACTGGTCGCCATCTTGAAGTCCACGTGGCATGATTTCCGTAGTCTGCAGAGTTTTAGGGTTTTCCCTCTATCAGTACTGTAGTCTGGTCTAGTGGGGTGTAAATCTACCCCGGCTCGGTTTCCCGCTGCCACGGCTCGGTTGCCCGTCACCTTACTGGGTAGACACCTAGGTCGCTCGTACGACTGCATTATTTATTTGATGTACAGGTCTATATGGCGCCTTTTCTCACTGCCGGCTATCAGTATATTGTAGAGGTCCGATCCGTCCACCTTGGAGTCCGCTTGCTGAATGCAGTATGATGGTGACTCCAAGGACTGACTGACATTATTTGTTTAAAGTGCATCGTCCCGTAGGCTCTTCACACTGTTTTATCCCTTAAAAAGGGTTATTTACTTTATCCTGAGGGGAAGGAATTGTGCCACATCCCCTGCAGGCGTTTATGCACTCATAGAGTGCTATTTACTTTGGCCGTCGCCACGGGACCAGTGTTTTAACTGTCACTGGGCGAATGTAAGGCCATGGGGTGGGTAGGAATGGAACCTACACACACCCACCCCTCTCATTCTGTTTACTACTGGTCTGCAATAGCAGTTAAGCGAGAGAAAATTAGTTTTCTCATATCGCTTATGTCGGCGTAATGTGGTCGTGCAAGCACGAGAAATTACGGCAGCAGGGAGGAAAGGTGACGAAATGCCAAGCACGCACCTGTATATCAAATTCAGTCCAGTTGTACTAATGGACAGCCTAACAACCAATAATGTGTAAGCCACCTGTGCAATTTACCAAATATCTGAGTTATAAAAAATATTAATTAACATCCTATAGAAAATAGGGACTAGTACTATAGTGTACATATGAAGTCCCTATTGTATTTAAGCTAAAGTGTCTAAGCGACACATAAAAGTGTAGTCAATGGTAGGGGATATTGGTTATAAATTTGTTGCAGCATACCAATAGGGTCAAATTGTTCCTTTCAGGGCCAAAAGGTTAGTCAAAAAGGGCTACTCGATACCAAATGAGTACCCTATTTTAGCAGCGCTATAAATTAGCCATTAAAAAGGTTGGTACTGGATGTAGGGGTACCTCCCTCGTTCAGCTTCCAATTCCACCAATCTGTGCGCTGTTCTATGTTCTTCTCTCCGATTTGTCGAAAAGTCGATGTTATGGATTTCGGCGAGATATTGGGCAGCGTCCAGCAGGTGTGATAAGGGCTTTTCCAGATAGGCCTCCAGATAGTGAAGTTGAAGGATCTTGCAAGCGAGTTCCCATTGTAAAGTCGGCGGGGGTTGGTCATACATTGCTTTGTATCCAATGTATGATACGGCGGAGATGTAACTTGTCGCCTTTCGTTTGTTTTTGACAAGTTTGTAAACTCCCAATTCCCTGCATAGCTGTCCCATAAGCTCGTCTTTAGTTGTTTTGGGCATTCTTCTTGTTTTTACTGGAGTTTCCCATGTTCCTCCTGGGGTGGTAGTGGTGGTGGTAGTGGTATCCCCTAATTCTTGGTCCAAGCTCGCTGCAGTGCTTGGAGATTTGGGTATAGGGGTGGATGACAATGGCATACTAAGTGTACATGTGTAAGTCCCTATTGTATTTAAATTAAAGTGCCTAAGCGACACATAAAAGTGTAGTCAATGGTAGGGGAATTGGGTTATAAATTTGTTGAAGGCAGTGCCAAAAAATGTCATATTTGTCTTTTCAGGGCCAGAAAGTTAATCGAAGAGGGTTTTCTCTCAGCCAAATGAGAACCCTATTAAAAATGGCAATGAAAGTAGCCCTAAGGCTAATATTCCACCGGTTGGAAGGTGGCCCTCCTGTCTTCCATTTCGGCTAAGAATGCGGCTGTTCTTTCTTCCAAGAAGACTCGTCTAGGGAAGTAGAACCCATGCTTGGTGGCGATGTAAGCTGCCGCATCTTGTAGATGGTGGAGGGGTCTGTCTTCGAAGGCCTCATAGTAGTAGCTACCCAGGATGTTTAGTGCGTGGTGCCATTGGCTGACCCTTGGTGGTGAGGTCTGCAACGATCTGAAGCCAATATAGGTGACAGCAGAAACGAAATTTGAAGCTTTTTTCTTGTTTGTCAGTAATGGCGTTAGTCCCATGTCGCTGCATAGCTTGCTCATTAATTTTTCTTTGGTATCATCTGCCATTCGCACTGTTTTGACTGGTGACTCCCACTTGGCCTTCGGGGTGGTTCCTTCCAATTCTTTATCCAGGTTCAATGCCGGTCCTGGTGATGGAGTGGGGGGTGTCGATGTTCTTAACACCCCCTTTTTCCCCTTTCCCTTTCCTTTCTTTTTAGGGGGTGGTGGCGGTGGTTCCGGCGTTTCCGGTGCTGGTTCAGTAAAATCCACTGGTGACGTGGCCGCTTCCACTGTCTCGGCTGTTAAAATCCCCAGCATTTTTTGGGATAGCATTTCTATCCGGTTCTGAAGAGTCTTTATTGTAGCCTCAGGTACGGATGAGTCCTTTTCAGTCTCAGCTGGGGCTACCCCTTCTTGAACGTTGGATGGGGGGGGTGGGTGTGCCATGCGTTGGTCGGTGTTCTATTTCCCGCCTTTGCTGCTGGCGCCCTCTATCTCTCCTGTACATTAGTGACCCCCTTAGGTCGTTATTTTCTTCTTTTTCCCATACAAGTAGAAGTGTAGTTCTTCTTCCTGCGGCACGAAGGCTCCAATTAGAGGCTTCCTTCAGCCCTAAGCCTAGTAAGGCATTTAGTGCTGGTCGGGGAATTACATCCACCGCTAGCGTGTTCAATGGTTGAAACATGATTTCGAGTTGACCACTCTCTGCTCGTTCGCTGCTGACTAAAGCCAGACTGAACTGAACTGAACTGAGTTGTTTATAGTTGCAACCACCCACTAGGGGTATTTGTGCAACTTTTATAGGTGCCATATCGGCACCCATTTAGGTGGGAGGGGTTGTTAATCCCTCCCTTAAAGTGCTTAAATGCACTATAAATTAAGGCGTTCCCCTGAATTACTAAAAAGTAACTATCAGGGGAAATGAAAGCCTATATTGGGGGTGGGTAGGAATGGTACCTACACACACCCACCCCTATCATCCAATCGAGCTTGTAAGGTAGCGAGGGGAAATGTTTCCTCATTTCGCTAGTAATTTGGTGAGTCGGAAATGGCAAAGGCGGAAAAGGTCCAGGTCCAGGAGGGCGTTGACACAGCAGCACACACCAGAGCACGCCAACAGCAAGACAGCACAGCAAAGGACGCAGCCCACACCTGAAAAACCAAGGTCACACTAAAGGTCAAATTCAGTCCAGTTGTACTAATGGACAAATTAACATCCAATATTGTGTTAGCCACCTGTGCAATTATTCAAATATTTAAGTTGAAGAATTATTATTTAAAGTCCTATCATTCAAATAAAACTAGTACATAAGCGTACATATAATAAGTCCCTAACAATTTTGAAAATTAAAATGTCTAAGCGACATATAATAGTGTAGTCAATGGTAGTTTGTTTTAGTTATGAATTTTGCTGGAGGTACCAATATAAGTCATATTAGATTTTTAGGGCCACGGAATAGTTGTTCAAAGAGGGGTACTCGTAACCAAATGAGTCCCCTATTATTCAGGCGAATGAAAAGATAAATGGCAAATATCTTTTCGTTGTACTGCTTTATCCGAGTAGTCCGATGGTGATGATTTATCAGTAGACAGCAGTAATTCATCGATACACTGGTTATCCAAGGTAGGATTTCGCTGACTTGATGATATCATCCTATGGCAACCTGCGGGATACTCAATATTTTGATATCACCAGTCAGCGCGCCTCAGGTCCGCCATATTACTTAGATTCCCATGGCTGGTTGTAGTATGGTTCCAGTATATCGATGCAGGTGCAGCCAACTTCAAAATCCCTCATTATTCTTCTTCAAATAGTTTAAGTGGGCTATCCAGTTTCTCCATATCTTCAATTTCTGCCACTTGTTAAAGGGACTTATAAAAAATCCAAAATGGTTCCGCTGCTTAGTCCACCGCTGTATATGTAGATGTTTCTCTCCGTAGTTGAGAAGTAAAAACGTCTCGGTTCGTCCTTAGCTGTGAAAGCCCGGGAAACATGCTTTCGCAATCCCCCTTGACGTCATCAGTTCGTCCGCTCCAGATAAGCCGTCCTACTCGGTCTGCAGTCTTCGCCTGAATGATGATGCTAAAGCCAGACTGATAGATAGATATTATGTGTTTAAAGTGATTCGTCCCGAGGGCTCTTACCACTGTTTTATCCGTCAAAAGACGGTTATTTACTTTATCCTGAGGGTGGGAATGGAGCCGCCACCCTGCATGCGTTTATGTGTTCATGGAACACTATTTACTTGGGCCGTCACATCGGAGTAGCTATTGAGTTACTACTGTGTGATTGTAGGGCCACATACAATATGAGTGGGAATAGTTCCAGCACACACTCATATTAATTCATTCTGTTTCTGGTTGGTCGTTCAGGACGTGTTAAGCACGTGGAGTTGCTGCGGGTGTTTAGTGGGCGAGGCGAAGTGCCTGGCAAGGGCTGCTTCTTTGGACGTATCCTATCCCTATTTATATACTCTGTGCTGTTCCTTAAGTGTACAACTTTTGTGTAACAGTGTTTTTGATGTTAGGTGCTCAGTGTGCGTTTAGATGTTGTTGTTTTCCTAATATTTTTTATATGCAACCTTGTGTTGCTGTGTCTGATGATCTGGTCTTTGATCACCTTATATACACTATTTGGGGATCTAGTTAAGTCATATCTCTTGAGTTGTTTGGTGAACTTTGCAGCTTTGTGCTGCTGGGCCTGATAGTCTTGGATTTTTGACTACCTTATATGTTCTAATTTTGCTGGGCCTGCATTAATTTCTTCCTTATTCTATTTGGTGTGCGACCTTGTGTCGCTGGACCTGATAGTCTTTGGATTTTTAGACTACCTTATATGTTCTAATTTGGGGTCTCTATCATATTTTTCTATCTAGTTATAGTGCTCAGGTCTCGGAGCACCTGTTGGTTCTAGTTAGCTTTTAAGTGATTGATACGTATGTTTTTTAACACTGTACACTTGGTTGTACTCCTAATGAGAAAGTGTCTAGAATAGAAGAAGGGAGAGTAGAGTGTTGACCTACATCCTTACTGCCTATGGTGTTTTTTATTTTGCATCATCTTGGTATTTATTGTGATGTTATTTATTGGGAATTTGAATTATGTTTTTAATGACCTGTTAGTGTAGTAGCTCTTTGTTCCCCTTTTAGGTTTATTGTGACCCTATTTCCATATTTGTTTTGGCCCCTTGATTTAGTTCAGGTGTGTGGTTCGGTTACTGGGTAGTGGCAATGGGTCCCTGCGGGAAATGTCCCGGGCCGTTAAGCGACACGTCAAGGATTGTCCATTTCCACCCCCAGTCACCCCCCACGGCCGGTCCGTGAGGCGCGGCGGCCAGGCCATAACAAGGGACCTCTGCCGGAAATATCCGGGGCCGTTAAGCGACACGTCAAAGGTATCCCTTGTCAGACCCAGCTTCCACACCCCGGTCCTGTCCGTTTCTTGTTTCCCTGTCCTAAAGGGGCTTTTCAATGTATTATATGTATGCATTAGGGTCGTGTTTTGTTGTTTGTTGGGGTTAGGATTTGATTGGATAGTTTAGATATTCCCTATTTTCCCTATCTTTTGTAGAAATTCCAACATATTCTTGTGTGTCATCAGAATGTTGGGATTGTTATTTTGTATAATTTCTGGGTATGTATATGGGGCTTTTATATTCTGTTGTTGTGATCTAAATTTGTCCCTTTCTTTTTTGGTTTTACTACAATTGTTGAAGATATGATGTAGATCTTCCGGGGTATTGCAATTGTAGCAGTTTATATTATGTGGAAAGGGTCCTATGTATTTTCCCATGCTGTTGGCCAGCTTGGTTTTTCCTAAAGTTATCCTATTGATAATTGTTTGTTCTTTAGGTGAGCCCTTGGGCGGTTTTTTGTGCCTATTGACTTCCTTAACAGTAGTGTATAACACTCTCCCTTTTGTACTATTGTCCCAATCATGTTGCCATTTTATATCTATTTGTGTGTTTATTATACTGTAGAGTTCGGTTGTGCTATAGTGCAGTGGCTCGAAATTCGGTTCGTAAAGTTTTTCCTTAGCCAGTTTGTCGGCCATTTCGTTACCCTTAATTTCGATGTGGGATGGTATCCACATGAACTCTACAGTGATATTTCCGGTATTTAGTTGTTTTAGTTTGGCGTTTATTTGATTGAGAAAATCTTCCCTGCATTTGGTGGTGTTTGTTTGAATTGAAGATAGGACGCTAAGCGAGTCACTAATAATTACTGTCTTATTAGGTTTGAAGTCTTCAATCCATTGTAAAGATTTGAGGATGGACCAGAATTCAGCTGTGTAAATAGAGCAGTAGTCTGGGAGACGTCTGCCTATTTGTATGTTAAGCTCTGGTATGACCATTGCAGCAGCTGTTCTGTATGGGTTAGTAATTTTAGATCCATCCGTATATATTTTGGTATATTGTTGGTATTGAGTATTTATAATGTTTAAGGCTTCTATTTTGAGTGATTGTTCTTGATTTTGTTTACTGCCTTTTTTTGTGAGAGAGGTGTTGACTTTAGATTGTACGTTGTTCCAAGGTTCGTGTTCGTACACTACGTTATTTTCTAGAGGGATTAGTTCTACTGGTAGTATTGTTTTTAGTAGGTGATATTGTTTTCCCATGGGTAGTTTTTGTTTCAAGCTTTTCCTGATTGGGATGTTGGTTTTATTTATGGCCAGGAGGGTGGGGTGTGTTGCGGGGTGGGTGGACAGCCGTGCCGCATATTTTAGAAGGAGCTCTTGCCGTCTCAAGTGTAGGGGTAACTCTCCCGTTAAGACATGCAGCTCGGCTGTCGATGTTGTTTTTAGAGCTCCGGTACACTTTAATAGTGCTGCTCTTTGTATTTGATCTAATTTTTTAAGTTGTGTTAAGGAGGCCGATGAGTAAACTTGGCATCCATAATCTAGTTTAGATCTTACCAGAGCTCTATATAATTTTAGAGATGTTTCTTGGTCAGCACCCCAGTGTGTGCCTTTAAGGCTTTTTATTAAGTTTAGGTCCCGGCTACATCTATTAACTAAGTCCTCTATGTGGAACGCCCATGTGAGATGTTGGTCATAGTACATACCCAGAAATTTTGCTACTTTAACAAATTTTATTTCCTGGTCCTGTATTGTTAATTTAGGATATTTTATGTTTCGTCTGTATGGGGTGAACAGTACGGCTACCGTTTTTTGGTGCGATAGTTTGAATCCCCATTGATTGGCCCAGTTTCCAATATTATTAAGGCTGGTTTGTATTTCAGAGATGATTTTGTGGTTGGAGGGGTTTCCTGCTCTCCATAGTCCACCATCGTCAGCAAATTGTGACAATTCAACTTTGGTAGTTGCCAAATTTTTATCTAGATCATTGATCATTATGTTAAAGAGGGTGGGGCTGAGTACACTTCCTTGTGGAGTTCCGTTTTCAAGGGAGTGTTTCTCAGAGTAAGTTGCCCCTACCCTAGTTGTAATTGTGCGGTTTGTTAAGAAATCTTGGATAAAGTTAAACATCCGTCCAGTAATGCCGTAGTTATTTAATTTGGCTATAAGGCCTTTGGTCCATACTAGATCGAATGCTTTCTCGAGATCGAGAAAAACCGCAATGAGGTTTCTGCTCTGTTTTTGCTGTGAGTTAAATGCTAGTTTGATAGCAGTCTCAAGTCTTACAAGTTGATCTGTAGTGGAGCGCTTGTTTCTGAATCCACATTGATTTTCTGAGATGAGGTTATTTTTTGTAAGATGTGACTTGATTCTGTTGTTGATGATAGTTTCCATGATTTTACAGATGTTATTGGTTAAAGATATAGGCCTATAAGAGTTTACATCATGGCTGTCTTTATTAGCTTTTAAGATGGGTATTACTATCGCATGTTTCCATTTTTTTGGTAGCTTTCCTGTGTCCCATATTTTATTTAGGAGATTTAATATTGTATGGACTATATTTGGTGGTAATTGCTTATATATTATATACCCTATTTTATCTTCCCCAGGTGAAGTTTCTTTTTTGGTTTTGAGCGCTTGGTCCCATTCGTATTTGGTTATTTTGTTGTTTAAAGGGGAGTCCTTAGGTCCCAAGTCTTGGAATATTTGTGGGTTTGCTCTTTCTTCAATGGCTCTATGTAATTGGAATTCTTTTGTATGGCTGCTGCTTTTGCTCATATTAGTAAAGTGTTGAGCTAATAAGTCAGCTTGCTCTTTATCACTGGTTGTATTGCTTAATTTAGGGGTATTGTTGGCATTTTTACCTCTAATCCTTTTAATCTTGTCCCATACTTGTTTAGAATTTGTTTTGTGGTTGAGTGTACCACAGTACGCTTGCCAGGTTTGCATTTTTGCTTGTTTGATCAGCTCTTTTAATTTTTGAGCGAGTTTTTTGAATTCCAAAAAGTGCGTGATGAATTTGTATCGCTTAAATTTTTTTAGTGCTTTGTTTTTAGCCTGCTGGGTTGTTTTAATTTCGTCATTCCACCAGGGCACAGTAAGTTTTGGTGCCTTATAAGTAGTGGTTGGAATGCTGTTAGATGCTGCTTTATTAATGACATTATTAATGTTTTCATAGTATTGGTCTATGTCATTTGTTTCTATCTGGGTAGTATCTTCATCATTTAACATTTGTTTAAATAGGTCCCAGTCTGCTTTTTTATAGTTCCACCTGGGGTTGTTTTTTTGGGCCTGCGACTGCACTGTCGTTTGCAGGGTGGTGATAATTAGGAAGTGGTCACTGCCCGTGGGGTCAGTTTGATCCACCTCCCACTCCGCCACTTGTGCTAGTGTTTTTGTGCATAGGGTGAGGTCAATGGCGGACAAGGCACCGTTTATCGGATTTAATCGTGTTCCGGCGCCATCATTTAATATGGTCAGTGCTGATGTGTTGGCCCAAGCCTCAATCAGCCTGCCCCTAGTGTCCGTCATCTTCCCCCCCCCCCACCGCTTATTATGTGCATTGAAATCTCCACATATGACAGTGCGCTCACTGGTGATTATGGTATTTAGGGCTAATAATATTTGTTCATTGCTTAGGGCGTTATTAGTTCCTGGGTCATAAAAGTTGACGATTTGTAAATCAGAGTTTCCCATTTTGATTTTTAGTGATTGTACCTCTATATGTGAGTTAACTATTTCTTTTGCTGTGATAGGTACTAGTTCTATAGATTTTATGGTGTTTTTTACATAAATGGCTAGTCCTCCCCCCGGTCCCTCTTTGCGTTGTTGGAGGTACCCTGGGGCGTATCCCATTATATTTGGCAATGTTTTGATTTTATTCGTTAGCCTTGTTTCTTGAATGCAGAGGATATCTGGTTTGATTTTGGAATTGATTAGTTTGAGTTTTAGTTCGTTCAAGTTGGTTGATATTCCTCTGGCATTCCATTGCCATATAGAAACATTACCATTAGTTGTGTTAGCCATTTCTAATGGGGTCATTTACTGCAATTAGGGTCTTAATTTGTTCTTTAATTTGTTTTAGTTTTTTATGTAGTCCAGGTTTAATACCAGTTAGGAGCATTACTGTTTCTAGGATTTTGTTGATTTCTACTTCTAATTTATCTTCTAATTGTGGTTTATTTGTGGGTTCTATGGTTTTTGCTCTACGGAGTTTATGATTTTTCCTTGCTGTGCGATAGTCTACCAGGTTACTTTCCATGTAATCTATGATATTTTTTTCTCTAATTGTGGCCGGACATAGTGGGGATTTCACTGGGTGGGCCCCTTTACATTGAGCGCATTTGGGTTTTAGTCTTACGCATTCTCCCTTATGTGCCCCTCCACAATTACTGCATTTGTTTGGGCGCTTACATTTAGTGGTATAATGGCCCCAGTGTTTACAGTTTGAGCAGAACCTGGGTTTATTTGAGTAAGGTTCTGTCCTATATTGGGATCTAGTGGTACCAATTTGTATAAGTGGCGGCAATGGGGTTTCTGATTCTATCACTGTGATTGTACATTTGGGGGCCCTATTACCTATCCTGTACGTTTTGGAGATGCTATTTCCACCTTCTCTTAATTTTTCGTTTAACGTGTTTGTGTCCCATTGAGACATTGTCCCTGTTAGCTTTATTACTGCTTTAAATTTAGTGGGTGGTGGTAGTGGGCGGCTGTGAGTGGGTTTGCCTTTTTCTGTGGTATTTCTGTGCCGGGCCGTTATTTTGTACGGTTTAGTTACCTCTATTGGTATTCCGGCTAGGGTATTCATTTCTAGATACTTTGCTATTTGTTGGCTAGTACTACAGTGTAGTATTATATAGTTGGTGTTTGGCCTGATAATTTTGCATGAGCCTGTATGTACCCGAGTTAAAGCCCCTGCTATGGTATTTGAGGACAGGTTGATTAATTTGGTGGATTTGCTCTTAATATATAGTGTTAGTTCCGGTCTGTGGAAAGTAGGTTTTGGCCCTATGTTAGCTGTTTTTTCCTGTGTATTTTTGTTGGCATTGCTAACGTTATGGTTTATTTTGGTGTAATTTTGTCCCTTTCAGTTGGGGGCTGGGGTTTCCTTTACCTGGGGTGATACTTTAGATGTTCCTGGTATTGGGCTACTATGTGTTGGTTTGATTGATTTGACGGTTTGAGCATATGTTAGATTTGTGTGTGTGAGGGGGGTGTTTTCAACTCCTCACATTCTCTATCTCTTCAGGCTTTGGCATCAGATTGTGTCTGATACGATGTAGAGTGACGTATGCTTCGTTCAGCTTAGCTAGTCTTGAGCACATCTTCGTAGGAGGATGAGTCAAACAATGGATGGTCAGACTGGCTGACTGACTGAGCTGAGTTGTTTATAGTTGCAACCACCCACTAGGGGTATTTGTGCAACTTTTATAGGTGCCATATCGGCACCCATTTAGGTGGGAGGGGTTGTTAATCCCTCCCTTAAAGTGCTTAAATGCACTATAAATTAAGGCGTTCCCCTGAATTACTAAAAAGTAACTATCAGGGGAAATGAAAGCCTATATTGGGGGTGGGTAGGAATGGTACCTACACACACCCACCCCTATCATCCAATCGAGCTTGTAAGGTAGCGAGGGGAAATGTTTCCTCATTTCGCTAGTAATTTGGTGAGTCGGAAATGGCAAAGGCGGAAAAGGTCCAGGTCCAGGAGGGCGTTGACACAGCAGCACACACCAGAGCACGCCAACAGCAAGACAGCACAGCAAAGGACGCAGCCCACACCTGAAAAACCAAGGTCATACTAAAGGTCAAATTCAGTCCAGTTGTACTAATGGACAAATTAACATCCAATATTGTGTTAGCCACCTGTGCAATTATTCAAATATTTAAGTTGAAGAATTATTATTTAAAGTCCTATCATTCAAATAAAACTAGTACATAAGCGTACATATAATAAGTCCCTAACAATTTTGAAAATTAAAATGTCTAAGCGACATATAATAGTGTAGTCAATGGTAGTTTGTTTTAGTTATGAATTTTGCTGGAGGTACCAATATAAGTCATATTAGATTTTTAGGGCCACGGAATAGTTGTTCAAAGAGGGGTACTCGTAACCAAATGAGTCCCCTATTATTCAGGCGAATGAAAAGATAAATGGCAAATATCTTTTCGTTGTACTGCTTTATCCGAGTAGTCCGATGGTGATGATTTATCAGTAGACAGCAGTAATTCATCGATACACTGGTTATCCAAGGTAGCATTTCGCTGACTTGATGATATCATCCTATGGCAACCTGCGGGATACTCAGTATTTTGATATCACCAGTCAGCGCGCCTCAGGTCCGCCATATTACTTAGATTCCCATGGCTGGTTGTAGTATGGTTCCAGTATATCGATGCAGGTGCAGCCAACTTCAAAATCCCTCATTATTCTTCTTCAAATAGTTTAAGTGGGCTATCCAGTTTCTCCATATCTTCAATTTCTGCCACTTGTTAAAGGGACTTATAAAAAATCCAAAATGGTTCCGCTGCTTAGTCCACCGCTGTATATGTAGATGTTTCTCTTCGTAGTTGAGAAGTAAAAACGTCTCGGTTCGTCCTTAGCTGTGAAAGCCCGGGAAACATGCTTTCGCAATCCCCCTTGACGTCATCAGTTCGTCCGCTCCAGATAAGCCGTCCTACTCGGTCTGCAGTCTTCGCCTGAATCATGATGGTCAGACTGGCTGACTGAACTGAGTTGTTTATAGTTGCAACCACCCACTAGGGGTATTTGTGCAACTTTTATAGGTGCCATATCGGCACCCATTTAGGTGGGAGGGGTTGTTAATCCCTCCCTTAAAGTACTTAAATGCACTATAAATTAAGGCGTTCCCCTGAATTACTAAAAAGTAACTATCAGGGGAAATGAAAGCCTATATTGGGGGTGGGTAGGAATGGTACCTACACACACCCACCCCTATCATCCAATCGAGCTTGTAAGGTAGCGAGGGGAAATGTTTCCTCATTTCGCTAGTAATTTGGTGAGTCGGAAATGGCAAAGGCGGAAAAGGCCCAGGTCCAGGAGGGCGTTGACACAGCAGCACACACCAGAGCACGCCAACAGCAAGACAGCACAGCAAAGGACGCAGCCCACACCTGAAAAACCAAGGTCATACTAAAGGTCAAATTCAGTCCAGTTGTACTAATGGACAAATTAACATCCAATATTGTGTTAGCCACCTGTGCAATTATTCAAATATTTAAGTTGAAGAATTATTATTTAAAGTCCTATCATTCAAATAAAACTAGTACATAAGCGTACATATAATAAGTCCCTAACAATTTTGAAAAATTAAAATGTCTAAGCGACATATAATAGTGTAGTCAATGGTAGTTTGTTTAACTTATGAATTTTGCTGGAGGTACCAATATAAGTCATATTAGATTTTTAGGGCCACGGAATAGTTGTTCAAAGAGGGGTACTCGTAACCAAATGAGTCCCCTATTATTCAGGCGAATGAAAAGATAAATGGCAAATATCTTTTCGTTGTACTGCTTTATCCGAGTAGTCCGATGGTGATGATTTATCAGTAGACAGCAGTAATTCATCGATACACTGGTTATCCAAGGTAGCATTTCGCTGACTTGATGATATCATCCTATGGCAACCTGCGGGATACTCAGTATTTTGATATCACCAGTCAGCGCGCCTCAGGTCCGCCATATTACTTAGATTCCCATGGCTGGTTGTAGTATGGTTCCAGTATATCGATGCAGGTGCAGCCAACTTCAAAATCCCTCATTATTCTTCTACAAATAGTTTAAGTGGGCTATCCAGTTTCTCCATATCTTCAATTTCTGCCACTTGTTAAAGGGACTTATAAAAAATCCAAAATGGTTCCGCTGCCTAGTCCACCGCTGTATATGTAGATGTTTCTCTCCGTAGTTGAGAAGTAAAAACGTCTCGGTTCGTCCTTAGCTGTGAAAGCCCGGGAAACATGCTTTCGCAATCCCCCTTGACGTCATCAGTTCGTCCGCTCCAGATAAGCCGTCCTACTCGGTCTGCAGTCTTCGCCTGAATGATGATGATGGTCAGACTGGCTGACTGACTGATCTGAGTTTTTTATAGATATAGCCGCCCACTAGGGGCATTTGTATATCTTTTATAGGTGCCATGTCGGCACCCATTTAGGTGGGAGGGGTTGTTAATCCCTCCCTTAAAGTGCTTAAATGCACTATAAATTAAGGCGTTCCCCTGAATTACTAAAAAGTAACTATCAGGGGAAATGAAAGCCTATATTGGGGTGGGTAGGAATGGTACCTACACACACCCACCCCTATCATCCAATCAAGCTTGTGAGGTAGCGAGGGGAAATGTTTCCTCATTTCGCTAGTAATTTGGTGAGTCGGAAACGGCAAAGGCGGAAAAAGTCCAGGTCCAGGAGGGCGTTGACACAGCAGCACACACCAGAGCACGCAAACAGCAAGACAGCACAGCAAAGGACGCAGCCCACACCTGAAAAAACAAGGTCATATTAAAGGTCAAATTCAGTCCAGTTGTACTAATGGACAAATAAACATCCAATAATGTGTTAGCCACCTGTGCAATTATTCAAATATAAAAGTTGAAGATTATTATTTAAAGTCCTATCATTCAAATAAAACTAGTACATAAGCGTACATATGATAAGTCCCTAACAAATTTAAAAATTAAAATGTCTAAGCGACATATAATAGTGTAGTCAATGGTAGCTTGTTTTTAGTTATGAATTTTGCTGGAGGTACCAAAAAAGGTCATATCAGATTTTTAGGGCCACGGAAATAGTTGTTCAAAGAGGGGTACTCGTAACCAAATGAGTCCCCTATTATTCAGGCGAATGAAAAAATAAATGGCAAATATCTTTTCGTTGTACTGCTTTATCCGAGTAGTCCGATGGTGATGACTTATCCGAAGACAGCAGTAATTCCATCGATATACTGGTTATCCAAGGTAGGGTTTCGCTGACTTGGTGATATCATCCTATGGCAACCTGCGGGATACTCAATATTTTGATATCACCAGTCAGCGCGCCTCAGGTCCGCCATATTACTTAGATTCCCATGGCTGGTTGTAGTATGGTTCCAGTAAATCGATGCAGGTGCAGCCAACTTCAAAATCCTTCAGTATTCTTCTTCAAATAGTTAAGTGGGCTATCCAGTTTCTCCATATCTTCAATTTCTGCCACTTGTTAAAGGGACTTATAAAAAATCCAAAATGGTTCCGCTGCACAGTCCACCGCTGTATATGTAGATGTTTCTCTCTGTAGTTGAGAAGTAAAAACGTCTCGGTTCGTCCTTAGCTGTGTAAGCCCGGGAAACATGCTCTCGCAATCCACCTTGACGTCATCAGTTCATCCGCTCCAGATAAGCCGTCCTACTCGGTCTGCAGTCTTCGCCTGAATGATGATGGTCAGACTGGTTGATTGATATTATAAGTTTTAAGTGAATCGTCCACTTGGGCTCTTTTCACTGTTTTGTCTCCCAAAGGGGAGTTATTTACTTTATCCTGAGGGGAAGGAAATGTGCCACATCCCCTGCAGGCATTTATGCACTCATAGAGTGCTATTTACTTAGGCCATCACCACTGGGCAATACGTGTACTGCCTCTGGGTGTGACTTCGGCCGTCACCACGGGCAATAATTGTATTGCCTGGGTGAGTGTAAGGCCATAAGCCATAGGCCATAGGGTGGGTAGGAATGGAACCTACTCACACCCACCCCTATCATTCTGTTACCTACTGATCTGCAAGAGCAGTGAAGCGAGAGAAAATTAGTTTTCTCATATCGCTTATGTCGGCGTAATGTGGTCGTGGTGCAAGCACGAGAAATTACGGCAGCAGGGAGTAAAGGTGATGAAAAGCCAAGCGCGCACCTGTATATCAAATTCAGTCCAGTTGTACTAATGGACAGCCTAACAAACCAATAATGTGTAAGCCACCTATTCAATTGACCAAATATCTGAGTTTCAAAATATGACCTTATCATCCTAACGAAAATAGGGACTAGTACTAAGTGTACATGCGTAAGTCCCTATTGTATTTATACTAAGGTGTCTAAGCGACACATAGAAGTATAGTCAATGGTAGGGGAGTTTGGTTATAAATTTGTTCGCAGTGCCAAAACATGTCATATTATTTCTTTCAGGGCCAAATAGTTAGTCAAAGAGGGTAACTCTTAACCAAATGAGTACCCTATTTCACCATTCAAGCGGTTAAATGATGGCAAGTCCCTTTCATCATGCTCCCGGACGTCTTTTCTCGGCAGTAGGTCGGCTTTTTCAGTCGGTTTCCCTTTTTGTTCTGCATACTGGTGGATGAATGCTTCAGTATGTCGTTTCGAAGCATTTCAGGTGACGTCACTGGGCCCGCGGAATCCTTCAGAGAGTAAACGCCATCTTGAATTCCACGTGGCTCTCCGTCCGCCAATTTGCCTAAGTCATCCATTTTCTGCAGAATAAATCTTTTCGCCGTGGCTGCTGGCCTAGGTTACAGTGGGTGTTATTGTAACACTAGGCGCTCATATGGCTGTATTCTTGGTCCGCAGTCCTAAATGGCGCCTTATCTCACTGCCTTAGTCAGCTAGCTCTCCGGGCTCCAAGACCGGTCCGTCCTCTTCAGAGCTCTCCTCTTGAATGATGATCATGATGGTCAGACTGGTTGATTGATATGATGAGTTTAAAGTGAATCGTCCACTTGGGCTCTTTTCACTGTTTTATCCCTCAAAGGAGGGTTATTTACTTTATCCTGAGGGGAAGGAATCGTGCCACATCCCCTGCAGGCATTTATGCACTCATAGAGTGCTATTTACTTAGGCCATCACCACTGGGCAATACATGTACTGCCTCTGGGTGTGACTTCGGCCGTCACCACGGGCAATAATTGTACTGCCTGGGTGAGTGTAAGGCCATAAGCCATAGGCCATGGGGTGGGTAGGAATGGAACCTACTCACACCCACCCCTAACATTCTGTTACCTACTGATCTGCAAGAGCAGTGAAGCGAGAGAAAAATAGTTTTCTCATATCGCTTATGTCGGCGTAATGTGGTCGTGCGAGCACGAGAAATTACGGCATCAGGGAGTAAAGGTGATGAAAAGCCAAGCGCGCACCTGTATATCAAATTCAGTCCAGTTGTACTAATGGACAGCCTAACAAACCAATAATGTATAAGCTACCTGTGCAATTTACCAAATATCTGAGTTAAAAATATTGTTTATTATCCTATCAGAAATAGGGACTAGTACTAAGTGTACATGTGTAAGTCCCTATTATATTTAAATTAAAGTGCCTAAGCGACACATAAAAGTGTAGTCAATGGTAGGGGTATTTGGTTATAAATTTGTTGGGCAGTGCCAAAAAATGTCATATTTGTCTTTTCAGGGCCAGGAAGTTAATCGAAGAGGGTTTCCCTCAGCCAAATGAGAACCCTATTAAAAATGGCAATGAAAGTAGCCCTAAGGCTAATATTCCACCGGTTGGAAGGTGGCCCTCCTGTCTTCCATTTCGGCTAAGAATGCGGCTGTTCTTTCTTCCAGAAAGACTCGTCTGGGGAAGTAGAACCCATGCTTGGTGGCGATGTAAGCTGCCGCATCTTGTAGATGGTGGAGGGGTCTGTCTTCGAAGGCCTCATAGTAGTAGCTACCCAGGATGTTTAGTGCGTGATGCCATTGGCTGACCCTTGGTGGTGAGGTCTGCAACGATCTGAAGCCAATATGGAGACTGGAGACTACCCCTGCTTTATATGGTTCAAGCGCGGACGTGATGGAAAACACCCCCTGGATCCAAAAAACTTACATTATCCCTATCATTACCAAAAACACGCGGACGTGATGGAAAACACCCTCCGACGGTTTAGGGTTTGGAAACGTTGGGAAAGTTTGATGTGAGGGATAGAAAGAAAAGTCAAAGAGCATTTATAGGAATACAAATGTAAAACAAACGACAGACGCATTAGTTTTCAAAAACACAACATTTTTATTCAAATATCAAACATTTCAAATAACAAACATTTCAAATAACAAACATTTTTTTTCAAATAACAAACATTTTTTTCCTTCCATAACACTAATACATTATCTTTGGCATGGTTGACAACGTTGCGAATTAAAGTGAGATTTCCACTGTTGGAAGTCATTGGGCCATTGATGTACACTACGTTTCCTAGCTAAAGACAACAGATAACCATAATGGTCACAAAACCATCGATCAACTTTGTCATCGTTTCGAGACGAATGACGATCAAAATAAGTCACTAAATGTTCTAAAGAATATCCAAGACTGCGATGATGCAGATAATAGACACAATATTGTCCACACACCATAGAATCTGTGCTTTGTAATTTCACATTATTGAATCGTGTCGTCTGGGCATTTCTTCTCATAAAGTCAATGATATCATCTTCGAAAGGGGGTAATCCATACGAATCAAAATACTCCACACAACCCTCTTGAGAAAAGTAGACAGCTACCCAGTGAGTTCCTGGAAGATGACTATCATCTGTGTTGATGACATAAGCTTGATTCTCTTGAGGTTTGCGATGAGGTAGTTCATCTTTAGCACACACGACAGGATTCCAAGAAGAAGTGTACGAACTACGGTTCAAAAGATAATAAAGTTCCCAGGTATCCATTTTTTGTTTTGTGTAGCCTTGTTTTTTTTCCCTTTCTTCACTGGTGATAATAAGTCATCAATTCGATCCAGACTTTTTGCTTGAAACGGGGTGACAAGTAAGTGATGGTTTGCTTCGTCTCTTTACTCTTGGCCAAGAGAGCTTCGATACGATCAATTTCTCGAGCAAACAATGGAGGAGAGGAATGATCACGTAAGTCTTTATACCACTGCTGTAACACGGCTTCTTCGGAGATGAGACTCCAAGCTTCGTTCAGATATTCGCCCAATTTTTCTTCTTGACTCATCATCATACATTTATCGTGTTGAATTTGACTGGGATGATCGATTTGACATCCATAACAATCTTTTTTAATCATGTCCCTCATTTTATCTTCTAAGTGTTGTGCAAAACAGGAGACTAACTGTTGTTCCTGTTCTGGCCATCTGGATTGCATGATCACTACCTCTTCTTTTTGGTCTTGGGGATCTGTTTTTTCTGTAATCTCCCATTCCATGGATTCTCCACTATTCAAAGAAGGACAAGGGTCTTCCATAATGTCTAATAGTCTAGAATGACTTCTCTCAAACTGTTGATTTCTATGGTATTATCGAATTCAGCATACAGAATAATATTCACCGTTTCGGTAAGAGGTCCTGCAAACTGAAGTTCCACACGCAGTTGCCCTGATTTTATAGGGTGGAAATGTCCCTCGTCGCTGCCTTGGTCTGGAGTGAAATCAAAAGCCCACAAAGTGTAACCTTTTTCATAGTCGTCGTAGGAAATGCCGTGACTGGTGTTGGTTCCTAACTGTCCTGTGGCTTCGTACAGTGACAAGTACGACCTCAAGTAATTCTTCTGTTCGCCAAAGTCGGGTTCGAAGGGTCGGGTACACAAAGTTTTGCCATCGCGACTGACTTCGATTTTGGATACTCTGCTGTGCTTAAACTGGAAAGGATTTTCATCGTGGGCACCGTTGAGGGCTGCATTGCTGACGATACCGATGAATAAACGTTTGGGTAACTGTCCTTGGAACAGATGATCTTCGATCTTAGATCGGAGTCCAGCGGCAATGGTAAAAGTTTTGACTTCCACGCGTCGAATCGGATACTTGGCTGTCGTTCTGCTCAAAGTGTGACTGATATCATTTCCCACTTTAGGTAACACTTCCACACGGCGCACGTATAACCTGGCTTCTTGGATAATGGTTTTGTATTCGTTGGTATGAGCCATCAAATGGAAAGCAGCACTGCTACGATTCAGTCTCAAGCGAATATCTACTCCGTTCAGCAAATACTTTTCTTGAAACCACATGTCCAAATGCAAACGATCGAACAGTTCTAAACTACGTCCTTGTAGAATTTTCTTTCGACGGTCGTTAAAACCTACATTGTGAGGATCGGCAGGATTGTCACCCTCAGCTGCTACGGACAAGGCTGTGTCGTTAAACTTATCTGCTGTGTCAGGTTTCCATACCACGCAAGCATCTAGATGAGTGTTTTTGGCTTCTTTTCCGTACGTCAAGAGATTTTCGAGGTACGCTCGGTAAGGGTAAGTATCCATGCTACTGCTGATCAGTTTGTTATTCATGTACAAATCCACATCGCTGAACAAGGAATGCATGAAATTGTTGACAGGAGCAACTCTATGATTGGCTCCTGGATTGGTGTTGTCCGTTTTGGTTACTTTCACTTTCAAATAAAAGTAACTGTTGTTGAGATCGATGTAATCTTCGGGTTGTCCTTTGATTTCAAACTCGATGGGAGCTGAATCCGTCAAAGAGGAGACGGGATGAAATTCAACCCATTGGGCTTCTTGCATGGTCATCATTGTGGGTGGCATAGCAAAGAGATCCAGTTCCGACTTGGAACAGGCACAAGATTCTTGGTGCATCATTTTTTACTTTTAATAATCAAAAATGTCTAAGTCTCGAGAGGTTCTTTTTTTCTTCGTCTTTCTCACTTTAGAGGTACGGAGACTTTTGAAAGGGTGACTTCGTCGACGCTTTCTACCTTGTCCTTGCTGTGTCCTCAGGGAAGCAGGAATGTCAGACTCGGTACCGTTCAGGGCATTTATAGGACTTTCTCGTCGACCCAAAATTTCTTTACCCGTTTGAAGCAAGACATTTTTGCCTGCTCTCAAAAAAGCTTCTTTAGGGTTTTGTTTGTCAATGAGAACATTTTGAAGAAAATCTTTGCCGTGAGTCAATGCGGCATCTTTTAAGGCGTGCAATCCTCGTGACACCATCGGTTTTAATACAGGGACCACGGAACGAAAGGCTGATTTAAACATATCTCCTAAACCATGTCCTCGTTGTCGAGTGACTCCTTGGTACACAGGATACATCACTTTTTCAGTTGTTCGAGAATCGTTTTTGAAAATGGAGTTTCACTGTGACTTTCCCTTTGGTAAATGGAATACTTTGTCCTAGTTCTCCTTTTATAGTAATGTTGACACTGTCGAAATACGACTTACTGACAGGTAAATAATGAGGATGTACAAATTCTCGGTGAACGTGATAGGTATTTCCACCTTCCTCGTCAGCGGTAGTGGTATCTACTTTGAAAGGAATGACACGTAGTAACGGTACAGAGGTGTGTCCTACCACGTTGTACTCCACCACATCGGAGTACACAAACATCAAGTTGAGACCTTGGTTCATTTCTAAAGGAGATCGAAAATATTTTGCAAAGTCCACGTTACTACTTATGCCTGGTATTTCTTTTTTGTTCGGGAGCATCTTGAGGTCTCCACCTAAAATATCAAACAATTCAGGACAAAAGGTAATGGATATTATTTTCTTCTCTGAAAATCTGATCATGAGACGACGAGCCACTTTAATGTACTCAAAGGTAACACTTTCTTTGATTTTGTCCAGGGGTTTACCAAACACAACATTGAACCTGCTTGCAATCGTATTCACTAAATGTTGACCACTAAAATAGTAGCCTGCAGGAATGGTGAACACATGAGTGGACAGTTGTTTCGTTAAGGGCTCATTTGATTTCTTGGTGTCTATGCCAGTGACGCCTCGTTCGTCTAAGGCTTGTTGCAATTGCTTGTCATACACTTCTATTGTAAAAGTGTTTTGATTTTCGACGATGTTTTTGATTTGTGTCGGGTGTATTATTTCCACTAAAGCTGCTTCCCAATGATCATCTTGATCCAAATGCATGGCTTGAGGTAATTTAGACGTGTAACAGCACAACGTGTTGTTAGGAAACACCTCCATGGAACTGTCACTGGGTAACGTTAAGTAAAATTGGTTAATAGTGTTGTTCATAATTCCAATGTTGTTCTGTCCGAGGAGTCACTCGTGGTTAAAGGAGTGTCTAAAAGAGGATTGTGATTGGAAGGGTGACTGTCAGGAGAATGACTCACGTTGGACGCAAGGCTCCCAATATTGTTACTGTTGTTCCCGTTGTAAGAGTATTTCAGGGAAGGATTAGGAAGAAGATACCCGATGCAACTGCTGAGTAAAATAGTCCAAAATTGTTTGTCTCCTTGTTGCAAACTCAAATTAGCAATGGCTGCACCGATGACACAATACACCACAAAGATTTGACAGAAAAAGACGATTTGGGTTTTAGGGACACGTTCTCCACACCACACCCACAAGGGTTGCTTTTGTAAATCTTGCAGAGAAGAACTGGGTGAAGGAGTAGTCACTGTGGTCGCTGAAGCTGTATTGAAGGGCATGATGGTTACTTCTTTTTATAGTCGATGACTTGCGATGCGTCAATCCAAGAATCAAAACTAGGAGGATATCCTTTCCAACGTACTTTGACTTCTTTGACACGACGTTTTCCTACTTTACGGGTTCTTCGTTCGAGAATGCTTTCAATGTCGTACACGTCGTCTTCCTTTTTGGTGACACGTTGTAACTCAGGCAAGTAAAATGTTCCTTTTAATACTTCTCCGTTCATGTCTTCCAATTTATAGACGGTAGGATGACGATCACGCACTCGTCCAGTCACACGAAACAATTCGGTGGTCCAGTTGGGTAAGTAACCTTTGTCGAAAGTACGTTTGGTTTTACCAATGCGTACCCAATCTCCTGGGGTTAACACTTCTCCACCTTTCTTAGGGACAGCCCTCGTCCGGGACGTACCAAACAGTCGCTCAAAAACAGTCACTTCGTTGTCAGGTGTCACCTCTTGTGGGGTACGTCCAATGCTTCTATGGTAAGATTGATTGTAGGCTTGAACTAAGTGTGGTAAGACGTCGATGTACTTGAGAGTGTGTTGATGTGTAAAATATTTCCACATGCGTTCTTTCAAGGTACGTTGAAAACGTTCCACAATACTGGCTTTGGTTTCAGGATTTTCGGTGGTGAAAAAATGAATGTCACGTTTCTTTAATTCTCGTTGGAAAGGTTGGTTCAGAAATTCGGTGCCTTTGTCGGTTTGCCATCGAAGAGGGTGACGACCGCTTTGTTTCAACACCAGTTGCAAAGCTCGTACTAACTCTCCGCTCGATTTGGATGTCAATGGTACGACCCAGGCAAATTTAGAAAAGACGTCGATGACACAAAACAAATATTTGTAACCACGATTGTAAGTGGCTAAATGAGAGACATCGGCTAAATCGGCCTGCCATTGATGATCGATGCCTTCCACTTGAGTGCGACTTCTGTGAAATTTTCGTCGAATGGGTTTGTGTAAAGTGTACGTCGCTTGTTCTTGTAACCATCGTTGTACTGCAGGTAAACGGAGCTTTTTCAGGCGAGTTTTGGCAGCACGATACAATTTCTGAATGCCTCCGTAACCTGCAGGGTGAGCTGGATCGTAGTAAATGCTAGCTAAGACCTTCTCCATGGTTTAGGTTAATAAGGTACCCACTCTTCGAGGATATTGCTTTGGGTGGAACGAAATGGGGGTTGTTTGGAAACGGTGTTACGTGTCCGATGTGCCACAGGAGTTGACGTCGAGGGTAATGGTGGTGGTAGTGGAGGTAATGAGATAGCTTCTTTGGTCTTCTTTTCTTTTTTCACTTCTGCTTTCCTTTCTTTCTTTTTCACTTCTGTCGAAGAAGGAGTGGCCATCATCTTTTTAACCCAAGTTTTGAGTTCTTCTCGTGGGGGTGTGGGGGAAGGGGTTAACAAGGAAGCGGCAATCTTACTCGAAATGGGAGTGGTAGTGGGTGTTTGAAAGAGATCATGGGGTTGTTCTTCTTTGGGTACTGGTGGGGTGACGTCTGTTTTAACCACTGTAGAGGGTGAGGGTGACGGGCTATTCATTAGAGCCTTAAAATCGGACAAAGTGGGTTGAGCTGTTTGTTCCACAGCTTTCTGATGAAAGAGTTGCAGTCGTTTCAAGAGTTGACCGTACTTTTGCGATTTTTCGGTTTCGGATAAATCGTGGCGATGTATCAAGGATTGCAATTCGTGTTGTAATTGGGACATCTCAGTCAAATTAGGATTGGGTGGTAAATGGGGGGTTCGTTGTTCTTGCCAATGATGGTATTCCATCCATCGTTTGTAAGGAACCAAAGTCAGTTTTCGTCCTTCCATGGGTTTTCAAAGGTTATGTCTGAGATTGTGGTGCTCCATAGGGTCCTTTTATCTTCTACCCATTCCTTGGGTAAACGCTTGGGACATCCCTTGGGTCATCCCTTGTAGCAAACCTGGTATTAGACCTCCCAACAAAGGAGCAAGAATGGGTAAAAATCCTCCCCGTTGCACCAACATCTTTTTCTTTTGACGGACGGATATTTTCTTTTGGACCATTTGACGAAGAACGTGTCGATGTTTGGCGAAGCATTTTTTCTGGTGTGAAGACAAAGGTATCGTGCCTTTTAAGACATTCAAACAACATTCACACACGGTATCGATGACATCTTTGGAGGCTGTTTTAATGATTTCTTTTCGCATGGGGGGTGAGGCTTTGGACAGGACGGACAACATGTCTCCGTGTTTGGCTAAACGAGGAGGTAGTCCTTTCCTTTTCTTTCCTTTGTGGGGTGTATAAGAATGTTTTTTGCGAGGTGCCATCTTTGCTTGTTCGTTCCAGAATTACACTGGTGTCAAAGACTTGGTACACACCCTCTTTTATCTTCTTTTTCTATTGGCTTCTCAAAAAGGCAGCGGCATGCCTCGCTAAATCCTCAAAACCAGGGCTAAAGAGGCCAGTTCAGTTATTAGCTGAATTGATAAATTTTCTTATTAAAGATCCTCCCCTTTGGTGACTTCTCTTTTTCTTTTGACGTTTGGGTATTTTCTTTTGTGCCCTTTGACGAAGAACGTGTCGATGTTTGGCTAAACGTCCTTTCCTTTTCTTTCCTTTGTGGAGTGTAGAAAAATGTTTTCTGCGAGGTGTCATCTTTGCTTGTTCGTTTCACAATACCACTGGTGTCAATGACTTGGTATACACTCTCTTTTATTTACTTTTTTAGGAACTATCGCTTCGTCAAAAAGGTAACGACGTGTTTCCCAAAATGGTCAAAGGATCCTCCTTTTTGGTGTCTCTTCTTTTTCTTTAAAGGTCTATGCCTTTGGAGGGAAGGACGTTGATGTTTGGTTTTAAAGCTTTTGGTGAGATGACGAAATTGTCTTTTTCCTTTTCCTTTTTGGGTAGCAGAATGTCGAGGGTTATGGTGTGTACGTTTTTGAGGAGACATTTTTGAGTGTTCAGCAGTGGTACAGAAAAATATTGATTCCTGTTGTTGTTGTCCTCAAGTCATTTTTATACTGGAATGCGACGCCACTGATTATCTTTCCGTCGTATCAACTTCATGGCAGGTAACACACGTCGTGAAGGAGTTCGTAACGGACTCAATCGGGACAGTTCTTGTTTGGACAAATCTAGTAAACTCTTTAACATGCCAGATCTTTCTTGGACTTTGACTTTGGGGGCTGGTACTTTGTGAGCCGCTGCTACTGACGCTAATGTGGACGAGGGTGTCACCGGTGGAGGAGACGTTTTGGGAGACGCAGATTTCCAATGTTTCATCAAATTAGGAAACACGTGTGTCAAATTGGCTTTGGCTGGCATCACCCGTAACGGAGAAGTGGAAGCACCTGAGGCTACTGGTAACGTAGTCCCTACCAAACGTTCTTGTAGATCTTTTCTTACAGGTCGTGATTGACGCAGGTAAGGTTGCGTCCTGGCCGAAGTGCCTCTTTTGCGGGTGCCCGCTTTTTTCTGTGGACTTTTCTTTTTCTGTGTTTTGGTCTTGCCACCCTTGTTCTTTTTCTTTGGGGTTCGTTTGGCTTTTTTTGTTTTCTTGGGGTGAACTTTGGAAGCATTGGGATCCCATTTTAAAAGGGAACGAATGATGACACCTCCTAGAGAACCACTACCTCCAGGTTTCAATATGATTTGCTTTTTGATTTGAGTGTCGATGCGAGGATTGGCCAGTTGTGTCAAGGCTACTTTGTTTCTGTCAAAAAAGCGTTTGGTTTGATGTGGAATGTGAATGATTCCTTGCAGTATTTGACGTGCTGTCACCGTAAACCATCGTAAGACTTCTTTGAGACTGGCATCTAAGACGTGAGCACGTCTTTGTGGATTTTTTTCGCGACTGATGCCGTACAAGGCACGAATCAATTTGATGGGAAGATGAGACTGAAGGGACGTCATGTTGACGATGTATGAGACCAGGTCAAAGTGACCCAAGGTTTTTATAGATTTTTTTAGTGTTTCATTGTGTTATGTCGACGAGGAGGACGTGTACACGACAGGTCCTCCGTCTTGGCACCAGTCGTGAAACAAATCGGTACGAAATCGTAAATAATCAGGGGTAGTGGGTTTTAAATCCACGAGTAAATAGGCGTGTGGTGTTTGAGTGGCATCATCGTACGCATGAGTTAGCCAAGGTGTTCCTAACTGTTTGGCTAAGACTTGCACTTGTGATTTATCTCGAGGACTTTTAAACAAGACCACGTAATGAGCATTGAGACTAATGGTACGATGGGCTTTACTTTGTTGAAATAAATTTTGTGTAATGTAAATGACACTGGCATTACGATGATGCCCTTTACGTGTAAACCACAGTTTAATTTCTTCTTCGTCTTCTCCTAACATGTCGTCAAAAATAACCCAATGAGTTTGACTAGGGTCAGACACGATCCCCTCGTCTTCTTTAGGAATGCCTGCTACAAACACAATGGAATCACCTTGACTTTCTTGCAAGAGACTGTATGACGATTGCCACTCTTTGTAACACCACACGATGCGTTGAGGTGGACGATCGATCAAATGATGTTTATGTTCGATCAAACGTTTGACAAATTCGGTTTTGCCTGAACCGCTCGGTCCAGCAATTAACATGTTAAAAGGATGACGAAGATACAAGGCTTCCCAACTAGTCTGATCTAAGTGTTCGTCAATGACTTTGAATGTGGAGGAGGAAGGAGTAGTAGAAAGAGTAGAGTGAGCCATAGTCATGTAGGGTATGACAGTATTGACACAAAAACAGACAAGACAAGAGGTTTTTATACTTTTTTTCAAGACACGTTTATTTCAATGCATGTTTAAATTTGAACAAGACGAAAACATAAAAGCCAAATGGATAAATACAGGAATAAAATACATAGGCAAACGATCAAAATGGAATATAAACAAGTCACTGTACAACGTGGTTTGGGTAACGAAAGTGTCCTAGAGGTAGTGTGTAATGTTCTTATAGGCTCCTCTACATGAGGTATAGTCACATACGTGTCTTCTCGAAAGGGTCTTTGTGGGGGAATGTCCATGACAGTTCTGTCTTGAACAGAAGGATTGTCCTGGGTGACAGATTCTTTCTCTTCTTCTTCTGGTACTGTCACTAACACAGGATTAAAAGTGACTTTTTTCACACGACGATGAATTTTAGGAACACAACGCTTGGGCATACTGGGATGCTTCGTTTGTCCAAGCCTCAAAATCCCAACTTTTCCAGTGACGTACATCTGTCCAATGAGGGTGTAAATCACAAGCTACACACACATCTTCGTACACTGCTTCCGTACGTAAAAGTTGACGAATCTTTTTTTCTTGGAAAGGTCGAGACGTATCCAGATGAAAGCGTAAGGCTTTGAACAGAATAAGTCTCTCGTGGACATTTAAAGGAGTCACCATACTGTCTTATTTTTTTGATAGGTAGTGTTCGTAAAGTGTCCACAAGGAATCGGCAGGTAGACGAAATCCCAGAAAGCAAGTCACTAAAACACACACTACACGTCGACCCCAATTCATAGGGTATAGTTCTTGTAATAAGTGTTCGTAATCTTTCACTGTGTGAATCTTCTCATTGATATCCTTCCATGGAATCTGTTGGATCACTAGTGATAAAGGTTGTGGCATGGTCGTTCTCTTTTATACTGCTTTAGGTCGAAAACCATCAGTGTAGATTCAACCCAGAATTAAACACAGAATTAAATTTGCTCCAAAAGCGAAAGTGATTAATATAACGTGTAATTTCGTCCCACTGCCATTCAGGGTAACGGTTAAGAAGGATCAAAGCATCTTCAGATGTAAACGTACTAAATTGGAAACGGAGCAAAAAAATACCCTTGATCCAGAGAAATCTAACACGTTGGTTAATTTTTGTCACTTTCCTCTTGTGAATTTCACGACACAAAAGTTCTACAGTCACCCTTTGAGATTTTTCTTTCGCAAGGCTTTGCCAAACGTCTTTGTAGATCTTCTCTTGCAATTCGTAGGGTAATCCTTGAATATTATGTTTTATATTATATACTGGTCTTGGTTTGTTCAACGCCATGGAGCAGTAGTGTCACTTGTCCCACTACCTAATGTAACGTTGAAAAAGGATCAAAACATTTTCAGGTGTAATCGTACCAAAAAAAACACAGAGAAATCTAATACATTCGTTAATTTTTGTCACTTTCCTCTTGTGAATTTCACGACACAAAAGCTCTACAGTCACTCCTTGAGATTTTTCTTTCGCAAGGCTTTGCCAAACGTCCTTGTAGATCTTCTCTTGTAATTCACGGGGTAATCCTTGAATATTATGTTTTATATTATATACTGGTCTTGGTTTGTTCAACGCCATGAAGTAGTAGTGTCACTTCCAAACCCTTGGTCCTACTAAAGGTAGGTATTGACAATTCGGAGACCATCGAGCATGTTCCAGGTAAGCGGAATCTTTATGTTCCCACTCGTAAATGGACACACCGCAACTGAAGCACTTGACTTTATCCCCTACGCCCGAGTAGAAAAATCCAGCTCTGGCTAATTCTTCAGGAGTTGGTCCAGGCAGATATTTTGGCCATTTATCTTTGAAGGTTTGGAGTCGACTTTTAAAGTGACAGTATTCAGGCCAACTTGTCGGGAACGAATATTCAACTCTTTCCACTTCAGTTCGATGTAGGTACGGTGAAATTCCTAGGAGTCCACGATAACGTGTGGCACCGCTTTCGCATCCCTCAGGTTTGACACGCACAGCATCACTTTCCAGGGTAAATATAGGGGTAGTAGTCATAGCAACGTTCCCACGATATCCTGCTGAATCGCTGATGTCACAGCGCCTGGCATCACTACAATCGCAAGGTATAGCATCGCACTCCACTTGAGAATTCCCAAATTTGAATGATGTCTGTTTAAATGGATTCATCTTCTTTTCGCTTGGTAGTTAGTCACAAATGAACTATTGGTCTTGGACAATGTCCCTTTTTATATGCTGCCCAATGTCGATGTGACCGTAGGGTAGAGTGAAGTAATTGGGAAGTCGTACTCTTTTTTGGTACACGATTTGATAGACTTTTTCCAAAGATCGGCTAACGATTTGGTGTGTGGGTAAACGAACAATCTTGTGCGGATCGTGGGTGGTCACTTGAAACGTTTCATCCTGTCCAGACTGTAAGGCTTCTTGAAGTACGTCAAAGTTCACCACTCGACTGGTGCGATAATTGAGAGTCAATCCTTTCACTTTACATTCGGTGTGCATTTCTCCTTGGGGGTCTCGGTATTCGTAGCCGTAATTTTTAGGACCACCACTTGCAAAACTTAGAATCTTGTCGTCGGGATGTTCATCGGTCCAGGCTCCTAATCGGTCTCCTTCGATGACAGGGTTACACTGGTCCGGCCGGTGAATGTAGATGCAACTGTCCGTGTCAAAATACAACACACGATCTCCTAACAGTTCTAACACTTCGTACAATTTTAAGCGAGCGTGGGCTGTCACGTAAGCCGCAATGATGACATTGCCAAATTTGTCGGCTTCTATAAAGTCTAGTTCTTCTTCGTAATTGACTAAGATCAAGTCCTCACGAATGACGTCCACGTGTTTGATGACTTTGGTTTTGTCGTGAATCATCTGGAAGTAGCGAGAAGGTTCGGACAAATACTCCGTCTTGGGTAAAGACGGTCGCTGTGCCATTTTACCCCACAAGCAATTGAGCATGACTTTGGCAAACGACCGCCTTCCTTCGTTTTTCTCGATGTGGTCTAAAGTGATACCTTCCTGCTCCCGATATTTTTCTTTGAATATCTTTTGGTCTTCGGGAGTGTGACACCAGGAAGGATAGCCGCTAGCTTCTTGTTTTAGTTTTAAAAAGGCATCCACGTAGTCTGCAAAAATACCTTTCTGTGTCTCGTTGCCCTTGCGGTATTGTTGTGTCTTGGGAAAGTGGTAAATTTCGTACACTTCTAACAGTTGGTATCCCAGGTCCAGAGCTTTAAACAATTCCACGCTCACCCACGTTCCTGTCAAGGCACGTTCTTCCTGGCTGTGATGACAAGGTTGGTCTTGGTTGCACATTTCGGCACAAGTGCGACACAAAGGAAACATCAGTTTTCCTTGGCAATGGTGAGGTAAAACGGGATGGTACAAGTCTGTGGGAGGCAAGACTTTGCACTTGATCAATCCTTCATACTGACGTATGTGGTCCAAGTCAATGTGTTCTGTCATCAGTTCTGGATGCCCTACGGGAAAGTGACAATATTTGCACACGTAAGGATACAGAGAACACACGTCCAAGTATTTGATTTCTTCTCCTTTCTCTTCATCCACTTGGTACAGTAAACAAGTAGCATTCGTTCGTCCTCCGTACAAACTATCCCGTGGGTTCAGGGGGTCCACCAACTTGTAACTTTCTACGATGCGTTTAAACTCGGGATCAGTTTTCAAACGCTGATCGTACTCGTGTTCCCACATTTCCACTACCTGGTATCCTTGCTGTTCTAACTTCAAACGTCGCTGACACGTAGCCTGGTACAAGTCTTCCATGGTTCGTTGTAAAAACTGATTTTTGGTGACACGTTGAGGGTAACACAGGGGGCATCCGTGAAATAAGCATCCGTTAAACTCGTACACGATCTGAGGGTTTTCTAAGTCCCAGCCATCCACCGAATACGTTCCAATGGTCTTTTCGCCTCCTCCGTTGCGAGCGTGTTGGATCCATTTGTCTTCCTTGTCGCACAAATAATGGAGCCAGCGTAGGGCTTTGACCGAGTATTGACGTTTGACAAAATTTGTCGTTTGAGGACTGATGACTGCTAGAGTATTTTCAGGCATAAAGCGTTTTCGGTACACTAAGGAACATGCTTTGGCGATGGTACAAGCTTCTTTCAAAGGATCGATCCCTCCGTACTCCATGAACAATTCTCGAAATTTTCCACAACAACGTCGTAAAATGTCCACGTCAGATCGACAGTACTTTAATATTTCTTCTTGAAAGTCAAAGGGGTCCGAGGCGTGAGTCTGGTACCAAGCATGGAAAGCTTCTCGTTGTTCGGTGCGCATGTTATCGGGGTCGTAGTCGCCAGCCTCAGGCAAATGGGGTAGAACGGTATGTTGATTGGCTTCGGTATTAAAAAAGTGTGGAAAATAACCTTTAGCCAATTCTGTCATTCCAAACGTTTTAGGCATACGACTCAAAGGCATGGCCAAGTAACACATTGAATCTTTAAACTGGACTTGTCCTACTTGCATGTAAATGATTTTGGCTCCGTTTAAAGTCACTTGAGGTCGTTCGGTACTTTGTTCTGCATAGTATCTGAGCAGAAATTGCCCATCGTATCCCGAGAAATTGTGAGCCATGACCGTGGCATGGCGATGACAATTACCGTAACGTTCAATGTCTTCTGGACTCCACGTTTCGTCAATGGGATTAAGGATCCATTGGGCAAACTTGGCTAACGTGTTTGACCCTCGAAAGATTTTTTCACGTCCTCCAGGAATCTTGCTGCAGTAAGGGCAATGACTAAAGATAGGTTCTTGGATGCACTTCTCGCACGCACGGTGAGCTACGCAGAAATTAGGAATGTGAATACCAGTTTCTTGCATGCATTCGAAATCAAAAAAGATAAAATTCCCTTTCTTCTGGGTATCTTCTGGTTGGGGTTGATATTTTTGAATGAAGCATTCGTGTTCCAAGTCCACGATTTGGCGACAAATGTGACATAGTTTCTTCCCTCGACAAACGTGAAACTTGGTATTATTGGTACGTATGCCTTGTCCACAAGTAGGGCACAATCTCAGGAGTTGACAAGCACTTTTCTGCTGTGAACCTTGCATCTTCAAATGTTGTTGGTAACAGGTAAGACTGACAAAAGTACGCTGACACACAGGGCAATGCACTCTTTCTTGTCCTTTGTCCAGACAAGGTTGTGAGGCCAAACATCCCTCACATTTTGATCCACAATGCTTGTGTTGTTCTCGATTGTTATAACCATAGTCACATTTTTCACAGTAGTAACTGTATCCCTGGAATGCAGTGATACTGGTAATGGTATCAAAATGACCATCGTGATGATAGACGTGAATGTATTTTCCGTCTTTGAAATCGTGGCCTCGAAACAAAAGAGGTCCACGCACTTCTTGAGGGTAAACTTTCAAGGTGTAATGTGGTGTCAACACGTCTTGTAATTGTTGCATTTCTGGAATGCCACAAGGAGTGTCTTTGGATATCCCCGCTTGCTGTAACAGGAGTTCTGCTTCACTTCTTTGTTTGGCTCGGTCCGATTGTCGAATAGATTTCCAGGCTCTTTTCCATTCTACCGTCTCGTTCTTGTTGGCATACGTTCGTCCCACGACGACAGCACGGGCTAAACACATCTGGTCTTGAGGATTGTTAATTCGGACGAGGCTTAGTTTGGTGTTGCGAAGGTTGTCGACCAATAATACTTTTTTGCGTCCTGTCCCCTGGGGAAGAGACACGTGGGTCATAAACAGTGTGGCTTTTCCATCGTCAATGTGAAACTTGTCGTTGGATTGTTGCACATGTTGAATTTTGTCAATGACTTTGGAAGGTGTTAATTCTGATGGACTAGTAAACTCGATCCAAACGGGAGACTTCAAATTATCGTGATGAATAGAAAGTCTCAAGCGATCGTCTTCTTTGGTTTGACATTGCTGTTTCAGTGCAGTTAACACAGAATCCCACACCTCGGTAATGAACCCTTCTGTATTCTCCAAAGGTACATTGGACTTGAAATCTTTAAACTTTACGGCATACGTGTAAGCCGTTGTTCTAAATTTTCGAGAGGAACGCTTTTCCGTCTCTCGAATGTGATAGTAATTTTCAGGGTTTACTAAGGGTGGTGCACTTTGCTTGGACGTCGATTGTCTGGGTGTAAATTCGGGCTCACTCATGTCATCTTCAAAATCACTGGCATGAATTTGAGCCAAGACTTCAGCTACTGTACTAGGCGATACATTACGTTTCTGTCTCTTACTGTTTTCTCCTTTCTCCACAGCAAGCAGCAGAGAGGGTGTATCGGACAACATTTTTAGACAAGTATTCACTGAAATCACGCTTAAAATCAATGAAACCAATGACATCAGACCCAAAAGTCAATGACATCAGGTCTCAAATATGTGTGTGTTTCATGGATTAGGTCCAAAAAAAAAAAATATGAAAAAATCAATGAAATTAATGAAATCAAAAACTTTTCAACTATTACATTAGAGGGTGTATCGGACAACATTTTTAGACAAGTATTCACTGAAATCACGCTTAAAATCAATGAAACCAATGACATCAGACCCAAAAGTCAATGACATCAGGTCTCAAATATGTGTGTGTTTCATGGATTAGGTCCAAAAAAAAAAAATATGAAAAAATCAATGAAATTAATGAAATCAAAAACTTTTCAACTATTACATTTTTTGGGAAAAAGGGACTACAACGTCGTTGTCACTCACCCTCTCTGCTGCTAGAACTTTCAGTTGGGGTTAACCGAATATTTGATCCAGTCCGATACGATATCGTGTTCCAGACCTTGTCTGTGGGACGAAAATCACTACGACGAAAATCCCCTTAGGATTTCACAAACAGACTAATTTGTAAAACCTCCTCTTGTAAATCAATCAGATTATTAGACTGATCTGTGAGTTTGAAATTAATTTTGGTTAATGAATTATTATGACATCGCATATAGACTGGATTCACCGGGGACTCAATTATTAAAAACCCTGGAGGAGCTGTTGGTGCAAATGAATACAAAATATATCCTTGCTGAGCTTGATTTGATCGTTCTAGATTAATTTGATAGCTTCCTTCGATCACATCACATACTAAATTGAGCGCAATCACCGTTGAAATATTCACATTGAACGGAGCAATATGCCTGCCACCACCATCTGGGTCATTATTATGGGTCAGGATTTTTATTTCCGGTGATGTTGCTTTTTTCCACGTATCATGAATTATTTTAAAACCAATATCGATGGCATCACTGAGAGATTTTTGTAGTTCTGGTACGTTATATCCTGGTAGTTTGACTGTGGGTATATCCTTGACGGGGATGCCCTTGCCTCCTGCAAAAATTGTTCTTGTTTTTGGATTACTGTCACCTAATATCTCTTGAATAATTTGTGAATTAAATGTTTCCATGTCATTGATGATTTTGTTACATGTTTTTACGGCACTGATAAATTCATCTCGGGTAAGAGAGCCGGATTTAAGGGGTATTAACAACAGTGAAAAATCATTATTCATTGCTGTGAAATTTTCAGCGATTTTAAGTTCGTTAACAAAAAGATATTTCCCTCCCTTATCTATAGTGCCAAGAGCAAAAAAGATGCTAGCAATACTGTAATCTCTATAACTCTTTACTGGATTATCAGATTTTATCCTGTCTGTGATATAATCGGTTTTTTGAGGTTCTGGTAAATCAACGGTTTTCCCCTTTGGTGGTAATTCAGGCCATCCTAGTACGGTTCTTATTGAGCTTTGATAGATATCTACGACGTATTCTTCTGAGTTTATTTCAATGGCAGATGATAGTGTTGGTTCATGAACTGTTATAGCTATTTTTGACTCTACTCCAGTAATCGATTTTATTCTACGCGCGAATTCATTATTGATTTGTTCAATTTGATATGATCCGGTTGGTATGGAAACAACATTCCAGTCTGGGGTACCGTCGGGTTTATTCTTATTTGCAAATACCAGTGAATTATTCGGTTGTTGACCACCAAATGGTTTTGACCTAATATTTGGCCAACTGTGGTATACTCGTAATTTTGCTAGCGCTATCTCCTTCACTGGGACCGGAGAGGGGAAATTCACACTGAATTCTGGATTCGTTGAGGTTATTGAGATCATGCTTGTTTGTACTGGATTTGTGTTCTCCACTATTTGTTGAAGTAATTCCATCTGTGTTGTCATTGTTATTATATTCATGATGTATTTCTAATTTTGACATCGCAGAATCATATATATCTACCATCGCTGAAAACTCACTCTCTGATATAATTGTATCATCGAGCGATGACGATATCAATGAGGATAATTGCGAGTATGCAGTGGACACAACATGAAATTGAATTATGTAGTCTTGTAGTTTCCGTTGGCTGCATGAGGATATTTTTTTTGTGATTATTGAAATAATTCCAGCGATTGTTGTTGCCGCAGAAATGCAAATTGGAACAGCTATCGGAGCCATCATTGTCACTGAAGACAGTATAATACCAGCTCCGGTGATTACACCACTCACAGCGTACACAGTAACATCAATTGCGGTAATTCTCCTGCGATATTTTTTAATTTTCAATTCATACTCCTCAGACAAGGTTTTGAGTCTAGTTTGATACTCTCTGACCTGATCATAGCGATATTGAGATGATGAAATCATTTTTATTTTAAATATGCTAGTGTTTTCAATTACGATTTACTTAAATCCGCTACGAATTCCACATACCACGTTGTTGAGACCCTAACCAAATGTTTTTCAGTAGATTTGATTGTGAACTTTTCAGTTGTATTCTTGTCGATGATCGTTGAAATCGTATTATTGACCCCGGATGAACTGGACGATGAAATCTCAAATTGAGACAATGGTGTTACTAGTGTTAATCGATAAATACCCTTAACGGTTGCAGTGATATCTAATTTGTTGTTTGTAGGTGTCCACTCAAATGATCCGTGTTGGATCGTGTATACTAAGTTGTTGGTTTTCTCATGAGGAATTTTTGTTTTTTCAATGACTGTTATCATCCTCGTTGCATCTCCTTTGATGTCTTCGATGAAAGTTTTCGTCTCATCAATGGATTTTTTAATATCAGGGAGTTTTAGTTCAATTTTATCTAACGGGGTTCCAATAAATTTATCAATGATATTTCTACGAAATGATATAAACTGTTTTATGTGTTCTTCAATTCTAGATTCAAGTGTTGCTAGTACAACCACAGAATTGTTTAACTCGTCGTTGAGAGTTTTTAATCGATCTGTAATCGTCGAAACGAGTACACCTGGTTTGAGTTTACCCTGATCGGAAAATAACGCAACTGTGTTCTCGATTGCATTTTGTTGTTTAACTAAAATATCATCCAGAGAGATATTACTGGTTTTCAATTTACCCTGATTGGAAAATAACGCAACTGTGTTCTCGATTGCGTTTTGTTGTTTAACTAAAATATCATCCAGAGAAATATTACTAGATTTCAATTTACCCTGGCGATCTTGAAATACAACTATTTCATTGGGTTCAACACTTTCTAAATTCAACGTCTCAGCTATTTCATCTTTAATTTTTTTTGTTATATCCTTGATAGAATCAGGGGTTGCAGTGTCATCGGGTTTGGGTTTCAAAGATCTCCCCCAAATATCAATCATGTTATTGTAAAACTCTTTCTCTCTCTAAAAAGCGATTACTAGTGTAGTCATTAACGACAATATGAGGTGGTTTCCCCTTTGGGTTACCCAAGGAGTTAGAAATAGCGTCAAGGACATTTAATACTTCACTGCCGCATATTGGTGGGTCATTGATTCGTTGTGTTGGTAGCGTAGAATACCAAGTCTTCATTGGAAGGGTTTTTATATACCGCATAAACTCTTTTGGTGGGGCTAATCCATATGAATCAAAATAGACAATCCCACGTGGATCAATAGCATATGCAACCCAGTGAGTTCCAGGTCCGGTGCTGTTATCGAGATTAATAATACCTGTTTCAGTTTTGTTTGGTTGATGTGGTAATTGATCTTTCATAAAAACACCTCTGAAATGTTTAATCGCTAGTTTTTTAGCAGCATCCATTAAATCAAAATTGGACATTGGAATCATCGATTCCTGAATTAATAAATCGTTCCTGGTAGTCTTAGACCTTTTCCGCTGTACCATGAATACGGGGTTCCTGGTAGTCTTAGACCCAATCCTTGAACGGATCGTCTCTTTTTTTTATATCCTTGTCCAGTTGCCTTTTTTAGTGCCATTCCTGCTGCAGTACCAACGGCTCCTAACGCTGCTGCTTTAGCCACCGCTGGGGCTGCTGCTGCAATCAATGCTGGTAACGCAGCAAACAATGGAAATATACCACCCGTTTTCATCATATTTTTAATAGCAGCCGCAGAGAGAGTAATCTGAACTCCCTTTTTATCCTTGAAAGCATCATTGAAATGTTTCACCTGACGAGTTGTCAGCGATAATTTATTTTCACCACCAGTCATTTGATTAGGTTTCAACGTGATTGTGGTTCCACATTTTTTAGCCGATTCTGATTGCAATTTTTTGATTTGACCAGGAGTTAACGCAACACTAATAACACTATATGACATTATACATAATAGATTGATTCTAATTCAATGAAAAATCGAGAAAATCGTTCAAAGATTTTCTACTGGGGCATCTACCACTCTCATTCTTCCACCAACACCTTCGAGTAGCATTGATTTATCACTGAGAATGACAGCAACCGCTCTATAATCAGCAGCACCAACAGGACGAGTCACATTAGCTCTAAAGTGTATATCAACAACTGACTGTCTTGTCAAATCGAGATGTTCCAGTGAGAAGTAGTAGATCGGATACAGATTCTTAAAATCAAATTGTGATATTTGCAAACCAGTATCGACATTTTGATCGCGTGCCATAAATGACAACAGACGATGATAAACTCGTGCAATATGATTTTCTGTGTAATTAAGTTGTATATCCTCAGATGGTTCCTGCTGGCCGTTTATTCTCAGTGAGACGTCTTTCACACCTAATTGATCAAATATCATATGACTGAAGATTTGATTGCCAACTCGTGTGTTATCTTGGAACGCAATAAATATATGACGTGGCGCAGAAACGCCTTGTTTTGATGCTAGGTTCCAAGTGAATAACCCGTTGATATTTGATTGTTTCACATCTGTACTCACGGTTAGCCAACTTAGTAATGATTTTCCTCCTTGGTCCATAAATGATAGTAGTCGTTGTTCTGCGGTGATTGCTGGAGTCAACACTGGCATCCACAATGATATTTTTGTTAATTTGACTTTACCGGCATCATCATTTATATGTGCTGCAGCTGGGTTTGCTGGAATCCTCCAAATTGCGTCGTTATCATCACTTTTTCGTACAAGCGATACTGTATGCTTCGCCCCGTAGATAACTTTTCTGACGTTTCTACAGAATCCAAATATGTGATGCAGTGGAATCGCGCATGAAAATGATCTACGATCTCCTTGCAACATTGCGTTTCGTGTTGCGGCTCCTAGATTGAAATTAGGATCGTTGTTTATAATCATATCCTCGATACCAGCAACATTAGCAGGGTTAGCAGCACGATCCCTTGGTTGTCTTATAATAAATGGATTTCCTCCAGCGGTATTCTTACCATCTTTTGCAAACATCATAGATGGACCCGCTGATCTTGTATAATCATCAGAATATCTCGCTAACCCTATGATTGTTGTGGCCACATCAACATCACGATCTATGGACTCAATTTCTTTTCCATCAATGAGATATCTAGCACTCTCAAATAACGCCATAATACCATTATTGACAAAACCGACTTGAGTACCCGCTGGATACGGTGCTGGTACATTAGTAGTATCAGCAGCTGTTACAATTTCTCCTTCTACTTCAATAAATGCTTCACAGGGCAAAAAGTATTTACTGGTATCATGGACTTGAAGATCAATTCTTGCTCGACTATTTGAGTCTATGGCATGATAGGCGTAATATTGATAATCGCGTACAGAATCATCCTTGCCAACTGGGGCGTCTATATCAAATGCAGGATCAGATGATTTTTTGAACATTTTATTCTATTTATCAGAGTCTAAATAGTGAAATCGTAAACGATTTTTCCATTTTCATCGACGTAGTTTTTTAAGGCCACTTCCCGCTATCATATTTGCAATATTGCTTTGGTCCCCTTGATTTACCATCGACGCTAGTTTTTCATCTACTACGTTATTTATAATTTTACTAACACTTGCAGGCATTTCTTCTGTAGACGGTAACGGTTTCTTTTTTCGTCCCACTAATGATGTTATTTTATCCTTCGCAGTTGAAAACGCTTTCCCGGCAAGATTTCCAACAGTACTGATACCCTTATCACGAATAACATCAATGGCTTTCATTGATAACTGTTTAGCTAACGGCATCACTTTGGGGGCCATTCTTGAAAAGAATCCTAAAATGGTATTGCCGAGGCCATCTCCGTAGTATGCTCTATAAACTGGAAACCGTGAATTAACTACATAGACGGGGGTTGGTTTATCATGATTGTAATGGATGATCATTATTATAAAAACAATAGTGTTTTCAATTGTTATTTAATCACTATGATACCCATTTGCTAACTCGTCAATGAAATCTCGATAAGTTTTGATATCCATGATACCACCGGCAAATAATCGTCTACAAATATCAGCTGCTTCATTAATTATTTCCGGTGAATTATTTCCAGCTCGTTTTCCTCCGATGAGAACATCTAATCGTGATATATCATTGATAACGCTATCAGGACAAATGTTTCCAATCCTTGGATTTCATAATCCACTTCCGCTATAACCAGCTGCTTCATCTAGTTTTTCTAAATCCGTAGTTTGTAAATAATCATCATCATCATCATCATCAGGTGGTAGTTGTTGTTTTTTTTGTCTTCTTGTTTGTCTACGTGTTGGTGTTTGACGTTTTAGTTCTTGCCGTTCTTCTATTTCTCGTTGTCGCTCTTCTATTTGTTCTCTTTTATAATAACTAATTCCCTTTTTAAATTCCTTGTATCCTATCTCATCCTTATTCAAACGACCAATCCCTTTATTTAGTTTATACAAATTATCAAACCAATCATTACTTGATATTCTATCATTCTTATACTCGTCCTTTAAAAAATCTTTTTTTGAATTATAGCTTTGAGCAGCAAAATTACCAAAGGCTTGATAATCCTTTGATTTCAATAAACTAGGTTTTTTTATTAATATTTTAGCATGATCAGTAAATTTATTCAACAGAGAAACAGTCGTTTTTTTCGGATCAGTTTTTTCAGTTTGTTCAGTTTTCGCTGCTAGTTTTTCAAGCTCACCAATAACAGATTTCCCCGTCTCGGGACCATCTCCCAGTAAAGCACGCTCTACCCCCTTCGTTGCTGTGGTTACTGGTTTAAACAATTCTTCAGACCCCAGAGCAAAATCAGTTTGTAAACTCTGTCGTTGTTGCAGTTTATTTCTTACAGAGTCGCGAATTGGTACAAATCTCCTGATTGCATCCAGTCGTTCACGAGCCAATCGGGTTGTTAATGCTTCATTGACCATTATTTGAAATCGCAAACTATTTTTCAATTGCAAAACAATTTTTCAATCCCGACCTAACACCATCGTGCAACTCCTTTTTTGACATCAGTGACATGTCGGATGATTTTTAACACGGTCATGGAAGTGTTATTTCATCGTGAGACACCTTCTATCATTGATGTTGAAAGTCACATAATTGTATATAAAATAAATAATACTGTGACTTTCAACATTCTAGTTTTGACCAATCTGACACATCCTCTATCGATTTTTGACATCCCCTTGAGGGTCGGCTAAAAAAAATGAGAGTCGGAATGATATGGTCTGGTAATCAAAAAATGATAATGGTCGGGCAATCAAAATTGTTCATTTTCCTGAATTAATGCTCGTAGGTTTCTAATTTTAGAGTTGACTTCTTTTTTCAATTCGTATTCGTTACCTAATTCTTTTCGTATTCCCTCTACGATAGTATACAACGGAACGAACACACTGATGTCACTGGAAAATGAAAGAGAGTCTTTAATAGAATTCTGAATTTTTTTGATGAGTGCATATTTCTTGGGTAGCATATACTTGTTAGTGCTAACCCCGTATTCTATATCCTGAAAATCAGACACAATTTGGTCAGGATTTAATCCATCTGATAGTTTGATATCCTGATTTTTCAATTTTGCTATTTCAACTATGATGCTATTCATGTTTTCAGAATTCATTATTCTATAAGTATGACATATCTCTAATTGGAAATTATGACGCATTAGACATAACTAAATTGAACTTTTTGTCCCGTCTTTTTTGAAATAGCCGATCGATAAATCCCCTCTGCAACTCTTCGTACTGAAGATCGACAAATATCGAAAAATTTACCGGCTTCATATAATGATTGAAATATTTTTTCTTCGTTTAAAGATTTTACTGGTCTCTTCCAAACCGTTTTGCAAGTGCCAGCTCTTCCTCGTTTGGAATTCTCACTCAGTGTGATAGCCTGCAGATTGGATACAGAATTATTCTTTGGATTAGAATCCTTGTGATAAATAACAAAACCATCTTTGATCAATCCATTAAAACATTCAAATACGAAACGATGAATGAGATAATTTTTCGTTTCTTTTCCCTCCCTAACAGTAAACTTCAAATACCCTTGATTACTCACAACACCGACCGGTTTCTTTAGTCTACGGTTTCTGACAGTACCATCACTGGATGCTTCATATTTTGTAATCACTGGATGTGGTCTGAATTCTTGGTCCATATATACTATTCTATTGTTTGTCTAATTCAATGTTTGGTTCAATAATTACATCACTGGAGAATCTTTCGATGTAGTCTTGCGGGGTTCTTATGATTTTGTCAGTGACGTTATCAGGGTCAAAGACCTTTTCAGGGTCAAAATTTCTGATAGATTGTCCATTTTTTATTCTTTTATCATAATAACGCTTCAATTCCCTATATCGCTTACCACCACAATCACTACACAATTGTGATCTTCCCTTAACCCCAACCCCACATCGAATACAGGGTAACGGACCAAGACTTCCACGTCGAAAACTTTGCATATGATACCTACAGTACTCATTTTTTCTGCATGATTTGTTACACGGGGTTACATTTCCCATCATGAGCCATTTGCAGTGATTCATTATACATAAAACTTTCATTTAAATGTTTGTTTTGTATATAGCATGAAGGAGTTCAAGAGATTGACTTCGACAAATGCTAAATTCAATGCTGATAGAGAGTTCAAGAGATTATTGAAAATCAATCCTAGATTTAATCTCGATAGACCAAAAAAACGTCAAAAACGTCCAAGAGACGGAAACATGAAAGAGTTTAAGAGATTATTGAAAATCAATCCTAGATTTAATCTCGATAGACCAAAAAAACGTCAAAAACGTCCAAGAGACGGAAACATGAAAGAGTTTAAGAGATTATTAAAAATCAATCCTAGATTTAATCTCGATAGACCAAAAAAACGTCCAATAGACGGAAACAAACGTAACAAACGTCCAAGAGACGGAAACATGAAAGAGTTTAAGAGATTATTAAAAATCAATCCTAGATTTAATCGCGATAGACCCCAAAAACGTAACAAACGTCCAAGAGACGGAAACATGAGATCATCATGGAAGGATGCTCAATTCAATCTTGATATAGTTTCTAATACACCCAAGAATAAAATTCTTGATAAACCCATCAGAGACTGTTTTAATGAATTCAAGCGTGATGGAGCATCTTATTGTTGGTCAACATTTCGAATTGATGGTGTTGTTGACGCTACCATGAATGATGAAAAGGCAGCAGTGATCATTTCACGTGTTGGGGAAAAAAGACATTTTTTCCGAATCAAATTCGTTATCCGTGAGAATGGCAAATGGATTATTAAGGATAAATTTGAACCCATTCTCAAGGGCAAAAAAACTATCACCGTGAATCAGGATTCCAAACCGGGAATTTTGACCGGAATTGATAAACCCTACTACGAAAGATCTTATCCTGTCACAGCAGTTGTTTACGGGATCTATCCGCTCAATGAAAAACCTGATATTTCAAAACTAGCACCCATGAAATATTCGACAGGGCTCAATTGTGTAGCAGAACGAATAATAGAACACTTCACAAATGCATCCCGGGGGAATAAACTCACTGATCTAAGACGAAAAAAAATAACCGAGTGGGAGTTCACGGTAAAAGAGCATGGAGCAACAATTCAGGATATAGCCAAATTAGAAACATCATTAAGATTTCCAATATCGGTAAGAACAATCACCGGTGAAGTATTATACGAATCGAAATATCAATCAAAAGGAACCCCCATTGAAATTATTGATCATAACGCGCACGCGTGGTCATCTGCAGTAACAATATTTCCACGGGATAGAACCGTAAAATATCTATCCCCAGCAGGGTTGGGACCTGAAGAATGTTTTACCGAGCAGAAATTATTTGATGCTATTTACCATTTGAGTAAAAACGATCCTGTGTCAGCGTGGCTATTTCATAGTAATTCAGACGAAGAATGCAGATTTGATCAGTTTGTAAGACCCAACGGAGAATTATACCGTACTGAAGAACTGCAGAATCAAATGAAACAACTAGCTAGTGAGTTTTCTGAGGACGGAGAAGAAGACGATCAATTATTAGCAAACTGTTTCACAGTACCATCCATTGCAGCACATTTTGCTAGAAAGAAAAACGCGTGGAAACCAACACGAAGTGAGTTTTTATCAGATGTCAAATTGTCCTGTCTTGAATACAGCCACGGCGGATTATGGAACACAAAATACACCTCTGATTCCGTTATTTCAGTTGATATGATTGCGTGTTATCCAGGAAGTTTTCTTGGGTATGGAGAATGCGAGAAATATTTCAAACGATTTGGACACCATACACACGAAATGACCCGTGTTGCTATTAATGGACCACTTCCTGATTTTGATTTAACCGGATTCGCTTGTGTGGTATCATTTGAAATGGCTGCAGGACTTCATCCGTGTAGTTATCTTTGGATTGGTAAACACATGTCTGAAAAACACTGGATGCCAATAGTGCTATTGAGATATATGCTTGATTGTAAGATGTTAAAATCATTAATTGTCAGTGAAGCAATTATATCCTATCGAGCACAGAAATCAGTCTGGTTACCACAACCTGATCTAGAAAAAATAATTAGCGAAGAGCGAAAACTGTTTCCTGATTTTAATGAACAACAAATCATGGATTGGTCCAGACAGTTATTTGAAATCAGAAACAATGAAGCAAAAAATCTTGGACGAAGAATAATCGGTAAATTTACCCAAGGTGGCAAAGATGATAATACGAAATATTCTTCACGATTGATTATAGACAACGCTGAATACGATTTTGTAATGGCGGATTTAACGAATAAGGGCCTATATGTCAATCGTAAGGACGCATTTATGTCCGATGGAACCAAATTGGGTACAATTGTTACCTACAATGATGGATACCATCCGCAGTACACACATTTGAGAGCTTCTATGCTCGGTTATGCTTCTATTAATCTGTTTTCGATGATCAATAAATTTCCTACCACCGCAGTTAGAGTTGCCACTGATTCATTTTACATAAATAGCAAAATGGCTGATTTTAAGGCTACTGGCAACGAGAAATGGGGATCATGGAGAATTAAAAAAGAAATGATTCATGATTATATTCAATCAGCAGATGTTACCATTGAAAATAATTACTTAGAAAGCAATCAGTGTTCAGAATTTTCTAGTGCACCACCGATTTCTGATCCAATCTGTAGATATAAAACAGTTTATTTAAACGGCTGTGGTGGGTCAGGAAAAACAACCCGGGTAATTGAGTTATTCCGTAGAAACGCTAGTGTTTCTAACATGATTGTGCTAACACCAACTCATAGACTTGCAAGAGAAATGATACAGAGAGGGGTAAATGCTTGCACTTATCACAGCTTTTTCCGATGGAAGGGAGATAAATGGACTCCTGAGCGCATGGGAGAGAAATTTATTCCTGAATTCATCATGTGGGATGAAATAGACACAGTGTCAGAAGATGTCTTAAAAATATTTCTTGAGTGGTTGTTATTGAAGAATACAAAAGTCGTTATGTGCGGTGATCACGGCCAACCTCCACCATTTGTCGGTGCATCTCCCCATGAATGGCTAAAGGGTTTTGTAGACTATTATGAAGAAATTGATACTGATCATAGATCACTTGATCATGAATTAAAAGAATTGAAGAAACTAATTAGATTGCAACCGGATAGAATCCAGTGTGAAATAACCCGTGAAATAATTTCGAAAACTCCCATGAATGATTTCTGGGAAATGTGGAGACCAAATGATTTAATCATTGCAAGTAGAAAAATAGTCAGGGACACACTTCAGATGAAGTTATTTGAATTGCATAAACAAAAATTTGCAACACTTCCAGTACCGTTATGTTATAGGCCATCGGATACGCGAAAACAGAATATTGAAGTTGATATTCCAGGACAAAGTCAAAAACAGAATTTAGTATTAAATGATATTGTGCTGGTTGATATCAATGTTGTTGAAGATGCATTGCGTGCTAATAAATCCCCGTGGACGCTAGGTTATGCAGCAACAATACACTCTTCACAGGGATTGACTATATCGGATACAACTCTTTGGATGGTAGATAATCGCATAGAATGGTCGAATTTAGTCTATCTCGCAGTGTCTAGAGTACGAAAAATAAATCAACTTCGAAGAATTGTCTTCGATGATGAAATCATTGGTGGAGATGATGAAATCATTGGCGATGATGAAATCATTGGTGATGATAATGATATTATTGATAAAAAACTCTCCGGTTACAAACAACAGGACAAAAAAAAACAACGAGAATTCGATATTGATGCTGAATTAATAATCACTTTGAAGAAACAACAGAATAATCACTGCGCAAGTTGCAATTGTATAATGCGTTGGCAGTATTCGGATAAGGATCCTCGCCAATTCACTGTAGACAGAAAAAATAACAATCTCGGTCATGTCAGAAATAATGTGATGTTGACTTGTCTTGAGTGCAATAGACGCAAGGGTGCTAGTTAAGACCATGGGGTGGCAATTGAGTATCGTCAGGAATTACTTGTAGTTGTTGTCTAGTAAACCCACGCTGAGGGGCATTTGAATCCAGTTTATAGATTGGAGGTCTACCCGTAGATCGTGTTATACTAGATATCTTATGCGTAGTGACGCTCCAAATAGGATCAGTAGCCCTTTTTGTGCCACCCTCAAGCTCTCCTGGTTCGTATAAGTACCTCACAATGACATTACTACCAAGAATTGGTTGGGAAACGCTAGCGTTTCTAGGGAAATCTTTTTGTGGTTTTTCAGGTATCGACTTCTTTTTAATCGCGTTGATAGGTTTCATGTTGATGGTTCTAGTAATCTCGTTATTCAGTGCAGTAATCACAGCTGGTAACCTTTTAACCCATTCACGGGATCTTTTTTCTTGGATGAATTCTTTTGCATATTGATATCCAAATAACCGCTCAGCAAGGGTTTTATTAAACCGTTCTACAATGGCCTGATCACGATGCAGTGCAGTATGTCCTCGTCTGATAGCGACATTGTGATATTTCATTGTAGATAACACTACACCCTGAAATTCCTTGCCCGGGTCAACTTGTAACAGATTTGGCCAGTGCAGAGGACCTCGTCGATAAATCCTTTCAAATGCAGAAGCGACTTCAGTGGCCGATTTTGTTTTTAACGGTTCTGCTTCTTTGTATCGACTTGCAATATCAACTACAGTTAACGCATATTTGTAACCACGATCATGTGGCAGAAATAATAGATCAGCCTGATGAACTTCATTAGGAAAGGTCACATCAAAATGAGAGAATTGAATTTGTTTAGGCGGTGGTAGATAAATTTGCCATAATGCCTGTTTGGATAACCAATGAGCCGCAGTGGTTTTTTTCACTTTTGCGGCGCTAGCGAGTTTACTGATTGCAGCGTTACCCTTCCAGTATCCTCTTGGGGAATAGTAAATAGATTCCATGTTGCTATTAATTACCAGCACCTAACATCAATTTACTTTTCATAGCCGATTTTATCAAAAATGAAGCCAATTTTTCTTTGAATGATTTATCAGTGATAGAATTCAACGCATGAATTAATTTCACATCTGCTAGATGCCTGTGTTGCAAATTGCTGCTTTTATAAGCAACATCATGAAGGTGACAGGCTTTATCAATAGCGTTTATTGGTTCCTCACCGGGTCGGGGCTGATTTTGATCATTGAGTCTGATATCAAGTCTTGTTCCCGGTCCACAATAACTATACCCTGGAAGGTGTTTTTCTCCGGGGTATTTTGCCCATGGGGTTCCAGGGAGTTTTGCTAATTTGGCAGCGATATCACCTCCTCGTTTTTTTTTAAAGGTTCCTTGGGTTCCTTGGGTTTGGAAACAAATCTAAATTTCTTTGTACTACACTGTACGCATTTACCAGAAAGCGCTGATCGGTTATTTTTAGTTGTAATCGTCGTCAAGTCATCTGTGCCAGTACGCGCCTTACACTTCACGCAATATAGATCCATAATTTATGTATAGAGATATGAATATAATTGATTTTTCAGCGACTAAAACAAGAGAACCAGTGAAGCATCATGCAGCGCTACCAAACTCTATCCGCGCAATTATAATCGGGCCATCTGGATCCGGTAAAACGCAATTGTTGCTCAATTTAATAATGAGATGGATGAAGTGGGATAAGTTGTATTTAATTGCCCCTAGCGTAGACGACCAACGATGCTATGAAGTGCTAAAAGATTTTAATGAAAACGCTTCAGAGATTGCCGGCGAGGATGTTATTGAATTTATAACCGATATTGACGAGGCGCCATCCGTGAATGACCTCGATGGAAGTATCAACAATTTATTTGTATACGACGATGTCATGTTAGATAAACAAAAAAATCCTGCTAGAATATTTTCCCGAGGCAGGCATAAAAACACAGATGTGATTTATGTCACTCAACGATACACTCAGATTCCAAAAGTGATTAGAGATAACTGTAATATGCTTGCTGTATTCAACGGCGTTGATACACATACGCTACGAAATATTTGGCAGACATGGTGTTCTGATATGGACTTCAATCAATTTAGAAATTTCTTTAGTCATGCTCAGTCTGCCCCACACGGATTTGTAACAATAAATTTACATGACCCTCGAACACGATATCGTATCGGACTGGATCAAATATTCGGTTAACCCCAACTGAAAGTTCTAGCAGCAGAGAGGGTGAGTGACAACGACGTTGTAGTCCCTTTTTCCCCAAAAATGTAATAGTTGAAAAGTTTTTGATTTCATTAATTTCATTGATTTTTTCATAATTTTTTTTTGGACCTAATCCATGAAACACACACATATTTGAGACCTGATGTCATTGACTTTTGGGTCTGATGTCATTGGTTTCATTGATTTTAAGCGTGATTTCAGTGAATACTTGTCTAAAAATGTTGTCCGATACACCCTCTCTGCTGCTCAGCATAATGCGGTCTTTTCATCTTGTCTGCAAAAAGTCAAATGACTACCATTTAAAGACCATAACCCCTATATATTCATGTCCGATCCGTGCATATATAAAGGTTAGTGTCTAACCTTTCAGTATTCATTTCACTCTCACATTGACCAGAACGATGGAAGAACCTACACAAGTAGAACTTCTCATCAGAGCTTTACGTGGGGTCATACGAAAGTTTTCTTCAGACCAACCGACAGCCTACTCTCCTTCCTATCGAGATAAAAGTCAAGATACTTGCTATATCTGTAAGAAGAAAGGGCACTGGGCTACAGAATGTTTAGATCGTGACAAAAATAAAAAAGGTACCAATAGAGACAAAAGTCAAGATACCTGTTATTATTGTAAAGAGAAAGGACATTGGTCTCCAGACTGCCCTAAGAAACAACAGGAGCAGGAGGAGGAGGAGGAGGAGGAGGAGGAAGAGGTACCCTCCCCCAAGGAAAAACCCCGACACGTTCACAAAGACAAGAAAAGAAGACGAAAAGAAAGTGAAGAAGAAGAAGAAGAAGAAGAAGAAGAAAAAGCTGTGACAGTAAAGAAAATGAAAAAATAGAAAGAGTGAAACAGAAGAAAACCTATGAACTTTTTAAAAATGGTATTGTGTTATGTTATGTTGTGATATTGAATTGTAACATTTGTACTAGAATACACCAGAGAGAAAAAAGTAAGTGTCTCTTGGTTTTGATTTGATAGAATAAGAACCTACACTCACACATTCATTCACTCACACGTACATCATGGGTTTTAAAAAAAAATAATAAAAAGGTCTTTTGAGTTTTCATTGAATTAGGCAATTGAAATAGTATTTCTTTTCGAAATAATTGGAGTGGCCCTGAAAAGGACCTTTGGTGTTTTAATTGTTTAAATTTAAAACAAACTCAGAAACGGGACGAAATCCTCTTGAGCTGTCTTAAGCCTTTGCCACGGCCAAGGCCTACTTCGGGACTGGTGGTTCCTGTCAATGATTTAGTAGAAATCACTAACGGAGGTATGGCAGACGTAGTCACAGAGAGATCGGGTTGTTTCGCTCGAGAAGGTCTTTTTCTCTTCGGTCGTGATAAAGAAGTCTGATACATTTGTTTCAGACTCCTTAACTCAGCTAAAATATCTAAAAGTACCGTCGTGACCGTTTGATTTTCACTATTTTCTTTCTGTCCTTGGTCTTCATTCTTCTCTGTTGCTGCTGTTGCTACTGTTTCTTCCTGGTGTTTTCTCCTTGCTTCTTCTTCTTCCTGCTGTTGAATAAGAAAAGCTTGTTCTTCTACTTTCTGTTGTTGTAAAAATTGCTCCAATTCTTCTTTTTGTTTTTGCTTAAAATCATCGACGTGTCCATAAGAAGATACAGAAGGCAACGAAGGTTCCGGAATAAATTCTTGTGATGTTAAAAAATCCACAAAATCCCAGTTAAAATCCACTTCTTCTGGATGTAGATTTGTCATGACTTTAGTAGTCACTGTTGACCCATGATTTGCTGTCTCTACTCCTGTCTCACTCCAATTCATCGTCTTCTTAGTGTCCGCCATGATTGACAACTCTGTTGAATCGATTGACTGCGCACAGGCACTAGTACCTCTATATAGAAAAGATGACGTCACAGACTGCTCTCTTCCGATTGGATGACTGTGACTGACTTTTGTAACGCCCATTTGGATTGGTCGATACACTCAATCCGTTTCGATCCGCTCTTCCCCTATAAATAACCGCAGTTCACGACATTAGCTTCACCTGTTCTCATCACAAGATGTGGACTAACGTTGAATCGTCAACCCTTGTGTCTAGTATGCTGTTTAGGACTGACATACCCATGTATGTCAGATCAGCGTGGAGTGTCATTCATACAACGGAGACAGCCTTTTGGAAGAGAAGGGTCTATGTGGAAAGACAAGGTTGCTTGAAGAGAGTTCTCTTCTATGGACCCACAGTAAGGAGAAGTTTAAGGAAGAGAAGAAGATCTGTGAGATGTCCTCTGTGTTAACAAGACAACGTTAACATTACACATAACGGCCCTTTTCAGGGCCACTCATTTGCCTCGAAAAGATAGTAGCTTTCATTGCCGCCATTTTTTTTTTTTTTTCCCATGTTATATTTCCCTTGTCCCTCTACAATCCCACCCTGTTCTATTTCCCTTGACGCTATATAGACCCACTACGTTCCATTTCCCTTGAGGCTAGATAGACCCACCCTGTTCCATTTCCCTTGAGGCTAGATAGACCCAAATAGTTTCCCATGTTAAATTTCCCTTGAGGCTATAGTGCCCCAAGCTGTTTTGAGGCTAGATGTGCCCAAGCCCTTTTTGACTGGATTTTCCATTGAGGCTATAAATCTTGAGTCTAGATGTGCCCAAGCCCTTTTTGACTGGATTTTCCATTGAGGCTGCGGTGCCCCACTATACTACTAACGGGTGGCTGTGACTTTTTGGGACCAGATATGTTTTCCCACGGTAGGTAAACCAGACTTTTTCAGAGAAATTTATATAAATATACTGGAACAATGATTTTTATAATTAAAAAATCCCATTTATATCTTTGAAAACAAATTGTTACAAACGTTTACTTACTAAAAATCGATCATGGAACCAGACTCGCTAGTATCTTACATAAAAACGCATTAATTGCTTATTACATAATAGTTCACGAAATACCCTTCCAAAAATAGTGTATAACCCTTAGCTAACAAAGACAAACAAAACAGTTATCTATTTTCCGAATTTATTCAGCGTTACCGTAAGTAGGCTAAGGCAGCTTCATGTGTTATTTACAGCAAATTACAGTTTTCATGTTAAGAAATCAGAGCCTTTTCATTTTTTTCTCAGACAATTGCTTTATAAAACATCGCAACGATTTATTTTCTTAAATATTATCATTAAATCGTTCCGTTTTGAAATGTACTGAAGTTTCTTTGGGGATGGATGTTTTAAACCTCGGTGTTTTTGCATGTTTGGTTACGGCCCTGTTCATAACTGTCTCTTTCTATAATATTATATATTTAGATACATAATTCGATCGATATTCGTTTCGAAAATAAGTTTAAAGAAATCTTTAGACATATTATGAGAATGTATTACAAGAAAATACAGCAGTAAGATTTAGATGGAACCTGCTGTATAAATTAGCGCCGTCATAAACATGACAATCCTTTCCATATCTGCAGATAATTGCAGTGCATCAGTTGATACATGTAGGGAAGTTTTTAATTGGTTAGAACATAACCATGTGAACCAGTTGCGTTTATTACTGTATAAACTATAACAAGAACTACTTTATACTTCTTGAGTGATAAATAACGTACATTACGTGCCAATTTGCAATCTGTCACGTGCGAGCGGTGTTAGTTTGCATGATGAAGGCGCACTTGAGGTCTGATCGTAACTGCACATCTCAAAAGTAGATTTTTTTTTTTTGTTTTAACAGTATTTAACTAATTGATCATGTCTATATATGACTTATAAACCAATGGGTCTGTTTCATACAAATGTTAGTCCTGGTGCAAAACAGTTATTTTTACCTAATACAATACTTCAAAGATGTTATACTTTAACTTATTGTTCTCTCAAAAAAATTGTAATTCAGAATAAAATATACATTTCTGATGAACTTTTAAAACATTTTACTTAAGATCGAGATTGGCCTTAACTTTTTTAACATATAAAACGGACATATATAAAAGTGTAAAGAGACCGTTTGATCAACGTGATTAGTTTCGACTCTTGATAGCTGTTACATACAAACACCACAATGTATATGCATTGCATAGCCGTTTGAGCGTTTTAAATATTATTTCCTTCGAGATGATTAATACCGCTGTCTGAACACAGAGACTATGTCTCCATTTCTTAACGTTTCGACAGGAAGCAGACCTCGTGTATATATATGCCTGTCTCTGTGTAGGTGTGGGTGTACGATTAAATTAAATTTGAATTGTTCAGATTAAAAAGGAAGCACACTAAAGCAAATTATGTATTGCTTGTTTAGTTCATGTATGAAATTATGTCATCTCTGAATAGTTCTGACTGCACTGAATGTATAGTGTAAATCTTGAAATGTGACACACGGGATAAGGAAATAAAGAAACCTAACCCTGACAAAACGAGGCCGATCAGCTTTTCAATGGGTACAAGTTCTAACGTGACTAACACGTTGAAAAGTTAGCCCCACGAAGATGCCTAGGAACTCCGTGAACAGGCGTCTACGAGTGAGAGGTCATTATCTCCATACTGAAGTAGTGAGATTGAGGTTGTGTGGTTAGGATTTTTAACGAAGCTTTAACAATTGTACAGTCCTATTGTTAGGATTGTTTTTTTAGTAAAATTAATAAGATTGCAATTTTCTTTAAACTGTATTATTAAAGTAATGTTTTATTCATTTATAGCATAAAGTTGGCAACGTACATCACTAGCTATACGAATGTACATTGTTGTGTGGAATAAGTGTATAATGTTACTAAAGGCATTGTATGCTGTTTCAGTAAGAATTCCCTAGCTGCTCTGTAAGAAATATATAGTTCTAAAAAAACCAGACAAATTTCAAGATTACGCATTGGCGAATTTCCAATCCGGTGACTAAGACTGAGCCTGGCCTTCTGTTAGTGACGTAAAACAAAATGGTTCTTATCTAATGATGAACAGACGTTGCTGATGGCTTAGTATATTAAGGGATTGCCATATTTGTTCCTGACTTGCGCCTAGCGAGTATAAGTAATAGGCGTATATTGTCTAGGTCAGTCCCTTATACTTTGAAGCTAGCGGCATGTTCGTTTTTTCATTACAGGTAAGAACGGTATATGTCGTAATTTCTTTTAGAAATAGGTATTTTTAATGTTTGAGATTTTAATGGTAAAGCTGATATGTTTGCAACATTGCTACTGAATTCTTTTATTTACAATATATATTTTAATAGAATGTTTTATGTTCATATTTAATTATATTTATGTAAGTTTTATGGTAAAAGTTGAATTCGCTACCAACTTCTTGTTTAGATTTAATGTTGAAATAAAGTATTCTTTAAGCAAGAAATAGTCATATCTAGCAACATATTCTAAATTAATATTCTATTTTAAAATGAGTAAAATGCATTTCTTTAAATTAATTGTTGCATTAATTACAGTTATTACATTTTATATTTTTGGCTATCGTGAAATTGATCGAGAATTAACTATTTGTATAATATTCTAAAATGCAGAAATTATACGAATGAACGAAGTTGGAAAGCTTAATAAGGAAAATATAATATGTATTTCATGAATTTTGATTATAACGTTTTTAGATGTGTTTCTAGACAGTAGTAATATATATGTGTGTTGATTATTTAAATAAAGTCCCTCATACTTTGAAGCTAGCGGCATGTTCGTTTCTTCATTTTAGATGTAGCTGTCTTATCATCGTGGCGACACTCTTTTAAGAGCTCTCTCTCTCTCTCTCTCTCTCACACACACCATGGATATTGACGCTCCTTAACTTATGAGTAATTTCTTCTCATAGCAAGAAATGAGAAGAATGTTATGAAAAGCTAATCACAACCCACATAACAGAAACTCATCATAACACTATCACTACTATGTCTGCAGTGAAGAAGTTTATAGTGATGTCTAGCACTGGGACATCATGCCGCAGATATGTACTGTACAAGTTTTAGTTTAGTACATACTAAAATCCTATAATTGCCAAAACACAAGTAACACCCTACCTATCTTATTGTATAACAGTTATTGGTCATAATACTATTTGAATGGATTAACAGCACATTTTTATTTCAGTTTAGCTCATAAAATCACAATGAATATTTATAATTCCATTTAACCCATCGTGGTACAAGATATTTATTCTTTTGTCATTAAATGATGGCCTAATAACTGTATTCACCTTCATTGAGGAGAAATAAAGTAAAAAGTATGACCTTGATGTGGGATAAGGTTGCTCTTTATCAATGATGACCTTACTTGATAGATGTCTTACAAGATAAAGTCACAGTGAATATTTATAATTCTTTTGTACCCATCGTGGTGCAATATATTTATACAGTGGACCTCTTTTGTCATTAAACGATGGCCTAATAACTGTATTCACCTTCACTGAGGAAAAATAAAGTAAAAAGTATGACCTTGATGCAGGATAATTTATCAATGATGACCTTACTTGATAGATGCTTTGCAAGATGGAAGACAATTGTATCACTGAACTTACCAGTTTTTATCCTGAAGAACCTTGATGTATCATAACTTTATCAGTGCTGCATCTTGAAGGAACCCAAGGAACATTTTCTGATCCCAAATCTCATTATCTTTATGATTATAAGAATTTATTTTATTAAAAGAAATCATAATAAACATTATATGGACAATACAACTGTAACTGTCTTCTAATTGTTGTTGTTGTAGGGTTACAACCATTTTTCAGCACTTGTCATGCATTGTGCCCGGTGTAACTGAAGGTGGTAGAACTCTGGAAGAACCACAAACCCACGCGAAGCTACTGGTAAGTTTTCTTTTTGTCCCACCATTGGCCAAGTCCAAGACTCAAACCCAGATATGTGAGACGGCAGTGATCCATAGCAGTGAGCCCTTTAACCACTCAGCAACCCATGGCCCCAAGGATTGTTTTGGTAGCTTAAACATAGGCATATCAGGGTAGAGTCTATTATAAAGGTGGATTGTTCTTTTGCATATTTCACTTAAAGTTTGGAGAAAGAGACGATGTGTTTTTGAAAGGCACAGCTTATGTTAGATAGCACTGTGTGAATGTCTAACAATGAGGCAATCAATAATGCCACTTTATAATTTGGAATTACTTTTGTAAGGCTTTTGATGTTTCATTTTTGTAAGTTGGAAACTATGCTGCCAGATTTTCTATCCCTGACACATAAGACATGTAAGCAGCATAAACTGCCTTCTTCGGTTCAAGCCAGCAACATGAATGTGTCACCTTTATTATAAGTTCTGGTGCAGAATCTTCTGTGACTTTTTTAATTGACTTTAGTGTCTTTGTCTTGTTTTCTGATCCAATGATAAACTGCTAATCAGCTAAATTTATCTCTAAATTTGAGTGGAGTTTCATTATTCTTTTCTGGATGGTTGGCAAAGCAGTATGTTTGAAGGGTGAAGAGGACATTTTTAGATTGCATTAGTTTTGTATCCCGATGCCTGTTTTCTTTCTGAGCATGACACTTGTCTATTCAGCAAGCAAGGCCTCACATTTAGAAGTTTTGAATTCCAATTTACTGAGGTACTTGTGAGTAGCAGTTGATAAAGTGTGAGTGTAGCCATCTTGTATGAAAATATTTGCAAAGAAAGAAGTCACAGGCTGCCCATCATTGATATAATGCATGCATAATGATAGCCATGTTTCAATTGTAACTTTCATCTATCATAAGGGAAAGGGCCTCCAGTTTGCAGAGTTGTCTCAAAAGTGTTTAACTTTACATCGCACTCCCATTTCACCTCTGTCCTCGTTGATTAGAGTTTTAGAATTGTCCAGTGTGGGTATATGAGAAAGCTGCAATCAGCTTACCATGGCTTGGTAGTTTGTACCAGGGTTTTCCTCCACAAGTTAAAAAAGGCTGCCATGGTTGGCGTATCATGTCCTGAGAAATGGCATGAAACCCGAAAACAACAACAAGAGAAAATATTCCTGAGTAAATACCATCTAAAGCTGTAATTTCAAAATTGATGAAATGCTCTGCTGCATCAAGTAAATAGCTATCCAACTTAAGTTTTGATACTTTATACTATCCTTGTTTACTTCCTTTAACTAGAGTAAATCATTCACTTTTCAGATGGTATTTCATTTTTGACATATCAGTAGACATTTATGAACATAAATATATCTGGTATTTGATGTTACGGTCTCGTCCTATGTAGATATTTTAATGCAAATTCAATTTCTCTGCATTTATATGATTTGTCATTGATGGGTTGCTGTACATTTGTTGTACCTTCATCAAGTTAACCATTTTTATTTTGTACATGTATTTTGAATAATGCATACATCTCAGCCTTTTCTTAGAGTCGGTTATATAAGTTCCATACAACAATGGAAATGACTGTCTCCACAAATCATGTTTTTGGTTTTAAAAAAACATTTCTGTCATATTTTTGTGGTAATTTTATAAAGACTGATTCAGTAGATTCATCAGTTATCTATAAAGTGAATATTGATGTGGAGGATTGACTAGCATTTGGCTGGGGAAACTAAGAACTGTCGAATGTTTCGATATTATTTCAGGTTTCATATTTTTTAATTCATTCCAGAATTTTGAGCATCTGTCAGATATCATGTGAATTTTTAAAAAAATAAATAAGTAGGCTGGTACCCATTTGATTACCAAAAATGAAAGCTTGATTTGATTATCGTACTTGTTCAGTTTAATTTATTGATATGCATTAAAATGACAATATTTGGAGTGAAGGTAACGTTTGCATATCTAGTATGCAAACTGAAAGTAAAACTAGGTGTTTTACTTTTTTAATTCAGTGAAACATATGGATATGCTGCTTATCTGAAGCACTGCCTTTGATGAAAGATATAATATTACGATGAGTAGTTAATTACATGTATATAAATGGTTCCAGCATTACTTAATTGAGGCACTCTATATAACATTTCAATTACCATAACAGTGGAACACACCAGGTGAGCAAGATTGAAAATAATAATCACATTTCAGAATTGGGGGTTGGTTGCAATTCAGAAGATTTAATTACATATAAATTAGTACTGAATCTTGACAGTGAAAAAGTGGTCACATTAGGGATTGATCTCATTGTCCGGTTGGTTTTAGTATGTTTTGTCCTTGTGGACAACAGATGTGCAAATACTATATGGTATTATTGATATAAGTTCTATAACAAAGGAGCACAAATTTTTTTCTTACCTGCACAAATGTACTGAACTTGACTTAAATTAACACATTCCTCGTTCAGTCTTTTATTTATTTTCTTTTGTCAAGCTGAAAATATATTTCATGTCCTTACCTTACCACTTGTCATAAGAGATGATAAAAACTTGTATAGGTAAAAATTACATTACTCTATTAAAATGAAACTTGATAATATTTTTCATTCACAATATTACAGTTCAGTGCTTTTTACACATGACAGTAGATTTTCATTCTGCTGTTTTTAGGCCTGTTGTGGCTGTTAATTAAACTCTGTTGTAAACAAGGAGAATCATAATCTCACTTACCTTACATTGATTGACTTGATTGAATTTGTTTTCATTACTGTTGCTTGGTACTGGCTGACAGGTGTAGACCTGCTTTGTTTGCTGACAGAACTATGTGACATTAGGCTTGTGTCCTTTGGAACCAGTGCATGCTACTCTAATATATTGATTCACTTGATTTAATTAGTTTACATTACTGCTGCTTGGTAGTGGCTGACAGATGTAGACATGTATTAGTACATGCTTTGTTTGCTGACAGAAAAATGTGTATTTGGGCTTGTGTCCTTAGGAACCAGTGCATATTACTATTATATATATATATATATATATATATATATATATATATATATAGAGAGAGAGAGAGAGAGAGAGAGAGAGAGAGAGAGAGAGAGAGAGAGAGAGAGAGAGTGCAGTATTTCATTACACAAGAGAAATGATTTATTGAAACAATATGAGGGATGTCTGCGCAGTCTTGAATTCATTTGGGTAATAAACTAAATTATTTACATGCAGTGCATGTGACAAGTGCCTAACTTTAGTTCATATTTAATACCTTTCTTTCTAACATTGAGAATTCAATTAAGATTTGTAACGAAAATTTGTCCAGGTGATATTTAACATTGCTATCGTTTTTGATGCCTGTTTTAGTATGTGTGTTGCTTAAACAAATTAAAAGCACGTGGAAATTTAGCATTGAAAGACTAACATTTTTACTGCACACAATCAAGCTTTTGGGTTTGGGAGAGAAAAACAATTCAAGTTCTTCTTTAAATTAATAAAATTAATTAAAAATGAGTAGGCTCGTAGAACCTGAATATCAAGCATTTGCAGTGCATGAATTTCCTCTAAAATACATTTAACTTCAAACTTAAGTCAATAGAACACCGAATTTATGTTGTGCAATGTCTGACATGTTAATGAAATCTTTCTACAGTTACTGAAACCTGCAAAATATGTCATACTGACCTACTTAGAAGAAGATTGTTCCATGCATCACGTCGTATCCAAATAGAGTTGTATCACCCTAAAGCCCAAAGCAAATGAGCAGCAGAATATGAGTGAGATGTTGTATGACGAAATATAACATTACATGCATATGAATGACAAATGGTTATTAAATATAATGAAATGACATAAACTGGAATAATTTGCAATTTTATATTTACCCATAAATAGTGTACAATTTATAATTTGTTTAATTGATTCTAGCTATTAGAAAGCAGCTAAAGATCAGTCATTAAGAATTTCATTTTGGTACTTTTTGATACCGTAATGAAGATTTAACAATTATAAGACTAACATTGCCATCTTTTGTTGCGCCTACCATTTTATTTGGCTTGAATAGACATAAACACATGTACATAAAAACTTCTGTAAAATTCCTAAATTAGGTTAACATGTGGATGGATGGACACTGGTGCCAAAATGGTAGTCAGTATATTTCAAAATTTGTTTTTCTTTTGTACATTTACACAATTTACACAGTTTATATTTTATATTTAAATGCATGAACATTCACTGATATTTTATTGTTTCATTTAGGAATATGATGGGTGTTTTATTTTGTTGTTGCATAATTTGTAGTGATATGATACTTCTATCAGTCGCTTGAAATTATGATAGATTTAGTTTTCAAATGATGAAACACAACATTTGATGAATTGGCAACAGTAAAAGAGATAAAATTAACATTTTTTAAATATATTTGTTTACTATATTTTAGGGTTCAAGTTTCAATTCTGGTTTTGGAAAACTGTGAATATAATTTTGTTGCTGGTCACAGTGAAGAGTTTGTTTTCATGATCAATTTTGAACATTGCTTCAACAAATGGAATTATCTGAACTTGAGAAGAATTGTAGCACCGCTGTGTTCTGCAAAAGAAAGTATCATTGCTTTTACCTGCCAAAAGAAAGCATCATTCATTTTACCTGCCAAAAGGAAATGTTTTATTGGAAAGGTACACATTTTATAAAGTTGCAAGGTCATTACTTCGGCTGGCGATGTAAATATTGTATGTGTATCTGAGTATATGGGCTCTTTCTTTATGAATGTCTTATTATGGTGGTTCAAGCATCTGCTTTTTTCAGTTATCATGATTGTCAGGAAGCATGTTGTCCTAATCATTCCATGACATTAAAGTGGTATTTTTCTGTTTAAGCTACAATGCACAACAAACACTTTACTTTTTGGACACCTGTATATGAAACCTGTTCATAAAGAAAATGATTGTCAGTGGTAAACCCCTTCTCCGATGTCAATTTACCAGTTTTTTCTCTGTAAACAACACCTGTCCATAAAAAATAACACTGACAAATAGAAGAACTATTTGTATTCCCAATACTTTTAAATCTTAGGTATTATAACAATATAATAAAAAGGTTACTGCATTTGTATAGGACAATATGAACTCATTTTTCAGAATAATACTGTGTTCCCAAGGTCATGCAGTTTAACTCAGAAAAAACTTGTTCATATTTTCCCATACAAATACTGTACACCCATAAGTATTGTACATTTTTATCTACTTTCAGGCATGAATTTATGTACCAGGGATGGGATTTGCTGGAAGGGAAGAGATAATTTAGGGGTTTTTGTCAGCATTCAGAAGACAGTAGAGATGTAAATATGGATATTGAGACTTTGAGTGACTGCAGGTGGTTGCTTAAATGGCAGGTTTTCTGGTTATTTACTTTACAAACTTTCCAGTATGATGAGAAAGAACATTCAGGGACGAGCGAAAAAATATTAAAAGAAAGCGGTCTGTATTCCATTTCATTGGAGGAATTCAGTGATTCCATTGATGGAGTTATTGAGAAAAGTATTGATAAAATTGGTAATGATTCTGATACTAGAGGCAGAAGTTTAGGCCTGCCATTAAAATTATCTGATAAGAGAGAAGATGAAAACTTTATTAAGGTTGTAATACTAAATACCATTGCCAAAGAATTGAATACTACAGAGACTGAAAATTGTAGAATAAGGGAAGAAAGAGTGGATTTACCTGCCACATTGTGTGCTAAAGCGGAGGCTGAAAACCTCAGGTAAATATGGATATTGAGACTTTGACTGCATGTGGTTGCCTTTAAAGTTATAAACTGCAGAAAATCTATTTAGCGAAACACGGCGGAACTGAAATCACAGAAGAAAGACACCCTGATTTTCCCAGGTTTCTAGCCATTGCCCTTTACAATGGCTAGAAACCTGGGAAAATCAGGGTGTCTTTCTTCTGTGATTTCAGTTCCACCGTGTTTCGCTAAATATATTTTTTTCTGCCCAGGTCTCTCTGCTTTTTATAGATTTTTCATAATCGTCTTTTAAAAAGCTCTCTCGGGTACCGCTTGGAAATTTTTTTCTAGCAAAATCAGCTAATTCATCATCCGTATTGGTTCTTTTAATTATACCCAACATTGCGGTTGTAAATATATTTTCAGGTGGTATGGATCTAATATCAGTAAGTCGTTCTTGTTCAAGTCGTTTTTGTTCTTGTTCTTGTTGAAATCGTTGTTGAAGTTCTCGTTGAAATAGTTTTCGTTGTTTTTGTTGTTGTGGTGCGACTGCTATATCACCAGGAAGTGTTTTTAAAGATTGTTGTGTTTGTGAAGTTTGTTGTGCAATTTGTTCAATTGTGGGAAGAAGAGGTGTTTTTTTCTTTTTTTCTACCTCGGAGATATCTCCGTATATAGCTCGCTCAGTGGCTGTAATTACCTCCTTCATTGCCGTGGTTACTGGTTTAAACAACTCTTCACTTCCCACGGCAAAGTCGGTCTGAAGACTCTGTCTAGTTTGTAGTTTTTCTCGTACAGAGCCACGTACGGGGTATATGCTTTCTAATCGCAGATAGCCGCTCGCGAGCCAATCGGGTCGTTAATGCTTCATTTACCATTATTGAAACAATAAAGCAATTTTCCAATTAGTGTACGATGAGATTTTGATAAAAATGCAGTGATTGGGTCACCCGAAAAATGATTGGAGCATCGAAGATTTTTAGTGGAAAAAGACTACAAGAAATCTCGTGCACCCAACCAACTTACACTATCATTGAAAATTTCATTGAAAAGTCGATTTTCTCTAAATGAAATGCGGGAGGTTTTCACCAATAGTTTTTTTTTAGTCATTGTTGGTCGTTTTTTGGTCGTTTTTTGACTATTTTGGTCGTTTTTGGCCGTTTTTAGTATTTGCTTGATGAAAATTTCGTTGAAAAGTTGATTTTCTCTAAATGAAATCCGGGGGTTTGACTAAAATCAGTCAAAATCAGACAAAAAATGGCCAAAATAGTAAAAAATCAGCCAATAAATGACCAACAAAAACTAAAAATCAATAAAAAAAAAAAAAAAAAATTCAGAATTAACAAATAAAAAAAAAATACTATACAACTTCCTGGTAGTATTGATAGCAGCCAGTATAGAATTTCACCGCTATTGTTGACTAAAACCGCCTTGTTGGTTGAACGCACATACTGTCTATTGTGTTATCTGCTCGACGGGTATTTATATATATTTGTAGTAAGAATTTTACACATAGTGTTTATATAGCAGAGGCTCTTCAAGGAATTTTTCATTCTGTTCAATTAACGCTCTTATATCCCAAACCTTCGAATTCATTGTCCTTTTAGTTTCATACTCCTGCCCCAGTCCCCTTCTTATCCCCTCCACGATGGCAAATAACGAGACAAACACTAATATCGTTACAAAATAGAAGGGAGTCACGAATAGAATTCTGGATTCGTTTTAGTAGTGGGTATTGTTTGGCAACGTGTATTTGTTATTTATCGCAGCGTATTCAATATCCTGATAATCGGAGAGGATTCTATCACAGTTTAAACCATCTGACAATTGTATTTTTTGAAATTTCAGATTTGATATTTCAGTTATGATCTCATTGATTTTTTTCAGAGTTCATATATATAATCATTACATATTTCTAATACAAAAATAAACAGCAACCTATGATGAGCGGTTATTATTCATTGAGTCCCTTATTAGGCTTTGGTAGCGGTGGTATTTATATACACAATCAGTTAATGCAATTATATAAGACAGCACAACAATGGATTATACAATGATATCCACATACCCTTCGTGTATTTTTGACAACCGAATACTTGAAAGAAAAAGAATATAGCCGTTTGTAAATACTGCGTATTTGATTCGTTTCCTCACAAAATAGATTATCCTGTTGAGAATCATGGTAGTTAAAAATCAGCCAATGAACCATTGTGATCAGATGACGTGTAGCCATTGAGGGGGGTAACTCTTTGCTAAGCCGACATACCCGTACAAGTTATTTCCCTTAATATCATATAGAATAATATAAAATACATATAGTTAGACATAAACGAATTGAATTTTATGTCCATTTTTTCTGGAAATCGCTGATCGGGCTATGCCCTCTGCTACATTTTGTACCGAGGGCATACAAATATCAAAATACCTACCGGCGCTATTCATAGATTGAAAAACTATTTCTTCATTAGTTTCTGTATTAAATGATTTTACAGGTCTCTTCCCAATTGATTTATAAGTACCAGTCCTTCCTCGTTTTAAATTTTCACTTTGTGTAACAACTTGCAAATTCGATAAAGAATTATTCTTAGGGAATCCAACAATATATTCAATAACAAAACCATCCCTGATCAATCCATGGAAACACTCGTATGCAATTCTGTGATTTAGATGTATTTTCCCTCCAGCGCAAAATATCAAATATCCCGCGTCATTATCCCACCCTACTGGATTCTTCAGTATACGGTGTATGATAATACCGTAACTGGATGCCTCATAGTTTGCAATCAATATAATCTCGAGGAGTTCTTATGATCTTGTCAGAGTCATTGACGAAATCATTGATGGAGTTCTTAGTTCGTTTATCATAGTGACGCTTCAACTCTCTGTATCGCTTACCACCACAACCGAGACACAACTGCGATTTTCCTCTCACACCGACCCCACATTGTAAGCAAGGGATCGGCCCAAGACTCCCTCTTGGTACGCTTTGTAAATGATACCCACAGAATTCCTTTCTGCATGATTTGTTACACGGGCTACTGATTTAATCATGAGCCATTTGCAATGATTTATTATATAATAAATTTCTTATTTAAATACTTGTTTTAATTATAGCATGAAAGACTTCGAGCGATTATCGAAAATTAAGCCCTGGAAAAATGCTAAATTCAATCTCGAAAGAGTCTCCGTAGTACGAAAGAATCTAATAGATGATAGAACCATGTTGGGTAAAATTCGTGATTGTTTTGAGGAATTCAAGCGCGATGGAGCATCTCACTGTTGGTCGACATTTCGAATTGATGGTAGCGTTGATGCTAAGATGAACGACGAAATAGCAGCCAAGATAATTTCGCATCTTGGGCGAAAAAGGTATTTTTTATAGAGTACAATTTATTATTCGTTCAGACACGGGAGATTGGATTATCAGGGATAAATTTGACCCCACCTTGAAGGATAAAAAAAAAAACTATCACTGTGAGTCAAGATTCCAAACCAGGAATTCTGACTGGAATTGACAAACCATACTACAAGAGATCCTATCCTGTAACAGCAGTTGTTTATGGGAAATATTCATTAAATGATAAACCGAGCATTGAAAAATTAAAACCGATGAAACTGTTAAGGATAAATTGTGTAGCAGAACGAATAATAGAACACTTCACAAATGCGTTGCGTGGAAACAAATTTACTGATCTAAGACGCAAAAAAATAAATGAATGGGGACTAACAGTGAAGGAGCGAAGGGCAAAAATCCAGGATATAAACAAATTGGAAGCATCATTAAGATTCCCAATATTGGAAATGACGATAACCGGCGAAGTATTATACGAATTGAAATATCAATCACAAGGAGCTCCAATCAAAATTATTGACCATAACGAACACGCGTGGACACTTGCGTTAACAATATATTTTCGCAAGATACAACAATAAAGTATATACCCGTGGAGTTCTTCCAGCAATTCTCTGAAGAGAAATATTTGATTTCATTTACCAGTGAGTAAAAACGATCCCGTGTCAGTGTGGTTACTTCATAGTTTTGAAAACTCCGAGGGCAGATTCGATAATTTGTAAAACCCAATTGAGAATTATACCGCACTGAGCCTCTCCATGACGCGATGAAAAAACTTGTCGCTAGTTTTTCAACAGAACACGACGAACAATTATTAACAAACTGTTTTACAATTCCGTCGGTTGCAGCTCATTTTGCGAGAAAGAAAAACACGTGGAAACCAACAAGAGCAGAATTTCTCACAGACATCAAATCAAGATGCATTGAATACGGTCATGGTGGATTATGGAATACAAAATACGACCGTGAAAGTATTATTTTGGTTGATATGGTTGCGTGTTATCCCCGAAGTTTTCTCGGGTACGAAGAATGTGCTGAATACTTCAAGCGATTTGGACATCCCACACATGAGATGACTCGTGTTGCGATTAATGGACCACTACCTGATTCTGATTTAACCGGATTCGCTCGTGTGGTATCATTTGAATTGGCTACAGGACTTCATCCGTGTTGTTATGTTTGGATTGGTAGACACATCTCTGAAAAACACTGGATGCCAATAGTGCTGTTACGATATATGGTTGATTGTAGCATGCTGATATCGTTGATTGTGAGTGAAGCGATTATATCATATCAAGCGCAAACTGAAGTCTGGTTACCACAACCTAATCTAGATAGTATAATCAGCGAAAATAAAAAAACAATTTCCCGATCTCGACGAAAAAGATATCTTGAAATGGACCAAACAGCTATTTGAAATTGAAAATAGACAAGGAAAATAACTCGGTAGAAGAATAATCGGTAAATTTACTCAGGGTGTCAAATGCGAAAATAAACGATATTCTTCACGGTTGATTATAGATGATGCTGAATACGATTTTATAATAGTGGATATCACATCTAAAGGCATGTACGTCAATCGTAAAGACGCTTTCTTGTCCGATGGAACCAAATTGGGTACAATTGTTACTTACAGCAATGGATACAGTCTTCAGTATATACATCTGAGAGCATCTATGCTGGCTTATGCTTCTATCAATTTGTTTTCGATGATAAATAGATTTCCTGACACCGCAGTTAGAGTAGCCACTGATTCATTTTATATAAACACGAAACACAGCGAAGCAGTGGCAGAATTCACCAATTCCGCCGAGAGTTGGGGATCATGGAGAATTAAAAAAGAAATGCTGCATGATAATTCTAAATCAGCAGATGTTACGATTAAAAACAATTACTTAAAAAATAATCAGATATCAGAACTATCTAATGGACCGTTGATATCTGATCCAATATGTAGATATAAAACAGTTTATTTAAACGGCTGTGGTGGGTCAGGAATTACAACTCGTGCGATTGAATTATTTCGTGGGAAATCAAATATGAGTGTGCTAACACCGACCCACAGACTCGCAAGAGAGATGAAAGAGCGAGGGGTGAATGATGCACTTATCACGGTTTCTTTCGATGGAAAGGTGACGAATGGACTCCTGATCAAATGGGTGAGAAATATATTCCTGAAGTCATTATTTGGGATGAGATATGCACGGTGTCATTAGATGTATTACAAAGATTTCTTGATTGGTTATTGTTAGCGAATACAAAAGTAATAATGTGCGGCGATCATGGCCAAACGCGTCCATTTGTCGGTTTATCCCCACATGATTGGCTAAAGAATTTTGTAGACTATTATGAAGAAATTAATACCTATCATAGAGCACTTGATGAACAATTACGCGAGTTCAAGAAACTAACTAGATTATAACCGGATAAAATCCAGTGTGAAATAGCGCGTAAAATAATTTCGGAAACACCATTAAATGACTTCTGGGAAGCGTGGAGTCCAAACGATTTGATAGTAGCAAGTAGAAAGATAGTCAGAGACACACTTCAGATGAAGTTATTTGAATTGCATAAAGAAAAATTTGCAACACTTCCAACACCGCTGTGTTATAGACCCAGGGATACACGGCAACAAAATATCGAAGTTGATATTCCTGGGCAGCGTGAAAAGCAAATTCTAGTATTAAATGATATTGTGCTGGTTGATATCAATGTCGTCGAAGATGCATTACGCGCTGATAAATTCCCATGGACGCTAGGTTATGCAGCGACGATACATTCTTCACAGGGATTGACTATATCAGACACAGTTTTTTGGATAGTAGATAATCACATCGAGTGGTCAAATTTAGTTTATCTTGCGGTGTTCAGAGTATGAAGAATAAATCAACTTCGAAGAGTTGTTCTAGACGCTAATGACAGTGCAATAAGTGATATTGTCAGCGTTGATATAATCAGAAAAAACTATCTGGTTATAAACAACAAGATAAAAAAGATAACAGAGAATTTGACATAGATGCTAAATTAATAACCACGTTGAAACAACAACAAAATAATCACTGCGCAAGTTGCAATTGTATAATGAGTTGGTGTTGGTCGGATAAAGATCCTCGCCAATTTACCGTGGATAGAAAAAAAAAGCAGTATTGGTAATACTATAAATAATGTGATGCTGACTTGTTTTTAGTGCAACAGACGCAGAGGTGATAGTTAATACCACGTGGCGGTAATTGAGTATACTCGGGTATCACTTGTAGTTGTTGTCGAGTAAATCCTCGCTGAGGAGCAGTTGAATTCAATCTATAGATTGCCGGTTTACCCGTAGATCGTGTTATAGTAGATATGTTATGCACGGTGACACTCCAAATAGGATCAGTAGCTCTTTTTTTTGCCACCTTCGAGTTCTCCTGGTCCATATAAATACCTAAAGGTGACATTGCCGAGTATTGGTTGTTTTAAAAAATCATTTTGCGGTTTTACAGGTATTGACTTTTTCTTAATTGCGTTGTTAGATTTCATGTTAATTGTTCGAGTAATCTCATTATTCAGCGCGGTAATCACAGCTGGTAATCTCTTAACCCATTCACGAGATCGTTTATCCTGAATAAATTCCTTCGCGTATTGATATCCAAATAACCGCTCAGCAAGCGTTCGATTAAATCGTTCAATAATTGCCTGATCGCGATGTAGTGCAGTATGTCCTCGTCTGATGATGACATTATGATGCTTCATTGTTGATAGAACCACACCCTCAAATTCCTTGCCAGAATCAACTTGTAATAGATTTGGCCAGCGCAGAGGACCTCGTCGATAAATCCTTTTAAATGCTGAAGCCACTTCAGTTGATGATTTTGTTTTTAAAGGCTCTGCTTGTTTGCATCGATTCGCAACCTCAACTGTGGTTAACGTGTATTTGTAAACACCATCATGCGGCGGAAATAATATATCAGCCTGATGAACTTCATTAGGAACGGTCACATCAAAATGCGAGTAGTTAATTTGTTTAGGCGGCGGTAGATAAATTTGCCATATTGCCTGTTTGGATAACCAATCCGCTGCAGTGGTATATTTTACCGCTGCTGCGCTAGCGAGTTTACCAATTGCTGCTTTACCCCTCCAGTATCCTTTTGGAGAATAATAAATAGATTCCATGTTGTTATTAATTATCAGCACCCATCATTAATTTACCTTTCATCGCCGATATTATCAAGCATGAAGCCAATTTTTCTTTGAAGGATTTATCAGTGATAGAATTTAACGCGTGAATCAATTTCACTTTTGCGAGATGACGTTGTTGTAAATCACCGCTCCGGTAAGCTATATCATGTACCCGACACGCTTCATCAATTGCATTTATCGGATTTTCTCCCGGTTTAGGATTATTTTGACTATCAAGTCTGATATCTAATAGTGTTCCCGGTCCACAATAACTATATCATATCCTGGAAGATGTTTTTAACCTGGATACTTTGCCCATGGTGTTCCTGGGAGTTTAGCTAGCTTGGCGGCGATATCACCACCGCTTTTATTTTTACAAATCGATATTTTTTTGTACCGCATATTTCACACTTGCCGGTGACCGCTTCTCTGTTATTTTTTGTGGTAACAGTCGTTGGGTCAATAGTTGGTGTACGCTTCTTACACTTCACACAGTATAGGTTCATAATACTATTATATTATATCTAATGGAAGTAATTGATTTCTCAGCGCTAAAAAAGAAATAAAACATCATACAATGTTACCAAACTCTATCAGAATGATCATCATCGGACCCTCAGGAAGTGGTAAAACACAGTTGTTGCTCACGATGATAATGAAATATATGACATAGGACAAATTATATTTAGTTGGCCCGAGCGTAGACGATCAACATTGTTATCAGGTGTTAAAAGATTACAACGAAAATGTTTCAGAAACTGCCGGCGAAGACGTTATTGAGTTTATCACAGATATTGACGAAGCGCCATCCGTGGAAGACTTGGATGGAAGCGTTAACAATCTTGTTGTGTACGATCATGTAATGTTGGAACAACAACAAAAAGCCCGCCAAAATATTTTCCCGAGGGCGCCATAAAAACACAGACGTCATATATGTGACTCAAAAATACGCACAGATTCCAAGTGTAATCAGAGAAAATTGCAATTTAGTATGTGTGTTTAACGGAACTGGAAAATACACATTACAAAATATTTATCAATATTGGTGTGACGGTGATATGGATTATAACCAATATCGAAATTTCATTAGTAATGCTCGGGCAAAACCGCACGGATTTGCAACGATAAATATACACGATCCTCGGACACGATATCGTATCGGATTAGATCGTATTTATGGTTAATTCGGTTAACCCCATAGCAGCAGAGGGGGTGCGACAACGACATTGGCGTCTACTTCGAGGAAGTATTAGTTTCCCGAATCGACGCCTTTTTTTACGATTTACGTGGAAGCCTTAGATTGCCGAATCGACGCCTCTAAAAGTTGTCTGATTCGCCCCCTCTGCTGCTACATCTCTTCTTAAGCAAAAGTTCAGGTCAAACTTGTGGTGAGGACACCACCACAGTGTTGGCCACTACCAGTACCACCACAACCACCACCCAGTTTCGCTGTCCTCCAAAAATAAACCTTGAAGATGGGGTTGGACAGACAACAGCAAAAGTGGGAGACGCAGCGTCTCCAAAAAGTACTGTGGAACGAAGGATCGTAAGAGAGAGAAAGAGAGACGTCAAAATTCTGGAAACTGAAGATTGGGAATCTGAAACCACTCAAGCTGGCTCCGCACTACCAACCTCACACTTCGATTGGAACAATTACTAGATTAGGAGATGGGGTGGGGGGGGGGAGTCAGACCTCGGATATACCATCATTAAACAGGTGCATATAGAGTTCGCAAAATACAGCCCTTCTCATAGTCATATAACTTATGCTTTGACAAAGTTTAATGAGTTGAGCTCTAACACGTGTCATTGTAAGTTTTAGTATGTTGTGACCAGTTTGAGCTGAATTTTTATTTCCTTCAAATAATTAATTCAAGTGATTATTTCCCTGACAATACAAAAGTGGTCTGATATAATTTTTGGACAAAGATATTCACTATAATTTATACGGAATTCTAAACTGAAATAATATTTTCTGTGATTCAACGTGAAACTGTTGAGACATTTACACTCCGTAGGTTATTACAGACGTCATCGCGTTCAGTCTTGGTATTTACGAACACTTCCACTAGGTTTTTGGCAGCATTTTAACTTTATTATTTCTTTAGAAATATCATATGTTGGTTTTGTTCAATCCAATATGATTCCGTAGAGTTTCTTAGTGTAAGCTGTACTACGAAATTTAGAACAAGCGCAGCCCCTTGTGAGATCCGATCATCCCTAATAGCTCTAGTACCTGTTTTAATCTGAAGATACAAGTAAATAACCTAAAGAAATGTTTCGTTGTAAATTTTCGTATGCATTCATATCTATATAGAAACGCTAAGTGAAAAATTATTTCATATACAAAATCTCAGTCATTGCATATTATGACCTATATAATCCCTTGGACAATGAAGTATAAGGAGTCTTTTTAACAGATTGATGTGAACTGATATGGCGCACCGCTCTATAAAGTGATAAAGCTTTGAAATGTTTTTCATTTTCAAGTGGAGCTTTAATCACATTTTAAATATTTCTATGACCACTTGATATTGGTTTACGTGCTTCTTTCCGTCCATCTTCTACGCATGGTATTTTTTGAAAAACACTGTGCCAAATCATACGAAATTTGATTGTTATTGGAATGCTTTCACGTTTCCTGGGCGTTGAAACTCGGATTACCTACCAAGGCGAATTACCTCCTCTAAATAGTAACTGGAGACTTTATATCAAAACATTATAACAGTGTGATGCCTTTGTTACTTCTGTCATTTATTTATTTCCCATTTTCTTCAGGTAGCCATCACGCGTCTTTGAGCGCACGATGATTTCCACAATTTGTATGAATATCTGTTTCAGTTGGTGTTTTCCGACCAGTCCACAGTCCATGCTTGGTTTACATTATCTGTTTACACTTCTATTAATATTGATGGTTTATGTGCACACGCTAGATATGTTGCGTTTCTACATTTTGTATTTTTTCGTTGTTAAGCAGTATCTGGGAACAATGTAATGCATGCAAGTTTCTTACAGTTGTTATTTGTTTGTTGTTGTCTTTTTCATTCAAAGTTTCAGTATGCCACACTGAATGGAAATTGAGACGGAAATCCTTTATGAACCATATGGTCCAATCCCTCGGGTAGACCTGCACACATGTAGATGAAGTTTTATATCATCAAAGCACAGGGCGCCGATCACGGGGCAGGGCAGCAAACACCTTTTACTGGGCATCTATCAATGATTCTAGCATCATCCATCATCTGTAGGGGATGTATTCAGGGATATGTGCTGGCATCGACGTAAAGTTACTTAAAGCTATGGAGTTCGAACCATAGTTACTTCAAATTCACTGGCCAATCTGTTTGCAGCTTCACTCCGTGTTTTTAGTGAGGAGTCTGCAAGCGTCTGCCATCAAGAGACTTGTTATTATGCTGATTTATAGCGAGGCACTCTTTCTCTCACTCTCGATCGATATACCAATCGATCGATTGATCGACTGATGCTAATAACACCTCCTTAAAGGGGACAAAAACCCGGACCTGCATAATTTTATTGTAAATAGAAGGATATTTAGTAGTTTGTGTATTTAATCTATCCCAACTATTTGTTTATTTGCATCTTATGTATTTGCACTTCAATTTTATGAAAGAATACTGTCCTGTTTTGCGAGATCACACGGAAAGACCCTGCCGCGAATTTGTTAGCTCCCTTCCAAATACACAGGATGTGACGTCATTTGAGACGATTAACGTATACAAGTCATATTCAGTTCGTGCAGCGAAGTGTCAAGTAGAAACAATATGGTTCAATACGCAGCTCTAAATTGTGTGAATCAAATATACAAATTAAGTGTCTCTAAATATGCCTTGCAAATTAATCTTTTAGGAAGAAAAACAAAAATAAGGAACACTTTACTGAATACTTTATTCTTCTTCTATACCACCGCTGGGCAGTTCCCGAATCGCACAAGAAACCAATTTGAAAGGGTACCTTAAACAATTTAGAAAAATCTTTAAAAGGACTAATAAATTTTTTTAAAAATCGAGTATGGAGAAGTACAATTTAAATTTTAAAAAATGTATGGATCCCCACTTGAGCACGGTCGAACTCATTATGAAATAAATAGACAATGCGATGAACGACACGGAAAAAATACAAGCCGTAAAAACAAAAGTTTCTTGTTTTCCCTAAACAAAGATAATACATCGTACTTCTTTCAAAATTAAAAATCAAATAAATGAATATAAAAAAAAATTTTGAAAAAAATCTTATATATCACATACATATAGCACCGACATTAATATCATACATGGGGTACAGGTGACCTCTAGCCAAGGTCGACAAAATGAACTAGGGAAAGAATTTTGAGGTTAGATGAATAAAACCTACTCGAATGATCAACCCTATAGAAACACTAAAGATACAATACCCCATCACAGTTTAACTACATAAACAGAAATTTTAGAAAGGTGAGAAAAAATATATTAAAAAACACCAAACTACATATCGGGAGTAAAATACCAATCCATGAAAATTTTGTTCTTTTGTTTTCAAAAATGGGAGCTGGGATCTGTCTGGTCCCCGCCACCCCACCCCTCCACCCAGCCCCCAAAAAGATGTGTAAATAACAGAAGTTCCAGACAGAAGATTGCTTTTTTCTCACATTTCTAAAGGAATCTAAAAGGCGAGCTGTATGAGCAATCAAATTAAATAGAGATGGCTTTATGCTAACTCAACACACCACTTTGTGCCAGAGACATTTCGAACTTGAATGTTTCTCTAAAGACCCAAAAGCAGCGCCATTGTCAGAACTTGACGAGTCCTGTTTATCTTTATCCCACAAATTTATCCTGTAAGGTTGAATGTTAATATAATATTCTACTTCGGGAATGTTGTTGTTGTTTTTGTAGGGTTAAAGGCTTTTTCAGCACACGATAGGCTATACATGGCGGCCAGTAAATATTGGTAGAGGAAGAACCCGGGAAACCCCCCAGAAAGAACCACCGACCCACGAGAAGCTACTGGCAATTGATTTTACATCTTGTATTATGTAGAAAGATATGACACGATATCACATGACCGATTAATCAGTGAATAATGACTTTGTTTACCAATTCAAATTTCAACCTCAAGTGAATTATCATTTCGTACATCCGCTTGTGCAGTTGGAGATATGTATATAAGTGGATGCGACACTCAAATGTTTAAATCCAGCTGTCCAAATGAAGATGGTTTCACCATCTAAAGCATAGAGAAGTGTTCTGATTTTAAGTCATGGATGCGGTAGTAAACTACAAATGAATGATGATAAGCTGAATTCATTCGCCCAAAATTAACAGAATCAATTAATATCATCGACATTTCCATTAAATTTAAACAAACACTTAGAAATGTACGTTATTTTTAATCTCTCTCTCTCTCTCTCTCTCTCTCTCTCTCTCTCTCTCTCTCTCTCTCTCTCTCTCTCTGTGCCTAACGAATTAATCTTTTAGAAAGAAAAGAAAAACTTGGAACATATAGAATACTTTCTTCTTCTTCTATTACACCGCTGGGCAGCTCCCGCACTGCACAAAGAACCCATATGAAAGGGTACCTTAAACAATTTCGGAAAATCTTTAAAGGTACATATAAAAAAAATAAAAATAAATACATACAATTTTTTTTTAAAAAATTTATGGACCTCCACTCGAGCACAGTCTAATTCAATATGAAATAAGTAGACAATGCGAAGAACGACACCGAAAAAAAAGTTACAAAACAATCAGTGTATTTCCCTCTCCCCCCCCCCTAAACAAAGATAGTACACCGTACTTCGTTCAAAGCTAAAAATCAAAAAGATGTGCATATATATATATATATATATATATATATATATATATATATATATATATATATATATATATATATATATATATATATATATATATATATATATATATATATATTTGATTTTTTTAAAAATATATATCGAATGCCTATAGCACCAACATAAATAGCGTACAGGTTATCTCTTGTCAAGGCCGACAAAATGAACTGGGGAATGAATTTTGAGATTATATGAATAAAACCTACTCGGATGATCAACCCAGGAAACACTAAAGATACAATACCCCTCAAAGTTTAACTACATAAACGGAAATTTTAGAAAGAGGAGAAAAAATATATATTTAAAAAAAACACCAAACTACATATCGGGAGGAACACACCAACGCATGAAAACTTTGTTACTTTGTTTAAGAAAATGGTGCTGGGATCTGTATGGTGCCTGCCACGCCCACCCTCCAAAACAGATGTGTGAATAATATAAGTTCCAGACAGAAGATTTTTTTTCTCACATTCCCAAAGGACCCTAAAAGGAGAGCTGTATGGGCGATCAAATTAAAGAGAGAAGGCTTTATGGTAACTCAACACACCAGGTTGTGCCAGAGACATTTCGAGTTTGAATGTTTTTCTAAAGACCAAAGAGCAGCGCCATTTTTGTCAAAATCTGACGAATCCTGTTCATCTTTGTCCCACGAATATATCATGTAAGTTTGGATGTGAATGGTATATTCTACTTCGGTAATGTTGTTGTTGTTGTTGTAGGGTTTAACGTAATTTTTTCCAGCAAACGATAGGCTATAAATGGCGGCTAGTATTAACGATGGAGGAAGAACCCGAGAAAAACCCCGGAAAATACACCGACCCACGAGAAGCTACTGGCACGCTTTCTCACATACCCCATAAGCTGAATCTGAGACTCGAACCCGCGTAGACAGAGGTGAGATGGCAGTGATCCGTAACGGAGAGCGCTTTAGACCGCTCGGCCACTTGGGCTATCTGGCTGATTCTCCAAACTTCTGATTCGGACCATGTGAAATATTATTCAGTTTTGTACAGGATTTAAACGTGAAATTTAAAATTGTTGTTAAAGATGATTTTCTCATTATGTCCGAACCCAAGTATGTCGAGCAGTTCAAATATGTATTTAAGGTAACAAAATCCCGTTAGTACGCGTGATCATGGTGTAGTTATATATAATGAAATGACGTAAACATTATTATTTTGCATCGGCAAATTAGCGACAGTATTTCCCGAGTATGCGTCAATGCTATTTTTTTTTCGAGTTCAAGTATCATTCATTATTAGGATGGAGCTCTTTCATATATAAAACTTCACATCATGTTCTTTTTTCCCCAATTAAAATATATCATATAATTTTGAAGAGCAGAGCAAAAGAGACAGATGTCTCTTCTGTTTCGTTAAGTACAGAAGCTGAGTTGATCAAATGGAAAACTTGAAAAGTTACAAAAATTTTAATTTTAATAAGTTATTAAGTTAAAGAAAGACAACAATAAATAAAGCCTTAACAACCATGTGGCGACATCTCACAATTATTATATAGGATCCTTCTACCTGTTCTCTATGGTACGAGTTCTCCATAATTCATTATCAACAATGCCGGTTTGTACAGTGTCTCAAATGACGTCACTTCCGCTATTGGTGAGGGAGAGAGAAGCGTGTTGTTTTATTCAAGACGGATCGGGATATATGATCGGTTTTTCATAATTTCTTCGTAACTAGTAAGAATTAAATGTTCAAATTTTCAGAAAGTGACCAATATACATATAGCAAATAATATAAAAAAATTGAGCGAATTTCATTTTTACATGTTTGTCCCTTTAATCACTATATATAGTGTCCCAAGTCCAGCTAAACTGGCCTTGAATTGGCTTATGGTTTCCTGCCTAATCGTTTAAACAGCGCTATTTCAGAACAGGCATTTAATTTTAAATCTAAAATTTACGCTTTTGTCGTTAAAAGACTGTTCGAGAATTTTTCTTTATCTGCTTGCCTCTATATCTATATCCTGGAGACTCGGAACGCACAAGCTCATCAAGTTCCCTTAGATAAATGTTATATGAGGCCATTCCAGTTTATGCTGCTAGCAAATCTGAGACCTCAGAGTTACACTCTGTTAGTTCAGATCAGTTTGGAATAGAAATTAAGTTGTGGTTAAAACAGGATATGTTTCTGAAAATGATTATTTCTACATGCCCCGGCATGGTGATCGTTCCTATATACCGATGCCTCAGATTCGGGCTGGATGTTCTACTTATGTAGGCTTTTAGATTAGGTACTGGATCCCTTTGTCTTTGTTTGAAATACTGAATCTTATCAGACTGATAGCATGAGAAGAGATCACGCCAAGAGACCTCCACAATCCAGACAAAATAAATATTTCAGCGGACATCCTTACCAGACAGAATTCTTTCTGCACTGGTCTGTAACAGAGATTTTTTTCTGCAATATGGCCAGTGGTAGACTTATTTGCAAAAAGTCGAACATGTTATCAATTTACGTTTCACCAATTTCAAACTAAAATGAATCTGAGGTGGACTAAATCAGTTCGAAGTGGGATCGACTATACGCGCATGACTTCACACCATTCAGAGTAAGTCTTTAAAGTATACAAATAGTCAGAATATCTACTAATAACAGTAACTAAGGCATCACTATGTGGCCATATTGATTTGTGAGACCATCAATTGCTCACTAGGGGAGTAATTACTTTAGACTGGAAACTAACGCAAGGAAAATTGAAAGCAATATAAACATTTAATACTTACTACGTTATAAAAGTAGTTATATTTCACCATGACATTTGAACACCTACACATACCATTCCTTAGCAAGTGCTTGTCATCGCATTGTGTCTGAGGTCGCCTCACAAGCAAGAATGTGACTTCTCTATTCAACAAGATGTACAGCAATTTTTGAGCAGCTTGCATAAAATAAGTTTATAGTTGCGCCATCCATATGTTTTACGTTAAGTAACTTAGATTAAAAATATAATCATTTTTCCAGTGCAAAATTATGCAAAAGTTAAAGCGAAGCACATAGAAACAGGATATAATTAACATATTACTTTTTCTATGCCCGCCATATAACAAATCATTTTATTATATTATGCGTCCGTTCGTACGACCGCTCATCTGTTACAAATTTAGTTTCCGCACAATAACTCAATCTCTCCAATATGTACCTTCTAATGTTTATGGATTGCTTTTACCCGGGGCAAGAACGAGCCTTAATCGACTTAGTCAGATATCAAATATCATAGTAACTGTAAGTCCTAAAACATAATAGCGTTTCCGCAATAAACGTTAAGTTCTGCACCACACACATTGTGGATGGCATGAATTTTGGGACTGAAAGAAACAGGTCCACCGCAATCATATGATCACTGTGAATGTAAAAGGAACATAGCTTCCTCCGCCATAAAAAATAGTTACACATAACTTAACTAAAATCTCAATAAATTGAACGCCCAATCCGAAGGTCTGTGACTGAAAAAAAACCAAAGACCTGAACCAAACTTTATGGACGGCTTAAACTTGCAGTATGGAAAATCTCTTAAAATTGGAGTCAAACGTGACTGAAAGCTCTATCTCATCGGTACTAATCTGTTTATACCGCAATAGCCAAACGACCATCACATCGTCCAATTGTTTCAAATCTTACACGTTCCCAAAAACAATTCGGAAAATAGGTGAAATTTCGTCTGATGCATTCAGTCCATGGGAATGTTCTAACTGTTCATAGCAAATGTGCAGAATGCCACAATCAAGGATTTGGCCTCAGCTGATATGCAGGCCTTTATAAATGACTGAACATATTGCAACAGAGAATATACCAAACCATCGCAAGACGACATAACTCTTACATATATCCGATTTGATAAATAAATGTTTAAATTTAATTGTGTATTTGTCAGTTTTAAGTTCTTGTTTTATATTTCGTTACAAGTTATTTTAATGTAATTTTATTCACGAGAGATGATGTTTTTCTCTGAAACTATGTTGGACTGAATTATGTTTTGGTAATCAAGTAATGTTGACCTGGATCCTGACCTTAATTCAAGGTTAGTGGCAGCCATGTAAAACAGGTTTTAGATTAATTTTAAAATGATTGGTTTTCGTCAGGGTCAAGTTAGGAGTACGTGATATCAACGATCACGTGACTATCCCTCAACCTTACTTGATTTTGTAATCTGGGAACTTTTTCGCAACTGCATATTAGAAAATGATATAATCTTTGTTTTAGCGAAATATACTCAGTTTGGGGCTTTTACAAATGTCTTGAAGTCATTTTTTTTTTGTTGTAGCCAATTTGTTTTAATCCATCTTAATATTCCTTCAATTCATTTGGATTTTAAATGATTAATTCCTATATATGGAAATAGTTGATGTGCTCATCATATAGGATTCTTGGACAAAGACAGTATATCACAATTTTAATCGGATTTCAATTACCGGAGTGTTAAATATTGTGATCCTACAATGAACTGTAGACTGTAGATAAGTACAAAACTGACTGCAGCATACGTCATCGTTTTCTATGTTGGTTTTTCCAACAGGACTCGAACTTGAATTTATTGAAACGATTCATTACCAGGACTTTTGTAATTTAATTCGTGGATTTTTTTTGTGGATTTGATTCTTAAAACTGTTAGATCGTTTTCCATTTTACAAGATTTTTTCAAGGGAAATAAATTATTTAATAAGTTTTACACGGCTTGTTGTTTTCACTTTTCCTGTGTTAATGTTTATTAAAGCCTAAACTCGTAACATAAGTATATAAAGCACAATAAAGTAAATCGTCGATTATTTGTGTATACCGATCAATCATCTGGACTTTACGATAATCTCGATTTTAAAAAATTGAACCCTGGACCCAAACATAGTTACCGTTATTCTCATAAGGCACAGTATTCCCGAATCGTTGTTTTAGTTGGCAAGAGGGTGACGTTTAAGCTAAAACACTACCATTTACAATTTGTATGGGAGTATATATATATCACTGAGTTGTAGATTACAAAACAAAAACACGAAATATAAGAAAATTCTGTATTTTTTTTTTTTTTTTGACATCGAATTTTGTATAATTGCAGCATATCGTAATATGAATTCCATAATTATGGAAACACTTTAATGATTAAATTAAGTCTCCTCGGAAATCCGACATCTTTGTGGCTTTCATTAAATCATTGACAAAATTCGACATCTGAGTTCAATCGCCATGACCACAAACTGACAGAGTTCAACAATTACACTTGTTTTTACTCCGAAGAAGAAAAGGAAAATGGGGCTTCGGATAGACTGATTTATCTTAATGCTAACATATCTTATCTGTCCTTACTGTCATCGAGAAAAAGGAAAATCGGCTCACTATCTCAAACATACATTTTTAGTACTGCAGATGACATTATTATTATATAATGACTTCTAAGCCGCCCATTATATTGAGATGATGTATACATTTATGGAGTCACGTGAGGTTTCTGCAAATGTTTAAGGGGGCACGAGCCAGTTTTTATGTACAAATGTAATGCTGCAATCAGCGAACAAGTATTTACAAAATCATACAAAAAATACGATACACATGTGAGGTCAAAAAGGTCCATATTTCTATACCTATATTAAAACAAAACATACGAATATTATCCACTTGACCAGAGAAGTAAATGACAGTTCATAGCAGATGAAGTTTATGCACCGCAACCCCTATTTATACATGCATTTTCCACATCTGAAGGCCGTTTATGGCAGCATGTGTTGCTCAGAGTGAAAATGCAAGCCCTTTCCCTTGATTAAATTGTTTACAAACATTCTCTACTAAAGAGTTTCATGCAGTTCAGAATAGTTGTCATCTAAGCCGTTTACATACATACACACACACACACACACACACACACACACACACACACACACACACACACACACACACACATACATACATACATACATACATACATACATACATACATACATACATACATACATACATACATACATACATACATACATACATTTGTTATTTGTAAACTGCAATTTTTATAATTTAAGTTTGAGTAATCAGAATGCTCATCATTGAATATATAGTTCTGACTAAATAGGACTCCTAATCGTTAACGCAAGTGTGAGCGACCTATTACAAGCTTTAACTAATTTATCAAGTTTAAACGGACATTGCTGTGAACTACGGACATGGATGACGAGCTAGAAATAGATGAGCGGTACAGTGGTGATGAAAAGTCCGATTTAGAAGAAGACTTGATAGCAACTCAGACTGAGAAAAATATATACCTTCAAATCGATTCTAAATTTGGAACTTTGGACAGAGATGATTTTAAAAGAAGATGTGTTTGGAATTGGATGAGCAGAATTTAAAAGATATAAGACTATCACTACATGGCCTGGCTAAATTGGAAAACAGTAATTATCCTGTGACTCGTATAGTTGAGAGGACAGTAAGATGTGATAGTGCGCCTCTAGAGGAGAGATTAGCTGAGGATATATTTATTCTATACCATTTCTTAGCAGGAGATAACAACTTATCTGAAGTGAAAAGCCTCGCGTCGAGACAGAAACCACGCACGGGTGTGCATGATAGCAGTACATGTGTGAGACGAGTATCCAAAAGAAAAGGATCTAACAAACAGTCACAGCAATCAGAATCAGAACCAGAACAGGTGATGCAGAACTCCGAACGCAATTCAGTATCATCTCTTTTAAATGATAAAAATGACAGTTCCGTAACAATAGAGAATTTATACAAGATAATAGATCTAAAACATTTTATACAAAGCAGTATTCAACAAATGAAAGATGACATCAGAAATGAATTGAAATCTGAGCTTGACAACATACGTAAAGAACTGCACACTAGAGATGTTAACTCTGCTAGATGCAAAGAGGAAGAAAAGAAGTTATCTTAAGACAATCTGGCATTGAGAATATCACTCAGGGAGAAGAATAATCAGTTGGAAAGTATTAAAGGTCACCAACTGTTTTTACATCAACTGCTCGAAGATAGAGTATGTGATAAGGATAAAGAAAATGTAACCACGAAATGCGAGGCACAGACTCAAATAACGCTAGCTGATATAGTGCGTATGGGCAAACCTTCAATTGAAACACAAACAGCAAATATGGTGAATGTGGTGAATGTGAGAACTGCTCGTAATCTTCATCGTACAAAACGACGGAAGCATTTATCGGACCAGACGGAATATACGATGAAGAACAAAGGTGGTCGCTTGAAATCCACTGATTCAAGGGAAGGAGTGGCTCTGACTATCCACCATACCCAGTATGTCAACTGAAGACTTGACAGTAATTGAAGATAATGGAGAACGTGGTTATCACCATGATCAGAAATACTCAGCACGGGAAAATGCAAGAAACATCGACAGGGAAAGAAGATCACCATTCAAAAAAAAATTCAGCCACCTCAACAAAAGACTTGGATAAATGAAGCAGAACAATTGATGTCATCACAACTAACAGAAACTGCAGACCACAAAAAATAGTGAGGAACTCTTATGAACGTCGAGTTCTAATGTCCAGGATACCGGTTGACAGAACGAGAGAGGAGATGATAACTTGTATTAAAAAAAAGCACGCCAGAAAAAAGGAATAGAAATAACTGACTCTCAGATCTTAAAGCACTGACGTGTTAGAGGAGGAAAGGACACTTATACTGCTTTAGTCACGGTAGATGACTTAGACTTTAAGAAGGTTTTAGAGAAAGGTTTTTGGCCAAATTTTGTATGGGCAAGAGAATGGTATGAGGATTACGGTGATAAGGACGCCAAGAGGTTCAGGTGAAACTATATAAAGGGGCAGTAAGTCGCATACATATGCATAAATTATGGTCAACAAATTTATAGTCACTGTAATACTTGTGTTGAAAATCTATTTTTTAAGTCAACAAATGTCTAGTCATAAATTTCGTCTGATGACATGGAACGTAAAAGGAGCCATGTATGGTGCACCATACTTGTACTCTTTGCTAAATGAGGTAGATATTGCAGTGCTTACTGAGCACTGGCTTCTTCCGGAGCAACTCAACTTCTAAGACAATTTGCATCCACAGTTTAAATCTTTCTCACGCTCTGACAATAGGCTAAAAGTGAATTTTGAAGAAAGGATAAGACATACAGGGTTTGGTGGAATAGCAACCCTATATAGGAAGTCACTCTGCGTTAATCCTTTATTGAGCGTCGGCAGCGATAGAGTCTTAGGGATGGAAGTAATATGTAATGATAAATTGAAATATTTTGTCTTCGGAGCACTTTTGCCATCAACTAATTTTCCTATTACATGTTACTATGAAACAATGGAAGAATTAAAGGACCAGTTTGATATGTTCTGTAAAGAAGGCATTCCCATACTCGCGGGAGACTTCAATGGCCAGATGAGTTCACTGCTTAGCTCCAAAACGAACTGTCTAACAACAAACGCTAGAGGCGCTATTCTAGAAAAGTTTCTGACTGATAGGCACTTAATATCCGTTAATAGTCAATCTATTTGTGAAGGGCCTGACTTTACATTTTTCTCAATCGATGGTAAATCCAAATCGTTGATAGACCATATACTATTGCAAAAAAGCAAATTCGATTTAGTGGTTAAGGCCGAAATAATTGATGACCATCCTTTGAACATTTCAGATCATCATCCTGTAAAAATAGAGTTGGTCATTCCTTTTGCATATAATATAATCATGGCTGACAAACATATAATTCCCTCCATAAATTGGAAGAAAGCATCGGCAGAACAAATAAATAGGTATAAAGAAGCAACACGCAATGCATGTTTAGCGCAACTGCATAAGGCAGGACTAGTGACAAATGTTGATATTGAAAGTATTATTCAAGACACTGTAAAGATCTTACATGACGCAGCTTCTAGGTTTCTGCCCATAAAAAGGTTTTGCCCGTACGCTAACCCCTATTGGAAACTACTAAACGTAAAAAAGTTTCATAGAGAAATGAGGCTGAAACGTAGGGTATGGATCTCTGATGGTAGGCCAAGAGGATGGGAATTTCAGTCATACGCGAACTATAAGAAAGCGAAGAAACTGTTTGGAAAAGAGTTACTGAGAGCAAAAGAAATGTTTGATAGAGAACATTTTAGTGAGCTTGAAAAGGCTGCAGAGCTCGATATTTCCACTTTCTATAAGTTTATACGGAATAAAAGACATAAACGTGATTACATATACGAAATTGAATCTAACGGAAAAATCGTACGCGACCACGACTCTATAAGAGATTTATGGGTAAATCATTTTTCCAATTTGTCACTACCTGACAATACCTATCTGTACGATGGGAATCATTACCAGATGGTTTTAGCAGAGGTTAAAAAACAGAGTATATAAACCCATTCCCACTTTAATGAAGTTGTTGACAAAATTCCCACTAGAGAAGAAATCAGTAGTGCAATTAGTTCTCTCAATAAAGATAAGGCATGTGGTCACGACAGTAACCATTCAAGCAGCGGTTGCGGACCGAGTTGGACGGCTTTTCTGGAGCTGGTGACCTGGTGATGTCACAATGGGAGTGTTAGAACAGCGTGGATTGGGGTACCTGGCGCTTAGCAAGGTGCCACGTTTGTTCATAGCATGATGATATCCCGGGCTTTGCTAAGGACAAATGTTGTGACATTATCCCGTCACAACTACAGAAAAGAAAAATGCGGGTTGAACGGAGGTGAAGACTACAGAATAGACCACCATTTGTATCCCGTAACTCCCGGACTTGTCTGCGGCAGGGACCAAGTGGCGGGAAAACTGGAAGCCATGGCGCCATCTTTGACTGGACAAGAAAGGCGCATAAGTCCCAAACTTGTTTGTGGCCGTGCCTGGACTGGAAGGAAAAACTACGGCAGAGCTATCACCCCCTGCAACACGCAGAAACTTTATCACCGGACCACACGGAGAGACAGATGGAGTGATGTATATAGCCATTGTTATCGTTGCTTGAATAATAGGGACTCATTTGGCTTCGAGTACCCTTTTTGACAAACTATTTGGCCCTGAAAGAACTAATAAGACATTTTTTGGCACTGCGACACAAATTTATAACCAAAATCCCCTACCATTGACTACACTTTTATGTGTCGCTTAGGCACTTTAATTTAAATACAACAGGGACTTACACATGTACACTTAGTACTAGTCCCTATTTTTGATAGGATGATAAATAATATTTTTAACTCAGATATTTGGTAAATTGCACAGGTGGCTTACACATTATTGGTTGTTAGGTTGTCCATTAGTATAACTGGACTGAATTTGACATACAGGTGCGTGCTTGGCGCTTCGTCACCTTTGCTCCATGCTGCAGTAAATTCTCGTGCTTGCACGACCATGTTACGCAGCCAAAAGCGATATGAGAAAGCTAATTTTCTCTCGCTTCATTGCTCTTGCAGACTGATAGGAAATAGAATGATTGGGTGGGTGTGTGTAGGTTCTATTCCTACCCACCCTACGGCCTTACATTCACCCAGTGGCAGTTCAATAACTGCCCCGTGGTGACGGCCAAATTAAATAAGCACTCTTTTGAGTGTATAAACGCCTGCAGGGGATGTGGCACATTTCCTTCCCCTCAGGATAAATTAAATAACCCATTTTATGGGATAAAACAGTGCTAAGAGCCTACGGGACGGCGCACTTTAAACAAATATCATTCACGACAGTATTGTTGCCGAGCATTTACTGTTTGCGGACACTCAAAGTAGTGTACAGTTACTTGAAACTGTCTTCAAAAAAGTGTACGAGGCCGAGGAGTACCCATGCCATTTTAAACAAGGTTTAGCAATACATTTAAATGAGGGGGAAAAGCAAATTAGATATGAATAACCGTGATATAACTATAGTTCCAGTGCTTCAGAAAATCCTAGAGCGAATTATATATAATAGACTACTTATATTTTCTAAGCACTTTAATTTTCCAAATCCATTGCAACAAGGTTTTAGGAATAATTGTGGCAGTATCACTGCAGCGTTTTGTATCAAAGAATCTATATGCTACTATATGGATAAAGATACTCCTGTCTATGCAACATTTCTTGATAATGCTAAAGCATTCAATACAGTCTGGCACAATGGGTTATTTTACAAGCTGTACAAACTAGGCATAAAAGGGAAGACTTGGCGCATCATGAAAGACTCGTTTAAGGGAGTGACCAGTTCTGTTTTATTTGCGGGCAAATTGTCCAAATATTTCAATATTAAACAGGGTGTAGGGCAGGGTCGTATCTTGTCCGCTTGGTTCTTTCTCGTTATGATAGACGATTTGATCACTGATTTAGATCAAACTTTGCGAGGCCTAAAACTTGTCGATCTCCACCTGCCGTGTGTCTTATTAGCGGATGACACAACTGTAATGGCTAATTCGCATCATTCGATGCAGCATCTGCTCGATGCAATCTCTAATTATGCGAAAAGGTGGAGATTGAAATATAACGCAGATAAAAGTTGCAGCATACTCTTTACAAACAAAAGAAGAACTGATATCCCTTCTTTTCTATTCAACAAAACGCCAATTCCAGTAGTCAAAAGTAAGAAATATGCCGGCATACCTCTAAAGTACAACTTTAAACTTAATGACGCGATAAAAGAAGCATGCGATAAAGGTAAACACTTATTAAACACTTTTTATTTTATTGGTATCAGAGACGGGGGAATGAACCCTCTAAGAAGTATGAAAATCTGGAAAAGAATCATTCTACCCGCAGTCCTATATGGATGTGAATTATGGTCGAATATGACAAGCACCAATATAGAAGAACTTGAGCTATATCAGAGATATGCAGCGCGACGAATGCAAGCTTTCGATAAATATTCGCCCACAGAGGCAACGCGTAGTACCTTAGAACTCTGGTCAATGGAAGCATACATAGATAAGATGAAGATGAAATTTTGTTTTTTCAACCGGCTGTGTAGGGGCGATTGGACTTTTATCTGGAAAAAGATTTTCATTTTGCGCTTATGTCAGTAATTGACCAACCCACTAACACAGACGGGGTTTATAGCAGATATTGACAAAATATTCAAGAAATATGGTATGGGAAGTGTTCTCTTAGACTATGCAGTAAGAGTACAAACCCAAGGTAAACTTGTTTGGAATCGGTATATTATTGATAATATTCAAAAACTTGAAGAATCAACCTGGAATACAGATATTGATCTAAGGGACGATTTAATTCACTTCAGAAACATTCATTTGGACTTAAAACCAAGCAGTATATGGTTTCTT